>JAEIFK010000678.1:25170000-25567500 GCA_018901825.1 Drosophila funebris | reverse complement strand
ACATATACATATACATATACATATACATATACATATACATATACATATACATATACATATACATATACATATACATATACATATACATATACATATACATATACATATACATATACATATACATATACATATACATATACATATACATATACATATACATATACATATACATATACATATACATATACATATACATATACATATACATATACATATACATATACATATACATATACATATACATATACATATACATATACATATACATATACATATACATATACATATACATATACATATACATATACATATACATATACATATACATATACATATACATATACATATACATATACATATACATATACATATACATATACATATACATATACATATACATATACATATACATATACATATACATATACATATACATATACATATACATATACATATACATATACATATACATATACATATACATATACATATACATATACATATACATATACATATACATATACATATACATATACATATACATATACATATACATATACATATACATATACATATACATATACATATACATATACATATACATATACATATACATATACATATACATATACATATACATATACATATACATATACATATACATATACATATACATATACATATACATATACATATACATATACATATACATATACATATACATATACATATACATATACATATACATATACATATACATATACATATACATATACATATACATATACATATACATATACATATACATATACATGTAACGAAGAGTAGCAGTATAACTAAGTGGCAACGCCTAACCTCAACAAGTAGCAGCGTAACTGGATGGCAACGCGAGATATAGAAGAAGAAGAGTCGAACGAGGAGATCGTCAGAGTGGAGAAGTAGCAGAAGAGTTGTAAATGTCGCAGTAGAGTAAAGAAGTCGCAGTGGAGTTTTAGAAGTCGCAGCAGAGTGTACAAGTTGAATGCACAAGCTGAAGTCGTAAAAGCTGAAGAAAGAAGTCGCAAGCTGGAGTAGAAAAACGTCGTCGAAAAGTTGTAAAGCTGAGTCAAGTTGTTAGCGAAAGTTGTCTACGAAGGATTGAAAGCTGTTGACGAAAATTGGATGCTGCTCATCTTCATTATATATTTCACATTAATATTCAATTACACTGTTACATTTAATAAACATTCTACATTTGGGGGCTCAACCGTTTGGATCGCATATTGGAGCGTGAGGAAGACTCAACCGTTTGGATCGCATATTGGAGTCTGAGGAAGATTCAATGGCCAAATCCATAAAACAGTGCGAATTGTAAGATTGTGAAATTACATTAATAATTGCGTCATTTGTCGAAAAGAAGCACGAAAGAATGTACAAAGAGGAACAAAAGAGAAAAGCACGGAGCGCAGTAACACGCAGCGTATGTGAACTACCCGCCAGAGGTACAGAAAATAACGAAGAAGGAATAGACAGAATACAATTAAGAAGTGAATTACGCAGTAGCACTAAAGTTGAAAGTCAAAGTTATATAGAAAAGATGCAAGAAGAAAATAATAGAAGTTTGCAACAAATAATTCAGTTGCTTACTTTAAAAATTCATGCCGATGAAATCTCGCAGAAAGAGCCGAAAATTTCAGCAGAAAATTTTCATAAAATTGTTCCGGACTTTGAGGGCGATAATATACCAGTCGAGCAGTGGTTTACTAATTTCGAGCAGAATGCAGACGCTTACGAACTTAGCGAAAAACAGAGATATGTACAAGCTCGCGGAAAAATGGTGAAATTAGCTAAATTGTTCTTGGAATCCGTTGTTGTGAATAACTATGATGATTTAAAAAGCGTCCTAATAGCCGAATTTAAGCGTACGCTAAGAAGTGCCGATGTACACACAAAACTGAATGAGACAAAGATGAAAAAAGATGAGAATTTTCTAGAATATGTGTTGAATATGAAGAAAATAGCTGCGCAAGGAAATGTAGATGAAGAGTCCGTTATTGGCTATATAGTTGATGGTTTGGATCTTAAAACGGAATACAAATTTGGATTGTATGGATGCAAGACTTATCAAGAGCTGAAAGAAAAATTTGACACATATGAACGCAAATGTGGAAACGAGAAGCAGAATAAAACCTACAGTGGTGGCAAGAAACATATGCCTATTGCGAAAAGTATACGTTGCTTTAATTGTGGTTCAACCGATCACATGAGAAAGGACTGTAAAGCTGAAACAAAGTGTTTTAAATGCGAAGGCGTGGGACATATTTCCAAAAACTGTCCACAAGCTATACAGAATGTCAACGTTGTGAAAGATGACAAGCGCCTTAAAATAGTTGTGTTGAATGGCATTGAAGTAACATGCTTAGTCGATACGGGATCGGATGTGACAATCATTCGTCAGTGCGTCTTCAAGAAGATGTCCAATGTTACGCTGGAGAAGTGCTATTCTATTTTGCGTGGCTTGGGAAACAGCAAGACTCAACCGTTGGGTATGTTTGTTGGCATCGTAGACATAGACGGTTTGAAAACGGAGCAGAAATTTGTGGTTGTTCCCGACAACAATATTGAGACTGACGGCCTGCTGGGATTCGACTTTGCATCGAAGTTTTGTGTAATGCTGAATAAAGGAGAATTCACTTTTTCAAAGGTTTTAGCGCGGCCAGACAGCGCTGAACCAAATGAGCTAAGTATTTATAATATCGTTGAGGATGGAAATAATATAAATGCTCCCCCGCAGTTTATGTCATTGATCAAGTCGGTCATTTCTGGGTACAAGACATCTGAATCACCTATTGAATGTCCAGTGCAAATGAAGATTACGCCAGACGGGCAAATGAAGCCATTCCGTCATCAACCAAGTCGTTGTACTCCAGTGGAGTGCGATGTGGTCAAGCAGCAAGTAGACGATTGGCTACAGGAAGGCATAGTGCGCAAGTCTACATCAAATTTTGCAAGCCGAGTTGTGATCGTCAAGAAAAAAGATGGCACGAGCAGAGTATGTGTGGATTTTCGACAACTCAACACGATGGTGCTCAAAGACTGCTTCCCCGTACCTGTAATGGATGACATCTTAGAGAAACTACAAGCGGCAAAAGTGTTCGTCGTTATGGACTTGGAGAATAGTTTTCTTCACGTGCCCATTGAAGAGTCTAGCCGAAAGTATACAGCTTTTGTAACTAGAGAAGGCTTGTTCGAATTCTGTCGAGCACCTTACGGATTTTGCAATTCACCGGCTGTATTTAATCGTTTTGTGAATTTTATTTTCCAAAACTTGATTACCCAAGATGTTATGCAGTTGTACATAGATGACATTATCATTTATGCACAAACGAATGAGGAAGGCATTAGCAAGATGAAAGCAGTTCTGGCAGAAGCAGCAAAGTACAACTTGCGAATTAAATGGAAAAAATGCCATTTTCTTCAGAGCAAGATAAGTTTTCTGGGACATACAGTCGAAAACGGGAAAATATGGCCAGGACAAGAGAAAACACAAGCAGTACGAAAGTTTGGTAGTCCAAAGAATATAAAAGGAGTCCAATCCTTTTTGGGACTCACAGGATTCTTCCGAAAGTTTATCAAGAGTTACGCACAAATCGCTCGTCCGTTAACAGATCTCTTGAAGAAAGATGCAGTTTTCAAGATTGAGACAACTGAGCTGAACGCCTTGAACATGTTGAAGAATGCCCTGACAGATGAACCTGTGTTACGCTTATACTGCAGAGACGCGCCAACGGAACTTCATACAGATGCGTCGAAGAATGGATTCGGTGCAGTGTTGCTGCAAAATTTCAACGGGAGACAGTATCCGGTATTTTATTGGAGCAAGAAGTCGTCGCCAAGTGATGAAAGACGCCATAGCTATGTGCTCGAAGTAAAAGCTGCGTATCTTGCAATGGAAAAATTTCGTTATTACCTCCTTGGCATACGTTTTAAGCTGATAACCGACTGTGCCGCTTTTACTCAAACCGTGAAGAAGAAAGATATACCGCGAGAAGTAGCCCAATGGATTCTAGCAATGCAAGATTTCGATTTTCAAGTGGAACACCGATCTGGAGACAAAATGAGACATGTTGACTGTCTTAGTCGATATCCGCAGGATGTACTTATCATAAATTCGGAAATCTCAACACGTATTAAAGCCGCTCAGCAGAAAGATGATTACATTAAGGCGATACTAGAAATAATGAAAACTCGTCAGTACGAATGCTTTAAAGTTAAAGGCGGAATTCTCTACAAACACGTTGAAGGCAATGAACTGTTGGTGGTACCCAGGAGTATGGAGCATGAAATAATCGCTGATGCTCACAATAGTGGTCACTTTGCTTTGCAAAAAACGATGCACGCTTTGCAACAACAATTCTGGATCCCACACATGGAAAGAAAAGTCGCTCAGGTGATAAATACTTGCATCAAATGTATCATAGTCAACAAAAAGCTGGGAAAACAAGAAGGACTTTTGTATTGTATAGACAAAGGAGACAAGCCGCTACACACTCTACACGTCGATCATTTAGGACCAATGGACGCTTCCGCAAAACAATATAAGTTTATTTTTGGAGTAGTTGATGCATTCACGAAGTTTGTTTGGCTGTTTACAACTAAGAGTACAGGCAGTGACGAGGTCTTAAAGAAGCTCGATGAGTGGTCCAACATTTTCGGACATCCATCGCGAATCGTCAGCGACAGAGGAGTCGCATTTACCTCAAATGCTTTTATTGATTACGTCAAGAACAAGGGAATCGAACACATTTGGACAACCACTGGAGTTGCACGTGGCAATGGACAAATAGAACGAGTTAACAGGAGCATCTTGTCAATTATCAGTAAGCTGTCTGAAGAAGATACGTCTAAATGGTACAAGTTTGTTCCTCAAGTGCAGAGAGCCATTAATTCGCACGTTCACTGTTCAACAAAGAAGACACCGTTTGAACTAATGTTTGGAGTCAAAATGCACTGCAAGATCAGCGACAAGATTACTTCAATGTTGGAGCTGGAATTGGTTGAAGAATTTGACAATGAGAGACTGCAAATGCGCGAGCAGGCAAAGAACAATATTTTGCTGGCTCAGAAGAAATACAAAGAGAACCACGACAAAAAGCGTAAGAGCGAGTATGGATATAAGGAAGGCGACTTAGTGGCCATACAACGCACACAGTTTGTCGCAGGGAAAAAACTTGCTAGTACTTTTCTTGGTCCATATGAGATAGTAAAAGTCAAACGCAACGGACGATATGATATCAAGAAAGCCGCACAGGTAGAAGGCCCAGCTGTAACCTCAACAAGTACCGACAATATGAAATTATGGAAATACGTTGACCAAAATGAAGAGCTGTTGTCGTCTGGGTCAGACGCAAGTGATCAGGATGACCGAATGTAACGAAGAGTAGCAGTATAACTAAGTGGCAACGCCTAACCTCAACAAGTAGCAGCGTAACTGGATGGCAACGCGAGATATAGAAGAAGAAGAGTCGAACGAGGAGATCGTCAGAGTGGAGAAGTAGCAGAAGAGTTGTAAATGTCGCAGTAGAGTAAAGAAGTCGCAGTGGAGTTTTAGAAGTCGCAGCAGAGTGTACAAGTTGAATGCACAAGCTGAAGTCGTAAAAGCTGAAGAAAGAAGTCGCAAGCTGGAGTAGAAAAACGTCGTCGAAAAGTTGTAAAGCTGAGTCAAGTTGTTAGCGAAAGTTGTCTACGAAGGATTGAAAGCTGTTGACGAAAATTGGATGCTGCTCATCTTCATTATATATTTCACATTAATATTCAATTACACTGTTACATTTAATAAACATTCTACATACATATACATATACATATACATATACATATACATATACATATACATATACATATACATATACATATACATATACATATACATATACATATACATATACATATACATATACATATACATATACATATACATATACATATACATATACATATACATATACATATACATATACATATACATATACATATACATATACATATACATATACATATACATATACATATACATATACATATACATATACATATACATATACATATACATATACATATACATATACATATACATATACATATACATATACATATACATATACATATACATATACATATACATATACATATACATATACATATACATATACATATACATATACATATACATATACATATACATATACATATACATATACATATACATATACATATACATATACATATACATATACATATACATATACATATACATATACATATACATATACATATACATATACATATACATATACATATACATATACATATACATATACATATACATATACATATACATATACATATACATATACATATACATATACATATACATATACATATACATATACATATACATATACATATACATATACATATACATATACATATACATATACATATACATATACATATACATATACATATACATATACATATACATATACATATACATATACATATACATATACATATACATATACATATACATATACATATACATATACATATACATATACATATACATATACATATACATATACATATACATATACATATACATATACATATACATATACATATACATATACATATACATATACATATACATATACATATACATATACATATACATATACATATACATATACATATACATATACATATACATATACATATACATATACATATACATATACATATACATATACATATACATATACATATGCATATACTTGTATAGAAATGAAGAAAAAGTATATATTGAAAAACTTTTTCAATTTCAGTGAAGCTTTTATTTAGCATGCAAAGATATCATGCAGCCACCCCTGAGTCCCCTCCCCTTTATAGAAGAGGCAGCCAGCCAATGCAGGCAGCAACCAAAACTATTTTGTTCAAAAAGAGAAATCCTCACACACAAAATTAGAAATACGAAGTCCAGCAACGAAACGCAAATTGTAAGCAATAAGCGAAAATGAAATGAAAAATCATGAATGGCCACAAGTGGGGAAGGTTGAGTAAGAGAAGAGAAAGCGGGCTAGCAGTGAAATCAAACCAAAAAAAAACATTTTTGCAAATATTATCGGTAGCTGTGGCGCAGAATGCAGCTAGAACCCGAGTTTTGCATATCCTGGTCTGTTGCCCGTGAAATGGAAAGCGAAGGGCAGCATAAGCTGAAAATTACCAAAACCAAACACACACCATTCCACTGCATTTGAGGATAAAATCGAAATTACACGAGCTGAGCAGACGAAGCGTGTTATGAAGTTTTCCAGCGAACTCCTAATATAATAATTTATAGCTTTTTTAGCTATTGGCTGAGTCATCTTTTTGAACGAATCGTTGAAACTCAGCATTCTTCTGCCTCTATTCCTCGTTGGGAAGTTTCCAATGAATTTCACTAGATCGTGTAATTCATTTCATTTTCTGTCTACTATATGAGAGTAATCAGCATTCTGTTTGTGATGAATAAACACAAATGTTGTAGTGTTAAATAGCATATACTCTTTAGACAAGATAAGTCCACATAACCATTAAGATAAGCATGCTCTTAAAAAAAAATCTCGACTGTCTACAATGATGACTAAATGATAGGCACTCGCATTAAAATAGATAACTGATAGTTTATGACAAGCCTTTGCATATATGTACATATATATGATGCACTTTAAAATAATTAACTACCATATTACCTTCCGTAAAGTACTCATAAAGTTTATAAGTTAACAAACATAGGCAGCCGAACTAATTCGTGAACTCAAGGTTTATTTGAGGCTTAGCCATTAATGATAATAGAAAGTATTTTATATAAAACAACTATCAAAAAATATATACAATAGTTAATTGCATAATTTATTTATACCGCAAAATGTGAGCACATTTTCATAGAGCCAAATATTACTCATTAAAAGCATTTTATAGTTCCTTACCACTTAACTTTATTCGATGCTTGTTGGATTTTGATTTTGATATAAGCATAATTGGTATCAAGGGAATTACAATCAAAGATCGAACCACAGGAAAATCACAATGGGGGAAATTTTCAAAATTTTCCATTTCTATTGCAGGAGTGCATAGAAAAAATATAAAACATTTGGCTTTAAAATGTAATTCATATATTATCATACAATGTACATGTACTAAGGTATTTACAGGTATATTTACAGGTTTATACGTTTTGCGCTGTGAACACTGCTTGGATCACAGCGCTCACTATAAGCAAGCCTTGCGCCCCAGAGGGAAGGGCGCGTATTTCTTGACACAAACACCCGCATATGCACGTATGCTAACTGCATTGCGCTTACCTCTCTGCTAAAACACACACACAAATGCAAATGAGTATGCTTAATGTAGCAGGTTCGCTGAGTGTGTACTCATAGCAAAGGCACGTCAATGGCATTAGAATACAACAAAAGAGCAGCCTCTCCCTTCCGCGCTTTCTCTTCGTTGCTTTTGCACATTTGATTTGAGCTTGCTATTAATAAGTTGTTGTTTTATGCAAATGCAAAAAATTTATAATAAAGAAAAATAAATATATGTTTATGTAGTGAACGGTTAAGAAAAATTAAAATAAATAAATAAAATATTCTCCGAAAAGCTACAGGCTAAGAATATGGGGAAACACCTGACCCGACCCAGGGTTAGTTTCAACTGACTTGATTGTGCAAAATGTTTTGAGCGTCTATTTTCAATCTGGAATTCATAATATTTACATAATTTTTGGACAGGAAGTGTAGACCAATCAGTAAGCCAATCAACACTATTATTGTATCTAATGAAAGTTCAACCGCAGATATTGTATCTGTATATTGGTCAGTTTTATCAGTGACAGTGTCCTTCCTTCCTCTCCAACAATTCTATCCCATCCATTTACAATTCAGCACGTAATCGTATTTGCCGGTGTTAAGAAGCGGTTGTGCTTTGGCGAAAATTATGAATTTGGGGCATAGTTGTCAGTTATACACATGTATAAAAACTGTTTGCCGACCTTAGTTTAAAGAAGTATTTTCTGAGTATTGCCAAGAATACATAGTTTTTGAAGAATATGTATAACCATTAATATGTTCCTTGGGTATTTAATTTATTTATTAGTCGACGACAAAGTTGATTAATTTACATAAGTCATTTTGATTCCATGGCTTACCGATTAAGTAAGACGATACTTGGCCCTTAAACCGCAATATTATTTAAATGATATTTCAATGCTTTCATAACTTAGATAATTTGTGTAATTTCAAAACGTAGTGTTAACTGCTTAACTTCAATGATTGCTGTTCGCCTGCAGTCAGCTTGTTATACAAATGAGTTATTGTGAATGCCAAATTTATAGCAAACTTGTTGAATAGTAAATAATTGCATTTCACTTCTAAAGCATTTGATATAATAATTTTCATAGTGTTGTTGATGTTGCTTGTGTGATTTAACAGCCGCAAGTCTGCAGCGGATGTTGCCCCAATGATGCAACAACAATTTTAGCTCCAAGCTAAGCTAAACTTTTGTGCTCCTCTCTCTCTCTCTCTCTCTCTCTCTCTTCTGTCTCTCTCTGTCTCTCTGTCTCTCGTTGCATGAGTGTGTGTGGATTCGAGTGTATGTAAGCAAATCAACGTGTGCGAATTGTTCAATTGGCAAAATGACGCAAGTGTGCCTGGTACTCTTCTTCTTTCCCTAATTGTTGCTGCTGTATTTGCAGCATGTGCAGTGGCGTAATTAATTTGAAACGGCGCCAGTATCGGATGCGAATGCCTTTCTCCCATATGCTAATTGTGCTCATCCGCATCCACATCCACATCCGCATCCGGAAAATGCTGAAACTTTCCCATTTTATCATTGACGAACTTGTCAGTTTAAATAAAAATTATAATAATTTACATCAAACAACAATTTTCTTTCAATACCAACAGGAACTTTATTGCTTTTAATATTTGCATTATTTCTCAATTTGCTGGGCAAAATTTTTATACATATTGCAACCGTTTTGCGCAGCTGTCGCAAATACACACATACACATACACCACACACATACAAAGACGGGAAGTTCCCAGAGCAATTGCTGTCACATTGAACAGCAGCTGTTTAAAATTCAATAAAAGCAAAGCGAGTGCGCATGCAAATTGCGCCTAATAAAAGCCCTATTTAGGTATACAACATGCTAACAATATTATTTATACATACATATAAATACATATTAATAATTATATTTTTTAGAGTTAACAATCTCTATGTATTTAAACTGTATTTTGTATTTTGTATTTGGAAAATATTAGATAAAAGAGTAAATCTCATATTCTTACAAGTTTCAAAGCTGTTCCTGCGGCATTTTTGCGACTCACGTAATGCCATATAAAGTATGTATGTGCATTCGTTGATTTATCATTCAGGTCGCGTTCAGTACATCAACATTTACTGCTACAATAAGACAAAGGACTCACGAATGACATGCGTACACACATGCGTGGGTCTGTTGTGTGGGTCTTGTCAATTGTCACTCCTGTTGGCCGACTTTAAAATTTATTTTTTATAAGATTTCAGGACTTGCTGGGGGTGCCTGGTACCCAGCTGAGTGCCCCAGAATGTGCGGCCCATTTGGAGAGCTACTGATGGTGTTTTGCTCTAATGCTTCGCACTAATGAAAAAGTTTTTATTGTCACCGCACACATGCGTGAACTTTTAAATTCTGAATTCAGAAAAAGATGTTAACTATGGGCCAGGTCCAGGAATCACTCGCATAATAAATGAACTGCTAAGAGGCGTGCCCAAGACACAGATGCCTCTGGAGATTGATGACATTTGCCCGGAGCAGCAGGCTGAGGCTTTCACATCTAATTAAAAACACAAGAGCTTCAAATCAAGCAACAGCATCGCCCACTACAGCATATAGCGGTAGAGCAGCCTCTAAGGCACCACAAACGACTCACATTACTCATACGTTATAAACACATTAAAGCAGCTGGCAACTTACAAGTAAAATCTAAACAATAATTACACATGCGACCCGCATGCGGCAGGCAAACTCAGTGCAGCTTTACCGTTGTCTGACATATGTTCTGAAGATAGCTCCCTGGAGAGGCCAACAACGAGTTCAAGTCCGTCCAAAGCCAAAGCTGACGCCGATGTCGGCGTCGAAGCCAACGCCAACACTGAAGCTGAAACAGAGGATGGCTATAAACGTAAGTGAATTAACCATTCAACTAACATTATGGCCATTAAATCATTTTTGCAAGCATCGCATGCGATGGGCCAGCAAACCCTGGCAACCCCAGGAAATCGTTGAGAGAGCCGTGCCCTGTATTGCCGCATTTGGGGCGTGTTGTGAGCGTACATCACACATTTACTTTGGGGCGCAACCGCACAAAAAGAACTTGTGAACTAATTTGTTGCGCCTACCCCTGCCCCACCTATACATGAAAATGCGAGGCGTGCGTGTGCTTTGCAATTGAAATTCAACTACAAAATGTATGTGAAGGGTGTGTGGCCTGAAAAAGTGTTTACAGCGTTGCATTAACTGTGCTGCACACGCAATGTCCCCCGCTGACTTGCCAACACCTTGCACGGGTGTGGCACGACTTAGAAGTACAACAACACTGATAGGAATAGTATACATCAGCATAGCCAAGTCAAGCTAGAAAGGAGAATCTCTAAGGCAATCCACAATCGGCGGCATTAAAAAGGCGTGAAACGATTGGTTTATATCAAACGGCGCCTGACAAAATCAATTTATATGGCACGCAGTGCCTACTTGAAGCAGGGGCTTTTATTTAGGGGGCAATATTAATTTCATAAACTACAGTACAGCCAATCCTGTAAATCAAAAGAAAGCACGACTATACGTACTCCATATAGTTAAAGCATATAGAAATCGAGCATCTATGGAACTGTATCCGCTGAATTTAGCCAGCTAAGCACATAGAGAGCAACAGTACAATGAAAGAAGTCAAGACACATCTTTCACTGGGAACTGTTCGGAGTTCTTATCTTTATTTAAATTGTCGTATATTTATAATGCAAAAGGTGAATAGAAAAAGGTTTCATCTACTCATCTTGAAAAATGTACTTGAAAATTCAAATGTGTATAAAATCATACAATCAGGGCACATCATCATCACAGGCAACTTCAGATACAGGCAGACGAGATTTCAGCAGATTTATATTTGCATTTTACACTTTTACAATTTTACAACTGAATTGTGCGTGCGAAAAACGAATGTAAACAATTATCAGGCCCGAATGTTAAGCTTGATAAATATGATATATAATTGTAAATATTTGCTGGCACGCACGTATGACAAAATAAATACGAAGCCAACAGATTGCCATAATACGAGTAAATAAATGATATAACACACACATGTGTGCTGCTGCCAACAATTGTAATTTTTAATAACAGCTTCAATAATTTATGGTAGCAACTTTGAATACAATATCCGCTTAGAAAAACTTGAGAAAGGAAGAACTGCTAATGTCTACAGTATCGCCTCAGGTGTACTCCGTACTCCCAATTTTAATTTTAATTTTACACTTCAACTGTAAGTTGATGACTAAATTCTTGGCCCACAGGTCGCTGGGCTTAAAGCAGGGTCAGTTCAACGGTTCGCAGCCCAAACAAAATTTAACACACATTAAAATCATTCAAAGAGGAATGTGTAATAATATTTTGCCCTTGGCGTGGCTGGAAATTGTCTGAAGTTATTGTGGAGGGTGCATAAAATTATGGAAATGTGAAAAGTAAGGGTGCAGCATAAGGGGTGGAATAGGCATATGCTAACTATAAAAGTGAATAGCATATGTTTTGGGTGAACTTAATTAATTACAAGGAGTTTTAACTTCGAACATTCCATATATAAAACACAGAATTATGTATTTATTGATGATTGCTGAAGTTGGCATCGATGTAGTGCAGAACGATGTAGTAGAGAGTCTTTCGGGATGAGTGGGAACTCAAGTGCTGAGCAGTTTAGATGTGGATTCGTCGAGTGAGTGCTCGCTATTTAAATCTACCAAAGCTCTTCGCCAAGGAACTTGTTGTCATGTTTATTCAGGGTTTAAACCCTGGAAACTATCTTATTCTTCAGAATGTTGGTATAATTATTAAGTCAAAGTAGCACAGTTGGCTAATTTAGCCAAGTTGTCCAAGTCAAATCAGTTGGCATGGACAAACATATCAGAGCCTTTGGGCCTAAAGATGTCGTTCATTTGTTAATGTGTGTGCTTTAGACCAGTGAGGTGGAGTCTCTGTTGTTGCCTCTAATTAAAAGCCGCAGAACGACATATACATACGAGAATACTCATGTAGATGGCTAGATGACTTACAATTTAGCACTGTCACGCATCGTTTCGTATGGGGCCTTCAACCTTTTGGCCAAAAGGTAAGGCTAATCACGGAGGTTCAGGCATTCATTTAATGACTACACTGGTGACACTGGTACACACGCCCATCCAAGAGTTACAATTAGACTAATGAACGCCGCATCAGAGCTGCGTAATTTGATGGCCAATTCTCATTTGAACCACGTCTAGCATATGCAAGCAGTCAGAAAGTCAGACAGACAAATAGACAAACGTTTTGAGAGTCAGCCAAGGGAAATTCCTTTGAGCTGGCTGTTTGCTTTTTGGTTTGTTCTGTTTATTTTATCGTTGCATTTTCCTTTTGCCAATTAAAATAAATTATAATCCAATTTACGCAGAAAAAGGCAGCGCAATACTCTGGTGCTTTTCAAGAACTTTGCACAATTACGCGCAGATTTATAACGTTTTTTGGCAACAACAACAATGACGATAACGACAATAACAATCATATCAAGAAGAAAGCTGCGATTTGCACGGCGCCAGTCACGATTGAGAGTCTGTCCCGGAGCTGTTTTGTTCCTGGAGAATCAAAATGTGTAATGTATAATAAGAATATAATAAAATGGGTTCAACCATCAATGGGTCTGGAGTCCAGACAGACTGAGAGTCTGTCTCCCTTTTTTGCATGTTTCTGCTTTTGACGTTCTGTTTCATTTATTTTGGATTTTTAATGTTTTTTCTCATTTATCGCTGCGAAAGTATACTTGTTAAAAACATTTTTTACTTATTGAAATCGACAGTGAGGCACGACGACAACGACAACGACAACGACGACCACTTTGATGGATTAAAAGTTAAATGGCTCTTGTAGACTCCCTTGGGAATTTCAACGGCCGGACAATGAGCGAGGCATTCGCCGCATGATTTAAATGCTAAATAACCAAAAAAGTTGACCCAAAAAATTGTGTGAACAGCTCGTTAACCATTAAAGCACCTGAACTTGCCCGTCAGCAAGGCGAACAGCAAGTGATAAAACTGTTATAATTTTGTATTGTCGTCCATAGTATAACCAAGTTCCTCAAACCAGAAATTTAATATTAATTTAATTTGCAATTACAAATACTAACACCTGCATAAAAGGTGAAAAAGGGAAAGCAGGGAATATGATGCTTGTTAATGATTTCAAAGAATAGGGTATATGAAATCAGAAGTCCTCATTGGATTGTATGGATATCAATGTGGTTAACCTTACTTTAGTAGCCGCACTTGCCTTATTTAATTGCCTACAGTCATCATTCTGACCGTCTGGATGTCGGGCATTGCATTGCTGCCATTGACGGAGTCATCGGCATTGTTCATGTGTGCTACGAATGCCAGAATTGGCATTGGTTGCACCTAATGGGCATGTTAAACTCAACGATTAAACTCAAACTAAACTGCCTCCGGCTACTGACCATCAGTTTTAATTGGATAATGCGGACTGTTGAGTGACAGCTAATTGCTGCTCTTAAAGTTGCATCATTTGGTTGCTCCGCATACCGTATTCGCTCAGTGGGCATTGGTATGTAACTTTTGGCCTTGTAATTAGCAGTATTGACAATTAAAGTTACAAAGTTTTGGTTAGCTGCCAGCCACAGATGCTGTAGGATCACATTGTCTGCCTCAGTCACTATTTATAAATTTAATGGCTCCTTTTTTTAAGCAAATTGCAATTGTGGTTGACTGTAAAGTTTGCGCGCTGTCAACGCCAGCCAAAGTCTCCGATGTGGCAAAAACTTTTGCGGTGATAAGCGTCAAGTTGCACTGACTTCGACTCCATCCGTGAGTCCCCTTCAGAGAGTGTGCCCTATCCTGTCCTGTCCTGTCTTGTCTGTCGGCGCATAAAAGTGTGCAACAGTTTTTTTTTTTTTTAGTTTCCGCATTTTAGCCAACTTGTTACTCAAATAGTACTCTTACAAGGATGTGACTCGTCGTCAGTTTCAACGTAGTACCCCGTTCCTTTGCATTTTGTATCTGTTTTTGTCGTCATATCAGTTTCCGTCTGAATAGACACGTTATCTATACACAATAAGGCTTAAAGTGAGCCCTTGCTGCCGTTAGACAGAGGTGTTAGCTCAGTTCCAAGAGTCGAGAGCTGTGAGTGTTCCAGGTTGCATGTTTTGAATGATATACTCAGGCGCATCTCGTTAGCTCTGCCAGGCAAATACGAAATACGAGTTGTTATGTGTGTGAATTTGAGTATGTGCATATGCATGATGTGTATGTATTGCATGTATTGTAGCTCAGTTCTTTTGTATTTCCCTGCTGAGACGTGCATTGTGTCGACATAATCCATTGCACTCTGCCAGCCCCTTATATAGCTGCAGGTCTCGCTGGAAGCCTCGTTTTTTGCTCTTTCAACTTACAAGTTTTGCTCGTTCGTCTTTTGCCAGCAATTACCAAGCTCAAAGTTTATGGACTCTTGCGGCTGCTCGTTAGCCACATTTGTTTTATGCACGTTGCACATCTCCATGTGCAAATTAATCAAGCCGAGCAAATCGAAATTAAAGCATTTAACAACTGCGCCTTGCAATGCAATTGAATTTACAATGCGCCATACTTCAACACTTTGATGACTTTCTACGCAGATAATGCCATTCATTACTTCCAAATGACAGCAATAACAACAGCAAGGATAATATATTTGACTAGGAGTCCAAACAACATACAAACACTTCGCACTTATTGGACTAGCAACTCTATAGAAAAACTTAAGTTTTACTGGGCACTTTGTTTCTGCAACGAGGCTTGCAAATATCGACAGACATAAATAATTCATGCTTGATAAATTAAATAATATACTGAACAGCCATTAGTTATGCAAACCATATACGCCATGTGCTCCCGACTATGACACCCACACAGAACCACAGCAACAGCAAAAGCAACTAAAACAAGCGACAATTGCAACGCCTGCAAAGCCCAAAACCCGGAAACGGAAATGTGCATAGTGCATGCTATTTGCACAAATGTTGCAGTGCCTACGACGAAGGAACTATTGAAGGGGTTGTTCGGGGATATTGGCAGGGCTGAGTGAGCGGATGTAACAGCTGAAACACTGTGAATGTATTTTGTCTATTAAAAGTCTTAAGAGTCTAACTGAAATATTTCCACAATTTTTGTTGAAAGTTCAGTTCAGTTAAGGAACTTTAGTTATACGAGTGCATTAACATTTGAAATGAAAAGGTAATTCCTTGGCATTTTATAAGTAATACAATTTATAAGATATGTGACTTTTAATATTACTACTATACTATAAAATTAAACACAGTAAATAAAAGCTTAAATATTAAATAATAATATAAACAAGTGTAACAGACAGACAAACGGAAGAATGGTCCAGTTACTTGCCTTAATTACATTTTGCACTGTATCGATGATGCTGACAGCTTCTGGAATATTTCTCTTCGTCCCGTCGCGACGCGTCGCTCGGCTGTCTACATTGAAATAGCGACAGTTACCATGAAATGAAAATTACTGCAGTTGGTCAGGTGAATTCGAGCTGCAGACCCGATTGGGAGGGAACAGAATATTGCAAGATGGCCAATGATAGTTTTGTTGTCAATTGCCACAACCCCTCCGCAGTAATTTTGCACACAGAACGGTAACTGTAATTACGTAAAGCTTTGCATATTGGTAGTTAATAATTCCAAAACATATAATTACATGTAGTTGCTCACCTAGAGTACAGGTAGACCGGCGATATCCTGGTGGCAAGTAATTTACATTAGCATTGGTGTTCAACCTGCGGAAGATTTTAATGACATTGCAGTAACTGCTGCCGCCTTGAGCAGTGACTTCTCTTCAGTGGTTCTTAAAATTAGCATGAACTGCTTTAAATTGTATTTTTAATATGAAAATTACGTTCAAGACGAGAATTGCTTTTCTTCGATCCAATTTCTATTTCATTATTCTTAAGTTAGTTCGCAGACCCCTCCGCCTCTCCCTTATAGCCTTTATTTCTGTATACAGTAATGGTGGGCAGATGGACGAATATGGCTCAAACGGCTCGGCTGTTGATACTGCCCAATAAGGTGTGTCACACCTCCTTTACAGGGTATAATAAAATGTTGAGGCAATGTTGTGGAGTGTTTTGTGGGCAAGATTTCTCCAAGAACTCAACTGAACTTTTAAATACAACAATACATTAAGTAACTGAAAACTTGCTCCCGTTCATAATGATTTTAGCAACCGATATTTATGACGATTTTGAAAAGGTCTGTCCTGGAAATTGGCTGATAAATGATATATAATGGCCATCGACATTTTTCCATTTTAAACGCTGAATGTGCATTATATCCATAAGGCAACAATGTCACATTCGATGATTGTGAAGCTCTTAAGCTGCAATAATAAACCAACATCACAGATGCATCCTTCGTTATCGCTCTCTTGGTAGACTTTTCACGGTCCGTATAAGGGAATTTAAGGTATTCTTTTAATTAATGATATACATTAAAAGGGAAGAACCTGAAATTGCCGTCGATATGAAAGTCTGTTGTGATTATATACGGCATGAAAGGCGAATAACAACGAAATACGAATTGAAAGTATAATCGATTCATTAACCACATCATGAGACTGCCAACTGGAAATAAGTCTATTTACTCTTTCACCTGATAGTACAAAAGTTGACTTGGTAAGTGGAAGGCAAAGTATTACAAAGTCGTTCTACCACATATCATATTGTTCGATGAATAGTTTTACGATTTCTAAGACCATGCTCACTCAAATCAGGGAAGAGCATAACTCTCAAGCAAAGCTCCCTCAAATATAATCTTTTACCTGGCCAATAAGTCCTCACTGCTCCATTGTAACCAAGTGTGCCCTGCTCTTTTGCTCTTTTGTATAGCATCCAAACATTGTTGTTCGCAAGTAATCTCATTAAATACTTTGATTGGTGCGCACAACTAGTCCAGGTTCTGAAGAGCTCAATAAACCCTTGATTCATTAATATCTGTAAAATAGTACAAACAATACAATTCTTAAAAGCAAACTGTGAAAAATGTCCATCGAGTTGGTATGAAATTGCTCAATTATTAGTAAATTATGTACATAATTTAATATCAAATTACGCACATGTTTATGACCACAATAATTGAATGGTTCAAGAGATCAATTTAGAAAGATAAAACATAAAGGCAGATAATAGCCATTAATAAAACACAAAGCAATTCGAACCATTGCATAAAATTAGTCCAATACATAATCCACGGAAATTGTCCATACATTGCATTAACTATCATTGTGAGATTTCTTTCACATCCCAAGGTATCCTGAAATGAGTTTACGACAAACCAGCTTGGATATTGCCACTCTTGCAAATACATTCCCGTGGGTCGTGGTACATTGCCTGGTTGGGCTAAAACGACACCATCATTTGGAGTTGCATAAGGTCCCTCACTTAGAAATGGAATAATGTCCTCATGTAGAAGTAATCGCCGCAAACATCGTGGACATAGCAGTCTACCACGAGAATTGAGTTTCGGCCATAGGCAAGTCCAGCAATATAAATGACCACAAATCGTAATGACCCCACCCCGCACTTGATCCTCACAAATGTTACACAGAAATGAGGAAACCTGATTTGAACCAAAATTGTTAAAATCTTCCAACGGACCTTGCAAATTAAATTCATACGTTTGTGTTTCCAAAAATTCATCTTTATCGGACATGGCTAACGAAGATAGAAAGACAATATTATTAACTATTTATTTTTGTATTTACAATTGTGGGAGAGCGAACATTTGTCGTCCGTTGACACGTCCACATCAGCGACTGCAACGGATTGGAGCATTGAATTCAGAAATTCAGAAATTGAATGTGATTCCTCAGACACGTCGATTCGTTGCATATTGATTGAAAAATGTATAAGCGGCAAATAAAAATGTTTAAAAGTAAAGTCTACTGAGCTGAATTTTGATATATAACGAAATTATATACATATTCTAGAGTGTGCTCAACTCTAATATCACAAAAATTATTCAATAACAGAACAACATTTCAAGATGAATTGAAAAATTTGTAATTTAAGTAAACTATTATTAGTTTTATGTTTAAAATTGAATATGAAGAATATAAAATGACGGTTGATGTCAAATCCACATATAAAGCAGATATTTTACAGCATCTGCCATTGATTGACAGCATCTTGATTGATGGCTGCAACAGATTGCATTAAACTCCACTTTGTTGCATTTGTGTTGGGGTTGACTATAAAACTTTAGTGGGGGCTTCCATTTACTACGATAGTATTTATGCCTGACACTTGGCGTAATGCCAGAGGCAATTAGACGAAAGCTGTTACAGCCGTCTGTTTCATGGTTCGCGCTAGCTCGTAAATTCCAACCTACACACTGACACTTGACAGTCTCGAAGTCCGAAAAACGCGAAAAATCACAACCGGACACAGAGACACAGAGACAGACAGTGTCTGACATATGGCAGCATAATTTATGCGTACAATGAACCAGTGC
Source organism: Drosophila funebris (assembly GCA_018901825.1). Taxonomy (NCBI): domain Eukaryota; kingdom Metazoa; phylum Arthropoda; class Insecta; order Diptera; family Drosophilidae; genus Drosophila; species Drosophila funebris. The sequence goes on along the minus strand of JAEIFK010000678.1, from coordinate 25,547,623 downwards.
ATTTCGATGACGTCCACAGATTCATTTTGCATTCTCATCTGACTGTACAGTTGACCTTTTGTTGCATTGTTGCTGTGGCTACAAATTGTATAAGTATTTGTGTGTATATGCATGCGTGTGAATTGTCCTTGACAGGATTGAGCGCGCATAGTATTGCCCTGGTTGTGGCATTGGTCAATCGACAACCTTAACGAGCCATGAAACGTTACTTAATTGACCCATAATTCGTGTTCTTTTTATATAATTAAAATAAATATAATAAATAATCATATAATAACGTTCATAGCAATGCGAATAAATACTGTTTTAATTACAAATTGAAAATCCAATGGTAAAAGTTTTAAATTTATATACATTTTAAACTATTGCAAGCATTTCTGAATTGTTTATAAATTAATATGAATGAGGTGTGAAAATTAAATCTTGCAAACCGAACGAAGCAAAACCACATGTGCAGTATTACATACATTTATACATATAGATATGATAAAATTGTGTGTTAATGCTTGAAACATAATTATATTTATTCTGTGATGATTTACATGTGATGATTTAGCTTTAAGAGTTGCGTGTCTGACAGCGTCAGTCACTAAATTTCCTTCATTGGCTTCATTCGGCAATTGACATTTGGCTGATGCCGTGGCACCACAAAACACAGTAGTGTTTGTGGTTCATGGAGATGATATGATTGTTGTAGATACTCTAACCAATTCCCCTCTTTATTTGCATAAACATAACAGTATACTCTTAATACACTGCGTATACGCAATAAAAGCGTTAAGCGCAGTAAAGTATCAAAACCAACAACAACAACAATAGCAATAACAAGGACAACCGCATGAGCTGGTCATTAAATGCAACGATAAATTTTTAGTTGAACGTTCATGGGTCCATAGGTCTTCAGTTGTGTAGGTCGAACTCTGACTGCTGCCCTGAATTCGCATCCAAATCGACTGTCATGGCATGCCCGAAATTTAATTAGTTGGCATTTAACATTTAACATTTTGCAGCTGATGTCATTGTTGTTGCTTCCGCCCATAGCCGACGTAGTCGTTGCTATTTCTCTTTCGGGTTTTTAATACCCTTTCCGAGAGCATTGTATAATTGTCATCAAATGTGCAATCCTTAAACTTCTATATATTCTTTAGTATCCTTGAGATCTTGAATCCGGATAGTACAAATATATTTATACAAGTGCGAACTCTAACAAACAATTTGGTAAGGGTGTCAATTCTACGGCATTAGTAATATAGCTAAAGTTGATTTCTTTTGTTTTTTTTTTTTTATTTTTCAGTTAATTAAACGCACACAAACATTTCCTCGTTCTAAATTATACGCAATTAAATTTGAAATTACTTTCGAGTGAGTTTTCAGCGTTGTTTTTGGCAACGGCGCGGCAATAACTTAACTGGAAATTTTACTGTAAGCCCCGCTGCTACCAAGTGTCTCTTTTGATGGGCCCTTTCCTTTGCCCCATTTGAGCGTTCTCGCAATTGGCCCACAACCCAACGGAAATTTGTCTTTAACTTATTGCATAGAAAGTTCGGGCAGCCTTTAAATAGATCTTCCCTTAAATTTGTTAGTCTGTCGTTGAAATTTACACTGTCTACCGAATTCATTATGCAAAATGCAAGACATACCCAGACACAGACTGATTCACTGCCTCAAGTGTGCACTGAGCATCATCTAAGAAGTCGGCAAAGTTGTCTGGGGATAGGACTAAGGAGACTGCCATACTGCACCGAACGTTCGCTATTTCTTTTATTTTTACCACCTGCAAAAGGAATATGCACAGATGTTGTCTGTACGTCATTGTCTGTGTCATATGTATAAAATTTATATTATTGCTGGGTTGCAGCTTGGCACTTTGCAACACGTTGTAACGACACAAATATATTTTGCGACGCAAGGAATCCGAAGTTTATGCACAATGCAATCACACCATCTCCCTCAAAGGGAGATATATACAATCTACAATAATATTAACTCATAGAAGTGGTCCTATTTAATATTTTCCCGACGACGCACATGTTCTTTGTGTTTGTTGATTGCGACCACAAGAAGATAAGCGAAGACAACGGACAGCAGTATGATCGTAAAGATGGTCAGGAGAATCGTGAATATGCGGCAGGTCATACCAAAGTTGGTGTGAATCTCATGGAGATCTATGCTCTCATCCACTTTGGAGTAGTAATTATATATTATAGTCAGTACGATCACAGCCATGTTAGAGCATATCATGATCAGCAGCATACCTAAAAACTAGAATCGTCTATCGTTAAATAATGGAATTAAGACAACTATTAGACAGGCCCACCACAATGCGTATGTGCTGCCTCGGTTCCGAATAATTCGAGTGAAACAACCAAGTGCTCATTGCATACAAAATACAAATGAATGCCGTGCTTGAGCTTACCGTCTGCTGAGCAAGCTGGGTATAGCTAGTTGTTGTTGGCACAGTATTGCCAAACACCGAAGCATTAAGAATGCAAATGAACTGTCAAGGAAAACCGGTTAGTCGATAAAGATCGATAAGTTATGAGTGCCACATTGAACATACCGCTATAACAAGAAGGAGAATTGCTACGAATTCCTTGTTCGATAACATCGAGAATCAATTTTGAATATAAACAGTAGATACATTAAATTTATTAAAAGGCTTAAAATAACATTTTAAAAGACTGTAATTTAAAGGACGTTTTCACAGTTTGACACTGAAATAAATGAATTGGCTTTCGAAATTTTTACTATTCTTGATCTATTTTTCTATTATGGCCAATATGGATGTATTGTAACGTCAAGTATTGCCTTTCCGTGAAATAGATCGTGAAATCATTAAGGCCTAGCAGTCAATTCTACGCTTATAATAGAATCATTCAATTCAAATTGAAATATCTTTCATAAGTCTGACGTCGTTTGATTGGACAGTGAAGGCACTTATCGAACAAGAGCAGCCACTCGCTGGTAGCGCTGCTTCAGCTACGTTTCAAACCACACTAGGACCATGCTGGCAACTGACAGACGGCTGCCGGTGCTAATTCATCAACAGTGAAGGCAATTTAGATACTCATCTAACCGGATATCGACATGCAGGCAGGCAACCAGCCATGAGGGTAGGCAGACAGCAGGCGACCGACGCCAAGTAGGAAGATTCTGATACTCTTGTCCTAGTCCCGATGCTTAGTCCCCACTGTTTCGTCCTCTATCTATTTTGCGGCAGCGAGAGTCGTGGCGCGTCGGTGGTCTGGTTTGGTCGTCCTGCAGACAGACTTTCATAAAATATTGATAGACGTGAAGTTGGCAGCGCATATTCGCTTCCTGTTCGTGTCTGCCGCAGCCATAAATAATTTGCTATAAATGCAATCGTGGGGTTACATGGGGCGTAACCGGGTTGTAATGTGCGGAAGGTGTCGGTGGGTAGGTGGCCAGGCGCACACACATATACAGGGGCATGGGGAGTGGAAAGGAATGGGCATAGCAGCATGATGCTAATGGCAAGGCGGCTCGGTGCGAAAGTGTTTTATATGAATTATTCGCTGCGAGCCAATTTGGAGCCACGTTTACGAGCACAATTGAAACCCAACACCGTTGCCATCGTCGACGCCATCGAACGGAATCAGGCAACAGGCATCGGGCACCATTGCCACCATGGAAAATGACGCTCCTCTTTGCTGTCGAAATGTTGTAATTTGTTATGTCTGTGACTGTTGTCAGTATGTGTATATATATATCTTCTCTGCGGTGCTTTTTAATAGCTACTCCGCTCGCTTGACTCACCGACTGTTGCTGCTTATTGTTGCCGTTATTGTATCGGTGCTGCCCGGTACCTTTATCGTTGAGTCTCCTGCTCCTGACGGTCCTCCTCCTAGGCATGGTAATGTGTATTTAATGACGCCATATCATGTACAAGCTGGAACATAATGCCGGCAACAACTCGGCCTTCTCTGGCGCCTGTTGTCGTGAATGGCCAGGACCGGATCCAGAGATCGGTCTGGTTCTGGTCCACTAAAAAACAACGCCTAATGTCCAACGAACCCAGTAACCTGCAACTTGACTGTCCCGACTTTGCTGGTGCGCCTGTTGTAACACATTTAAATTTTTTAATATATTTCAAAGTGGCGCCATAAAACGATGCCGTTGTTTGGGTACTTCGTTAATGGTTCCCCGCCCTTTAGGCGAGAAAACTGAATTAATCTGGTATTAAAAATAAAAAACAGCATTTTTGCAACAAAATGTAAGCATTCCAAAAACGATTAACTTCCAATAAAGTATGAAGGATTGAATATTGAGACAGGTTAAGTGCAATATAATTTTAAATAACCAGCAAATTGTGTGATTAAGAGAATGTAATATTCATTGTGATGTAAGTAAGTAAGTAGCCGAAAGCGTTTTTTGGTGATGTTGGTAGGGAATCTCATTTGGATGGACACGTTTAAAAAGTTTAGAGGTGAGAGCATCTCCCACTGATGGCCTACTTCACAGGTTCCTTTAGTCTTCTTGCTATCTTTTTTTAGCAGTCACAGGTTATGTTGATGCGTTTCATAATATAAATTCTCGTTAACTTCCAAACAATTATATAAAGTTTTTAACACAACAATCATTACAATGGGCATCAGTCTGGCTGCTCGCCTGATTACTCTAGGCATGGAGCTTGACTTCGAATTCGACTTTGCGTGGCCGCTTAAGCAGATTGAAACAATCTCCGATGTGGGTAAAAGCTTCAGTCTCAGTCGCAGTCGCAGCAGCGCAACAATGGCTATGGGGAGATGACTTTTTGTTAAACTCAGATGCTCATTCTTCTACTTAGTGGCGGGTGTCAGCCCCGCCTCCTGTAACTGTCAGCTGGATAATTTATAATGAAGTTTCTTTATTGTCAGTGGCAGTGGCAGTCGGGCGCCACAAGGAAGTATAACCCAAATGGGGACCACTTCCGCTGCATTGATTTTGGTTGTCATGCATGCAACTTGGCGGACAGTTGGCATAAATTATGGAGAACAACAAGGGAAATTTTAGCGGCAATGGGAAGCAATAAATAGATACTGAGAGTCGCGACTTGGGAACTGCATAAATTGAAAATTACCTAGCAACTTGCGGGTATTGGCAGCAGCTCGCTCAAAGCAAGCAAATAACAATCAAAATCACTTTCGACCCCAAGTCAATTCATATAGTCGTATAGACGAAAGACCATTAGAGGCAGCAACAGAAGCTGTAGAAAGAGCCAAAATCACAACTATGAGGCCTTAATCGCTAGGGCCATCCGCATCGTCAAATCGTCAGTTGTTTTGATTTATTGCTATTTTATTTGCGCATATCCTTATTTGCGTTGTGTCGACTTATGCGCCCAGCCCAGAGAACTGTCAGCTCCGACTGCCTAAGGCTGTTTTATTGTTCGATAAGTTATCAGCGGTCGAGCAAACAAGCAACCCAGAAAAGCAAACTCAGTGGCTAAGACATGGGACTGCGTTCTCGCTTCTAGGGCAGGCAATATCATAATTTCACTGGCTCTATTCGCTTGGAGGACAAGCTGTGTTTATATTTTGTCCTGGTTGCCATCCTGTCAGAATGCCGTGCAGCGCATAAATCTAAATTAAATGCCTTTTGAACGCTACCATAAAAAAGAAGAAAACCAAAAAGAAGTAAAACCTTCAGCATGTTGTCACTCGAGAAAAAGGACTTGAACTCGAGCTCAGAATGGGCCTCCTGTTCAGTGGCCAGCAAGCGCAAATAAATATTAATCATTGTGTAATAATTTTCTGCTGTCAGCTAAATTTAAGCAAAGTATTCATAATCCACAAGTGAAAACCACTTTTGACAAATCGTTTTACCAGAGCCAAGCATCTTATTTACGAATATCGTGTATTTATTTGCGCCAACATTTCTGGCAACTCAAAGACTTTTCAAGTCTCCAACTGTATATCATATTAACCAATGCTCATTTTATTTCTTATTTTATTTATTTTAAATTTCAAAAGAAACTTTACTCTCGTATTCCAAGTCAGTAATATCTGTGGAGAAAGTGTGCTAAGCAAATGGGATGGTATTAATGAAAATGTAATAAGGGGCGATGCCTTCACACGTCGACTACACTTCGTAGTTTTATCGCTCCATCGTACGCCGAAGGAGATATCATCCGGAGCCAAAATTTAACTCGTTGGGTCAAACGAGAATGTTGCTCATGCATGGGTCCTGGGAATGTGTCGAGAACGAAGGGTCTACAGTTTGCCATTGTCCTTAGTGGGGCTGTTGGCATTCGATGCACGTAACGCATTGTTTGAATTTCATGGTGACTTTATGAGTTTTGTAATCAGGTTTGTGAGCCAACAAACAAATATAAACATTCTCACACACGCTCGTAACCTGCGCATTAATATTCCTCCAGCTTATACCCCTATGTGGGCGTATTGACAAGCGTTGCGCTTGTTAATGCTAATGAAGGCTGGTGGCCAATGAAATATTAACACCTTTAACTTGGCTATTTGGTGGCCACCAGATTGTTGGCCCATGTTGCAAAAGCAGCAGCATCCACTTCAAATGTCTGGCTGTCGTAGGTAAAAATATTTTATTGCATACTCCTCGGCGCAGACAATTGCGGAGTGCGCCGGAAGGGACGTTAAAAAAAAGATCTGGTCCACAATGTGATTTATTTGTGTGCAGCACTTAAAACTAGACACACAATAGACGTCACGCCTACTGGGCGTTAGACGTTACACTCTAGACTGTCTTTAAATTGAACGCCTTTGTTTACTGGCATTTCTGGAGCAGCTCTAAAGCTTACTCAGCAGACGTGTTCGCAAACAAGCAACAAAGACTGCTTGGTACTCAGGTTGATCACAAATTAACTAAGCAACAATGCTGCCTAAAATCAGCCACCCATGACCAAACCAACCAACCACCCACCCACAGTGCAAATAACTAAGGCATTCAAATGGCCTCTGTGTCCTTTTCATGCCCAGACCCAGGTCGTGTGGCTATCGGTTAGCATCTATCGGCTGCCTGTTCAAAACATTTAATAAATATTTGCTGTGCTCTGCTGGAATTTTTCAGCATATCGTAAAACGCATAAAGCACAAAAATGCTGGGTATACCAGACAAACATGCCCACAAACATACATTGTACCCCATAAAATATTCGAAATATCATATCATCAGCATTTTTCAATGGACTCGCCTGTTTATTGAGGGCAGTATGGGGCTCTGGGGGTTGACTTCGGTGTACAGTTTAGTGTTTACCATTTATTTATGATTTGGGTATTTAAGGTGCGGATAGACACTAATGTTTCTATGAAGGCAAGCGTGCGTAATGCCTGCCCCACCCTAAGAGTGAGAGAATTTACCAAACTGATGACAGCTTAAGTGGCATTTGACTGCTCGAGAATTATTAAATCCAACATCGGTTAAAGCAAACAGTAAGCCGAATGAAACTAAATACAACAACAGTTGCTAGAAGATATTAAAGTAAAGTAATTCTATGAAATTAAAGAATTAATGAATACACATTCCATATTGAAGTAAATAATTGATGAAAAGAATATGCAATCGGTATTAACCAGCAGCCCATAGTACATTTTTATTTCTGAATATTAGATTTTAAAAAACAAGAATATATATACTCTAGTTGTACTCCGTGTACAGGGTATAATAAATTTGAATTAACAGGTTGTAAAGATCTTTGTATTTACATTTTTACAATTAACATTATCAGTTACTCTGTGACTTATTGTTGCCCATTGTTATTTTGTCTATATTTTCTAAAATACTGCATTAAAGCTTTAAAGATTTTAAATCTTAAATTATTAATTTAAATCGATATTATGTTTGCAAGTGTGAAGTGCTTGGTTTGGCTGAACTATGCATGTACGTGACCAGGAAGCCTTTTAATTTATCAGTAATTCAGTTATTTGCACAGCATATCTAATGAATACATACTACATTATAAACACAGGCAGTCGCCCAGCTATAAGCATACACAGAGGGTAACAATAACAAAATGTGCAACGCGTGCTTAACATTTGAATTCAAAATAATTAACTTACATGCTAATTATTTTCATTATCAATACATAGCATTTGCGTGGCAGCTATTTATTGACATTAGCTGGAGAGACGTCATTTTGTTTATGCCCCAATGGTCTTAAATGGCTTGGCTATAAAATCATTTAGAGCCATGAATGGCTTTTGCAGACAAATAATTTAGGTGTCAACTATTTACACATGCATTTTAGTATACTGAAAACTAAGCGTTTCATTCATTCGCTCATCACTATCAAGAAGTGCAATATCAGCAAGTACGTGGCAAGCGTAATTTAAGACCTCAACATAAATCATGTGGCAAAGCTGCGACAAGGACTGCACACAGGCAATTTTTCGAAAAGACTGCAAGTGTCCTTTTGCAGCTTTGAGGCTGCCTTGGCATGTGTTGAATAAATTTATTGTTGTGCATTATGTTGCCTAGAATGCAGCTCGTTCATATGCGCATATAAAAATTTCCATTATGAATATAAAATGCATTGCATTTAGCCATGGCAACTGCACTTGGTCCTTAATAGATGACTCTAAATGCGAAAGTGATGGCGGAGTTCTCGCATAAATGCTAAATTTTCGCGACTGGTGTTGTAATTATGAATATTAATTGAAATGTAAGCAATGCGACCACACCCTATCAACCTTCGAGTGTTAGCCAATCCAAACAAATGCAAAACTAATGGCGCAAAAACAGAGTCTATGAATAAATCACAGCAGATTAAGTCCCAAATTATGCGAACAAGGATAACAGCTCAAATGTGCCTGACTCTTGTCGGCCGGTCCTAAATAAATATAGTCATAACCTAAGCTCAGAACCATTCACATCCTGAGATTCAATGAAAAACAAACAGTTCATAGTCGAATGTAAGATATCTGTCAAATCTGTTAACTATAATTTATTATACAACTTATGCATCCACCTTTTTTAAAACCACTTCTACAGAGTATGTATAAGTCGAGTCTACTGGGTTGTTTGAATTTAGTCCTCGTAATTTGAGTACTTTGGATTTGCGGTAATTATTTACCAAGCGGGCAAAGCAACTTTTCCATTTTTGTGACAGAGAGCCACTTGAAACTTGACGCATCAAGTGTTACATGTCGTATGCGTATTTTTTAATTTTATTTTACAAAGGCTTAACTGTTCATCTGTCTTCTGTCATGTTTCACATGTATATGCAATTTTAAGTGCTTCTTTTTTACGCTTTGCTGATGTTTAGTTTTAGACGGCTCGACAAATATATTTGATATTTATGCAAATTTTAATTGCTTTGATATGGAAATTTTTGTTATCCGACCCACTAAAAAACCATGTGCATAAATAATTTAGTAGTGCTAAGATAAATAATCGCTGACAACCAAGTACATATGTTATCTTTAGAGGTTTACGCACATATCTAATTAAATATCTAAATATATGCTATTATTGCAAACCATCTGCATCTCTAATGAAGGCCTCCTCATGGTTGTTCATCCGAAACGAGTAAATAAACTTTGCAGAAGATGTATCTATGTATGTCTAATGACATTCCTCTATAAGTTATAGTTAGAATAAAGTAATAATTTTAGTTAAATTATTAATTGAAATTTTGTATTTTTAAGATACATTTATATGGTGTTCTATCTAAGTGGGCTGAAGAATGCCGACATATATAAATTATTCTTACTGCGTTTTTCCAAGTCTTTTCTTGCATTTGATATCATTGCTATGGGTGTGGTTATACATGCCCATATTTTATACATGTTTTATATTTTATATGCATCAATTTATGCTTTATTGGCAAAATAGGAAATTGTTTTTTACATTATTGGCAAAGGAAGTCATAAATAAGCCAAAGACTGATGCTGACTGGACAATCAAGCCCGCGTCTTCATTGTTCAAGTTCCATGGCTGCTCCTGGGACTCGTGTTATTCTTGTTGTTTCGCAGTTTTGCTGACTTCTATACGGGAAGTGTCCGTTTCTGCTGCATTTGCGCCAATTTTTTCCCATTGCCCATTTTGTCCCAACCAATTCACCCGCATTGTGAGCAAATCAAGTTATAACGCCCAATTCCAAGCCCTAGACCCAGTCTTGAGTGCTATGTGTGTATGTGTGCGGGTCACATATGGCGCGCATAAATAGTTTCAGTATTTTGTATTTTCCATTGATTTTGTCGCGCCATCCATAAGGCGAGACTAACAAAGTTTCTTTATGCGCTTTCCATGAACATTTTCGTGGCAGGTTTATGTATTTAATGGACTTTGCACAACTTTTTTTCTTTTTCTATTATTTTCTCCTTCATGTTGTTGTTCCTTGTACATGCGCTAAGTTTATTTTCTTCATCAGCAACTGCAAGAACCGCCCTTTGTGGCTCTGGGCGATTCAGTAAGAGCAACAACAATGATGATGACAACGTCGCATTATGTCCATTGGCAAAGTTTTGTGACGCCAGCCTTTATAACCGCTCCAGCGTCCATTTTGATTATTAGCAGGCTCCTAGCCCACACATAGGTCCAGAGAAGAAGAGAAAAAAGAGGCGGTGGGGTCTTCACATGCATTTGGGCAAACAGTGACGCACTTTATTGTTCAATTATTTTTGCAGACATCAGAATCCAACTCATTTGCTCTGTTCCACCATTAAATGACTTCGATGCCGGCGCCACATTAGCCATAAATAGTGCAATACTAGTCAAACCCTCCAAAGGTTTTTAATAAGTCCACCGCTTAATTTAAACAGGCTCCGAGCTCCATCCTTGACAGCCTTGACATTTTCCAAAGTTCAAGGGCAGAATCCAAACCTGAACTTTGAGATTGCAAACAAATTGCTTTCAAAAGCTCTTTGTATGCTTCTTTTTAATCCATAGACACCCTAATGTCAAAGGTTAAGCAAACGCACTCGTATTCAGCCAGGTGTGGTCTGGCTCTCTTAGCTATAAAATTAAACAAATATCTAACAAAGTTCAAATGAGACTCTTTGCTCACATGCAACTATATTACTGCACTGTCAGATTCCTGAAAGTCTTTTAGCCCTACTAAAGCATTATATGAGTACTCGGAACAAAAACTGCGAATACGTCATAAGTGCATCAGGGCGTATGAGTACAGTCAGAAAATTTAAAACTTAAGAATTCTGATTTTTAACAGACATTGAAAGAGTCTTCCATAGAATCAGCCTGGGCAAAAGAGAAACTGGACATGGCATTGCATAAATCTTATGCATTCCACTAGACAAATGCAACCAAAAAGCAGGCAGACAAGCAGCTACTTTCATATTCTTGCCAAGTTTCTATACTGCTTACCTCCTGTTCTTAAGGATAAAGGGAATCGAGGGGATGTTTGTCAGATACTTTGACTTCCCGCCCTTTGTCTGCCAGCTATAATGAAGTGTTGTCATGCATTCCGTGCAAACAGGATCTCATATTTACTGCAAGGGCAACAACAACAGTAATAACAGCATTGCAATATCTTCTTCCACGTCTCGTTTGTATGGAAACTGCTGCAAAATCGGATTACGATGCTCACAGCAAGTTGATAAAATAATGTAATAACAGGGCAGTCGGGCGAACCAGACTATGGGAGATCCTGCACTTTTTTAATGGCATGGCAAATTTGGAATATTCTTGATCTGCTTGTAATATATAAAAACTTCACACAGGCAGATTGACATGATTATATCTACTCAGCATCTTGATACTGATCAAGAATATGTACACTTTTGGGGTCTGGCATGACTCTTCTGTTTGTTGTCTGCAAGCAAAACTGTAATATACCCTTTGCACAATGTAAGTACCGAGCATAACTCCCACTTAAGCTTACTACATAAATTTTAAGGATATGAGAAGTCTCAATGTGATTAGACTATCCAGATAGTATTTCACTTTCAGTAGCAGTAAAGTAACTCTTCTTATCTAGCACTTGATTTCGATATATATTTTTAAATATATTTTTTTAAATCTATATTTAGTTGAGTTTAAATTTAAATTAAAGTCCGGGGAAATCAGAAATGCATTTAATTGATCCAATATTTGTCACAAGGACTGGGGAAAACCCAGACTAACCCAATCACTAATTATTACGAGATGAAAAGTTTAGAATAATAAAATTGATAGTATGAGCAAGGGACTTAAAGACTTAAAAGAGGTTCATGCAAAGCGTAGTTAGTGGTACAGGCGTTAAGAATAAGAGGGTTAAAGTAGGCCTAAGGCTAATACCAGCAACCCAGTTAAAGCCACGAAGAGCGAAAAGTAAAAACTTCTTTTGCACAGAATTGATCTGTTCTGTTGTACAATATCCTCATTCCAGACTAGGCCAAACAAGAGAAGTATAAAGTAATTTTGGCATATAAGGACCGTCAAATTCCATACTTGTAATGTAATAATAGTAATGAACCCAGTATTTGAGTAGCCTTATTATGATCTAGAAGAATTGCTAATTCCTTTACATGATTTATACTTTCTCTAGCCTCCATGTGTCTTGATTTTATTCACTATTGAATATTGGAGTCAAACATAATTATAGAAACAAACTCACATGGCATCGGGCCAAAGTAATAAGAAGACACTGTAACGCACATAAAAGGCTTGTGGCTTGTTTGTTCGTGAGTATATACTATGTGTATATGTAATGCGATTTTATGTGTGTGCAAATACTTTTAGGGTATCTAATTTTATCAATTGAAATGAATCATGATGAATTTAAAAATAAATATATTCTTTCGTTACTTAATTTATATTCCTTTCTAAAGATATATATATATATATATAAGTGTAATTTCAGATATAAAATGAAAAAGATCAAATTGCCGCAGCTTTAAGCTTTGGTTCCATTATACAAGCTGTCACATCAAATAGGAGCTGTCCTGCAGGATATTTAGATATTCAGTGTTTGGCAATCACACCAAATACACTCAAACAGACACACAGGCACTATGACAATAAAGCCTATCCCAATGCTATTAAATTTGTATGCCCAAACGGAGGCAAAGTAATTTTGCTTGTTGTTTTTGATGCGGCTGCTATTTCTGCTGTTACCATAGCCGTTGCAGCTGCTGTGCGGTTGCTGCTTGTTATGCTGCGCTTGCCAGCTCCAGACTGAACATCCGCCTCAGCATTTCCTGTCTGTCTCCAATTTGATTTGTTATTGTTTACGAGCTGAGTGAAAAGCTACCCCTCTCAATGGCTGCCCGTCTGTTTGTCTATCTAACAGTCACTTGGTAAACATTTTGTGTGCTTAATTGCAGCAATTGTCCATGATAGACTTGAAAGTATAATCACTTTTCGAATATCTCAAGAGTTTCAGCGATCTAACAAACTATTATAGCGATCGATAATGGAAATTTGAAATGGATATACTGTGAATTTGATTAGAAATCCTTTTTGTTTCTATATACAATTTAATGAAGAGAAAAGAACTGTATCAACAGTTGAGTGAACATCGGTGACAATTCGAATCGAATGAGAAATTGATGAGCTAGGCGAATGACAGTGAGTAAACTCCCTCTTCAGCCCTTTTCAGACCTCTTCAGCACAACTGGTCGGAGCAGTCAGAACAAGAACTTCGTAGCCTCATCAGCGACAACATCATCATCATCACCAGCATCGTCATTATCATCTTTGCATAATGAACACGCGGCGAACTGTGTTCGATAAATTGTCGAAATTCGTTTTGACTAAAAGTCAATAAAAGTCCACTTAAGGCTTCATTGTTGCCCGCTGCCGGAACTGTCCATGTCGTTTCGGGGGAGTTGCTCAAAGTTGTCCAGTGGATGTTGATGCTATTGTTGTTGTGTTGCTGCTGTGCATAAAAATTGTTTTTTAATGCGCGCACATCAATAGACAAGCCAAATAGTCCGCACCAAATTTAACTACGAACATTTTGTTGCTCACTTTTCGCGCTGTTTTGCCTTTTAACGTTAAAAGCAGAACAATAACAAATGAGGTCCTTACTGCCCCTTAACCTTAGAATAACAGGAAAGTAAAGGTCAAACTCCGGTATGGTTGTGAGCCCTCTCGAACCAGTGCTTTTACAACAAATTCGCTCAACTTTAGCATTCCAATAGTTTCCGATTATTAAAGGACATGAGTTGTGTTTTTTATGTAGCTTTGTTTTGTTTACGCCTTTAATCCTTTCTCAAAGCTTCTAAAATAGCCTTATGACAGGCTTCTTTTAGTCATGTTAACAATAAATTGCGCTTGACTGTGGCTGAAGCTCATTAGCCATTGTACTCCTGTACCTAAACTGGCTAATGCGACTTTAACAGCAAGTTTTCGGGAGCACAAAGTTTACCACAACAGAGCTGTCGGGTTGCACGAAGAGGGTTAGAGGTAAGGGGATTGAGTGGCATTGGAGAAGCCCGTGTGTGGCTAATTAGAACACATTTCTTCAATTTAACCTCGACAGAGGTAAGGGCAATACGAGCTGACAAAGGAACAGCAGCACCACCAAGTTGGGGTTCAGTTCGATTTAATGAAAGCGATTACTGCGAGGACTGGGAGAGTTGGTGGTGGGTTCTGGATGAATTGGGGATCCGAATGAGGGATGCTGCCGTACAATATGCTCACTTTTGTTAAATCATTTCCAATGAAAACGCTTACAACTTTTCGCATGAATGTTATTGTTGTTGCCGCTGCCAATGAATGTTGTTCTTGCTGTCGGATTTAACAAATATTTATGCTAATAAAAGTGCCAACAATTTACTTAGTAACAGTCGAATTTGGTTGGTGTTATTGTTGCTGTTCAGCCACTTATGTGGCAAAAACTTTACCTTTAAAAGTTTAACGACCACTTATAGCACCACATTGCAGTGGTGGGTGATTATGCAATTTTAGTACAGTTTAGTATGTATACTAAAGTTCCGCTCCCTTCCACTTTTAGCATAATATCTGATTTAAATTTATATATATATATATGTAAGATTATAAAATATTAGTGTTTATTATTAAAGTATTCCGATTGGTGATTTAACAAATTAGACATTACAACTTAAGTAAGCGACTTTAACGGCTGCTTTTGGCGACTTTTTTCACGACGACCACACTTCAGCGAATTACTCTTGCGACTCTTCTTCTTCTCAACGCCGTCTGCCATTCTCTACCAGGGGCGGTGCAACACTCTTGAGGGTTGCCACCTTACATTCGGCCCTCCTGATCCTCTTCATCCGACCCGGATGACAACAGTTCCTCGTTCTCTGTAACAAATTTCCAAAGTTTGATATTATCACAGCTGGTTGCTGTAACATTCGGTCCTTCGACGTCCATGGCTGCCTTCCGCACATCGTATCTGCCACAACGCTTGACCTTGATTATTTCGTACGGGCCAAGGTAAGAGCTAGCTAGCTTCTGACCTGCTACGAATTGTGTTCGTTTTATGGCAACGAGATTACCCAACTTATAGTCAGGTTCTGCCTTGCGCTTCTTGTCATAATTGATTTTGTAGATCTTCTGCGCCTGGTGAATATTGCGCTTAGCTTCAGCACGCAATGCATTCCGCTCATCGTCAAATTGCTCTATTAGCTCCTGATTAAGCAATTCTAGTATTCGATCTTCTGATCTGGCGTTCATTTTTGTCCCAAACATTATCTCAAACGGCGATGACTGCGTTGACATGTGTACGTGTGAGTTTATGGCTTTCTGTACTTGCGGCACCTGTTTAAACCATTTGGATGGATCTTCTGCTGACAGTTTGGCGATAATAGACAGGATTGAGCGGTTCACTCTCTCGATCTGTCCATTTCCTCTGGCGACACCCGTTGTAGACCAGACATGCTCCACCATGTTACTGCTTACGAATTCTGCAAAAGCGTTTGCCGTGAAAGCGACACCTCTGTCACTTATTAAACGTTTTGGAAATCCAAACACATTCGCCCAATCGTTTAGCTTCTTGATCACCTCCTCACAGCCTGTGGACTTCGTTGGGAACAACCAGACAAACTTTGAAAACGCATCTACAACTGCGAGGATGAATTTGTACTGTTTCGCTGTTGCATCCATCGGACCCAAGTGATCAATATGCAATGTATGAAGTGGTACATCTCCCTTCTCAATGCAATGTAAGTGCCCTTCCTGCTTGCCCAACTTTTTGCTGTGAATTATGCAAGCAATACAGTTATTAATCAATTTCGTTACCTTCACCTCAAGGTGCGGTATGTAATATTGCTGCTGAATATTATGCATCGTCTTTCGACTCGCGAAGTGGCCAGAATCGTGGGCATTTTGGATCACTTCTCGTTCCATCTGCTTTGGGACCACCAACAACTCGTTTCCCACAACCTCTTTGTACAGCAATCCACCCTTCAGCTTGTAGTTGTCGTATGGGCCTTCTTGCAAAATTTTAACGACTGCTTTGATATGCTCATCGCTCTGCTGCGCTTTCTTCAATCGTGACGACATCTCGGTTGTAATCATGTAGACGTCTTGAGGATAACGGCTAAGGTAATCCACATGCTTCATTTTTTCGCCAGCTCGATGTTCCATGTTGTAGTCAAAATCTTGTAAAAATAGTACCCACTGCGCTACTTCTCTTGGAATGTCCAGTTTCTCCGTCGTCTGCTTAAATGCGATGCAATCTGTCACTAACTTGAATTTGATTCCAAGCAAGTAATGTCTGAACTTCTTTAGCGCCAGGTATGCAGCTTTAACTTCCAAAACATAACTGTGTTGCTTCGACTCCGCCTGCGTTGTCTTCTTGCTCCAGAAGTAAATTGGATGAAGCTTCCCCTCAAACATCTGCAAGAGCACTGCTCCATATCCATCCTTGGACGCGTCGGTGTGTAGCTCGGTAGGAGCTCCTCTTATGTAGATGTGAAGTACCGGCTCTGTTATCAACAATTTCTTCAACTCATTTATCGACTGCAATTCCGCTTGGCCTATCTTAAACTCGACATTCTTCTTCAGCAGATTCGTTAATGGGCGTGCAACCTGCGTATATTGTGGCACGAATTTACGGAAAAATCCCGTAAGACCCAGAAACGCTTGGATGGCTTTTACGTTCTTAGGAGTAGCGAAGCGACTGACTGCTGAACTTTTCTCCACTCCTGGCCAAATTTTTCCGCTTTCGATGACATGACCCAAGAAATGTATAAGCTGCTGCAGAAAGCTACATTTCTTCCACTTAATTTTCAGGTTATATAAAGCTGCAGTCTGTAGAACTTCCTTCGTTTTGAGCATACATTCATCGGCGTCGTTGGCGTATATAATGATGTCATCCATATACAGCTGCATGATATCCTTGTTGATAAGCGGCTGAAAGATATGATTTACAAAACGTATAAATGCTGCTGGAGAGTTTGTAAATCCAAACGGCGCCTTGTTAAATTCGAACAATCCCTCACGAGTAACAAACGCTGTATAAGCTTTGCTTTCTTCTTCAACGGGCACATGAAAAAAACCATTTTCTAAATCCATGATAGTGAAGAACTTTGCTGCTTTGAGTTTTTCGAGGACATCTTCCATCATTGGTACCGGAAAACGGTCCTTTAGCACCATGCTGTTTAGTTTCCGAAAGTCGACGCAAACTCTAAGTGACTGATCTTTCTTCTTTACAACGACGATTCTGCTGGCAACATGTGACGAGGACTTCCGAACAATACCTTCGTCGAGCCATTGGTCAATCTGGTTCTTCACTGCTTCCGCCTCATCTGCTGACAAACGGCTTGGTGATTGGCGAAACGGCTTTATGATTCCATCCGGCATTATCTTCAATGTTATTGGACACTCCAGGTGTGCTGCTGGCGGCTTATAGCTACTTTCAATCAGCTGTTCGATACTCTTCTGATATTGTGGCGGTGCTGAAATTACATTCTGAGCTTCGGTCACATTATACACCATGCTATACTCATCCGACGACTTTTCTTGCTGCTCCAGGCTCAGAAATGAATATCCAGCTGAATCGGCCAAGAATTTGAATTTCTTTATAAAATCATGACCCAACAGTGCTTCACAGTCAATTTTGCAATTGGGAACAACTAAGAATTTATGCGTTGTGTGCAACTGATCGACTTCTACACTGGCATAAAAGCAACCAATAGGTTTCGTGTTTCTCTTTCCTAGACCCCGTAGAATCGTTTCGCTTTTCAACATTTCGACATTTTCCAGTTTTTCCATCACGTCTTCATTTACAATAGTGACATCTGATCCTGTATCGACTAGGAAGTCTACTTTGACACCGTTGATAATAATTGTCTTAACTCGTCTGCAATCTAGTATCATCCGCACTTTATCAGTTTTCTTTGGACAGTCACGCGAGATATGTCCGCTTTCGTTGCAATTGAAGCATTTAGTATCGACTGTGCACGACCTTCTTTTGTGATCTGCCGAACCGCAATTGAAACAATATTCTTTCTTTTTATCCACAACAGGCGGCTTACTCTTTGTTGTAACTTCACTTTTGTCACTGCTTTTATTTGGTTCCTGCACCAGCTCATAAATGTCATACTCTTCTCTAAGGGCCTTATATGAGCGGCACCGAAACATAGCAACTTTAAATTCGCTTTTGATTGGCAATCCGTTTACTATGTAACGTAGCACAGCTGCTTCTTCCACATTTCCAATACTGGCCAACTTTTTCATGTTCAGCATGTACTCATGAAATGTTTCTGATTTCTTCATTTTCCTGTCCCGTAACTTCTGGTGAATATCTGCACTGTTGACTCTGTCCTCAAATTCGTCTATCAATTTTTCTTTCAACTCAGCAAAATTAGACACAAGTTCGGATTCTAAAAACAGTCTGGCAGCTCCACAAATTTTGCCTCTAGCTTGTGCATATTTTTGCTTTTCCGATAATTCATATGCTTCAGCGTTAAGCTCAAAGATCTCAAACCATTTTCTTACCGGTATAGAATTACCATCAAAGTCATTGACAATCTTTCCAAAATGGTCTGCTGATATTTTGACCTGACTTTCTCTACGTTCGTCTACTTCCACTTTCAGCGTTAACAACTGTATAATTTGCTGCATTTGGTTGTTCATATCTGTGGCATTTAAGGCCATTTCAACATTTCCTTCTGACATTTCCATTAAGTTTTCGTTTTCACTCCCTTCCTTCTTTTCGGTCTCCTTTCTTTCTTTCGCTGGTGTACGCTTTGTTCGCGTCATATTGTTCTACGTGTGTGTATACTTGAATCGACACGCCGATATGCATACACAGCAACAACAGTTTCGTAGTGACGAGAATTTGCAAGTGATCTTCGAATTTCGTCACAACGCGCAAATATTGCAACAGACGCCAAGAACTTTCGAGACGCTCACTTCTTTACTACTGTTTTTTGGGCAAACCGCTGTAAACTCGCAACTGTTCAACTTTTCGACTTTTCACAGAATGCACCAACAACTGTTTTACAACTGAGCTTTGTCTTTCATTTACTTAAATCCACGCATTCAGAATAGGACGAGCCCCCAAATGTAAGATTATAAAATATTAGTGTTTATTATTAAAGTATTCCGATTGGTGATTTAACAAATTAGACATTACAACTTAAGTAAGCGACTTTAACGGCTGCTTTTGGCGACTTTTTTCACGACGACCACACTTCAGCGAATTACTCTTGCGACTCTTCTTCTTCTCAACGCCGTCTGCCATTCTCTACCAGGGGCGGTGCAACACTCTTGAGGGTTGCCACCTTACATATATATATATATAAGGAAGATTTATATACTTTGAATATTTCTTAAAGCACAACAAACGGGCAGATATTTACAGTCTGTTATTTAGTATCTGGCCAAATTATTAAATTTACATTGAAATACTTCAGTGTCTAACTTAGTTCAATTAGAGTACAGACCCACACAGACGCTGTAGACGCGCAGAGAGTCATTGCCAAGCGAACCGAATTTGACTTTATTAAATTAACGTTTCATGTTCGTTTAATGAACAAAGTAAAGATGAAAATAATGATGCAGTTAGTTAGCTGGGGGAGGTGAGGAACAAAGGGCCAAGTAAACGTGTCGCTTACACGACGAGCACACGAAAACAAAAGACGTCAAAGCGAAAAATGCCGCAAGATGTTGCCGCATTTTGTTGCTGCGGCTTTTTGCGTAACAAGCCACTCTAATGACAATATTGGCACTTACAACAATAACAACAGCAGCCACAGCAGCGACAATAAACGTGGTGGTGCAGAGATGGTGACGGTGGTGGTGGTCCCTGAACAACAACAACAAGAATAATAATTTTTGTGGTTATTACCAGGATAACAACGACAAAAAGCAATGGCAATGGCAATGGCAATGGAAATGGCAACTTTTACCCCACACACACACAAATCCAAAAACAGAAGAAGACGACATTTAACTCCCCAAACAAACTCACACATACATTCACTCATAATCACACGTGTACACACGTATATGCATATGTGTGTAGAAACATTTATAGTCGGCCTTAGAATTGGTGATGTTTAGCAGACTGAGGGGCGTGCAAGGACAGAGACCAGAAAATTCAAGTCTAAGGCGGCGCAATGTTTTCATTTTTAATGAAAGCACGTAAAATGCGAAAAATTCTCGCAGAGAGTTAGAGCGAGTGGGTGGTGGGAGAGAATGATAACGAAGAAAACACTCATATACACATGTGTTAGCAAACATTCATAGATTTGGTTTAATTATAATTCTAGACGCGTTCATCACATCAACAACAATACAATACACAGACTCTCACATTCTACGTACATATAGTCATATATTTTGGTCGGATTTCAACGGCACACTTGTACTTGAAATATTACACACACACACATCCATACACAGCCCCAGCATAGACAATGCGCCATTATGTCTGTGTGACCACAAAATGCGTTTTCAACAGCCATGAAAAAAAGAAAAAACACCAACAAACTAACAAATAAAAATACATACACTTCCACATACTCACACTGACATACAAACAAAATGTTGTTGAACATTTTGAATATTCTTTAGGCAAACAAGAGGGTCAGTCAAGCTTGCGCGACGGTATAATACCCTGTACGGTCTCCTATTACTGTATATTGTAAACGGGCGTTGCTCAGCTTTTAGTTATTTAGTTCAATTAGAATTAGGTGAGAATTCTCTTAAAAATAAATTAAAATTCGCAATTAATATTAAATTTTCTTTTAAGTAATAATTATTTATCAGTTTTATGATTCCTTTATATGTCTCTCAGGTGCCAATTAGTGTTTTTTAATTTAATTTTACTTTGTAAACTTTACACCACAGGGTATCTAGAAGCTGTCATATTAACTTTTTACATTTAAACCGCATTATTCTTATATTTATACAGTATTTTTTGTCATCTTTCTCAAGTGGTTCATGTAATTGCTCTACTTGGATCTTTGTTCATTTCAAATATTTATTTTTTTGCTTGGCAACAACTTTCCTACCTTCTGTCTGTTACATAAGCACTTTGAATTCTTTACGATGTAATTTCTCTATACAATCAACAACATTCCTCTACAAATTACAAACTTTTAGTGTCATTTGGAGACGATAATACTCAAATGAGTTGACGTAGTAAAGAAGTAATATAACTGAAACCGCAGACTTAATCGTTGAAAGCGATGATCTCTGAACAAAAGAAAGCTATATTATTTAAACTACATTTGCTGAATTGTTCAAAGCTGTAACATACTACAAAAATGTATATATCTGATAAAACAAAAAACAGATTTTAAAATGTTTCATATTCACAGATTTAAACTATTTCCAGGCTAATCAGCTTAAATGCTTTACAAATTATAAATATGTAGGAGTTGTCACAACATTGTACTTTTTCAAAATATGTTGATATATTTGTTTTGCCGGATTTGTGGCGCATTGACATGACATATATGTGACAGATGCAACATGACGCACTAATCCTAATTAAGCTCACGATGGCAGCTGTATTTTAATTCGCACCGCTGACCCCACTTACTGACTGAATCAACTCCAGTCAGTCCAGTATTCTACATATGTAAATGCTTATTATATTTGATTTATTTATATTGTATATAATTATATGACTATATATTTGTATATATATAATGGTAAACACTTGACTTTCAACTGCGCAATCAAGTACATCATGGTCAACACCTTCGTTTATCCTTGTAACGCCATGTGAAGAGGTTAAGAAAAAGTTATACAAACAATGAATACATACGAATATAATTGAAATGCTAAGTATGTATGTATGTATATGTTGAAGGGTTATGTAACGATAGAAACATGTCATGGTAGAAAATAATATTTATTTGATGTTTACGTTATCATAAGACACACACATACACACTGACATCCACATTCACTTGGCAGATATTTGTGCAAGTCTTGAGTAGCAAACTAAGGCCAAAGTGCATAGAGACAGGCAAAGAGATGGGAGTAGTCCTTTTCCAACTGCCTGAGCAGCAGACAGATCGGGATGGAGTCAAAGTTGGACTGCATTTCATAGGATATGCTTAGACATGCAATAATATAATGTGTAAATATGAACGGTAAATGGCTGTAGCTGTCATAGTGGCAAATGGAGGCGTGGTACAATATGTTATATGCCACTAAAATTCTAAATAAGTAAAGTGGGAGCAGAGATGAACAGATTTCATTGCTAGTTGGAGTTTTTTTCTACTTGCATTTATTACTTCAATTTCTTCATCATATGTACATACTATGGGGACCAGGCTCGGCAAGTCGCCAACAACTGTGACTCCGACTAGACCCAGACGGAGGCACGTGCACTTGAGAGCGCCAAATACGCTGAATACGACGACGATAGCTACATGACATGCCGACATCGCCCACAAAGACGCCGATGCCAGCGCCAAAAAGTCAATAATAATAGGTTAAAAATCTGTAAAAAGAAGGAGAAAATACAAACTACGCAGACAAATTCGTTTGAAAAGGGTAAAGGAATGTAATAATACTTAAAAAGTTGAAATTCGACTAAGGCAAGGCACGCCAAAGCAACAACAACAACAACAACAACAACAGCAGCAGCAGCATTGAAGGATATACTCGTAAGTACAATGCGTAAGGTTTAACATGCATAGGCAGTTGGAGCCACTAGTCGTATGAGTTATATTCGAAGTTGGACTATCATTGTGTGTGTTCTGCCTTTTCCCTTTCCTTTCCCTTTGCATCAGCCTGTCTGGTTCGTCTTTGGCTGACTGTTAGTGCTTGCTGCTTGACTTCTAAGTGGTATTTACTCATATACTCCATATCCCTTTACCACATACATATACATGTGTATGTACTGAAAGTGTTGTGTTGCAGTCTGCTCGCTTCGATTTGTCATTTTGCTGCCACGACATGACAGTCATGAATGAAAAAAAGACTTCTTCAATTCTTTGCATACTTTTGTGTGCCGAATTTGAATTCAATTTCTGACGCTGAAAGGTTTTTAATCTTGTTATATGGCGACTGTTTTGGCCCTTCGTTAAACTGCTTCCATTGCTTTAAGCTCAATTTGAGCCGTTTGCTTGTTGTTGCTATTGTTGTCGTATCTGTCCTTATAGTTTGTTGTTGCCTCAAAACAACCCTCGTTATATTTTGGCCAGTTTATTAGCTTAACCATTTTCTGGTATTATGGTATGCGTTGTAACAGGCAGTTTTGTTATTCAAATAATGTGAGTTGAAAAGCCGTATCCTCTCTTCAAATACATATTATATAATGTATTAAAACCCTCCTTGCTTTTACATCAAATCAAATATGACACATTAACAACACTACGAAGAGCCAAGCATATAAACATGGCTATGTACTGTTTTAAGCCAGCCAATTAAAACATGGCTATTTTGAGGTATTCATGCGCTAAAAATTAAATTTGTCTGCTATTCGCTTGGCCATTCCCCTCATGTGGTAAGAGGATTAAATTGACCAACGGTCAGACTTTCATCTAGTGTCAAGCGGCAAGCGCACTTTTTTAGATTGTTAATTGATTTTTGAACAATAGAGCAAACCTTGTGACGTTTCACATGGTAATCCCTTCCTACTTCATAGAAAGTCCAGTTTGCCGTGAACTTTAGTGTATTTATTTTTATTGTTACCTAACAACCAAAAAAATTCAGTAAATAAAATAAAAAAAATAAAACGAAAAACAAGAGTGAAAGTAAGCGCATGGGTGATGCAAGAATTTTCACTGGAATTCTTCTCGAAACGATAAAATAAAAAATGCTTACGCTGTGTGCTGTTAGTCTGTGCACGCATTTTGCAAATTTACCACAAAGCGACCCGTCCCCTACTTTGGCACTACGTCCTGCATCTGCACCAGCTTTGGTGTAGATTATAAAAGTAAACCCACGGCCACGTAGCAGAGGGATATAAAGCGTAAACTCACGCACACATTGCGAACAATAATGAAAAAACAAGATAGAGCGAGAGAGAAAAGGAAACGCCAGCAGCGGCCACGTAACGCCCAAAAATCACACGCCCCCAGAAAGCGAGCCAAAGAAAAACACATTAAAAATGGCAAACAAAATGGCAGACATATTTTCTTCAACCGAAAAGGTGAATACGAATAAATGCGGCACACTTGTAAACGCGCTCTGGCAAAAATTCACATTTGTTTAGTGGTTAATGCTTTGCATGCCAAGCAGGTGCTACATAACTTATCAGATCGCCTCGCATTGCCCAGCAACCGAAATGAAACTGATTTATATACTGAAAGTGCCATTGAAAAATGTTAAAGATACTTACGAATGCGATTGTGGTTATTGTTGTTTTGGATATTACGTATAATATTATAATTCTGGCAGGAAATACCAATAACATGAATACAACTGCATAGAAGCGATTGAATCAGATTACTATAACATCTTAATTTCTCCGGAATGAAAGAGTAAAATTCTCTAGTCAAACGATTGTCTCATCCATTGCGTTTAACAATGCATTTCGTTCAACTTATTATTAAGATCAATTTGTAAATTAATTACAATGTCCATGATGAAGATAAAAATCGTTTTTAATTCTTATTATTCCTTAATATTTTGTGTATTTCGAGTATCCATTGGTTGGGCATGGTAAACACCTGACTCGTAATTCATTTGTTCCCTCGTCCATTTGGCATCGACAAACAACAAAAATTTCGAGCTGCAATTTCATTTGGCATCAATTTAACAAATAAGCTGGTGAGAGCAAATAAAAACCAGACGCTGACGGCGCCGCAGTAATTTTGGTTTATAGTCGTGGATCTGTTAATGCGCTGACTGCCGGTCGCCATTGCACCCAATAAACTGCACACCTCTCGCATCCCTGGCCCAGCAAATGGCGCACATAAATAAAAATAACTGAGGCTTGAATTTTGCATATCTTTTATTGTGCTCTGGAAGAAAAAACGCGTGAAAACCGCCCATGTATAAATAACGGGCGTCAGTGGTCATGCCCATGTCTGGTGCACTACCAGCACCAGTACCAATTGATGCAACCACTGCAGAATTAAAGAATGTGTTTACTGTTGCATCCCCCTTTTATTAGTGTTGCTCACAGAGACAGCTTACAGACTATATTATTAATCAAATATGTATCTTAAATGCATAAATAGCTTATTAACTTATTTGCTTAAGTTTACCACGTGAAGGAGCACCTCAGCCTCAAGGTGATCTCACTACCATGTCCCATGTCCCGCACAAAGACAAAAGTTTCTTTTGCGCCACATGAGGCAAATCAGCAAAATGGCAGCCTCCTTTCGTACTGCCACATTCAACATCAGTAACCGCACTTTGCCTCTAATAAATTCAGACAAAAACAGCATTTTGGGCAGAGCAAATTTATGGCTTAGCTTCTTGGGTTCCTTACCATCCACACTTTGGCGATTTGTTCGTCCTTATAATTCATAGTTTAATTGGCTAAGTCACTGGGAAGGCGCTGAGAAGCCCGAATATCCCGTTTATTTATGCCTCCTTAAATATAAAATATTTGGCACAAAATCAAAAGATGCGACACTGCTAAATGATTTAGATTTCCCGTATGAGAAATTTATGTGCTCTGTGCAACGCCCACAAAAGTTGCAACAAACAAAACGACTGCAAACTTGGCAGCCATTTGGCTAATTATCGGCCCAAAACTGAGGCTCACAAAAGCCAAACAGCCAGTATTAATCGTAGTGCTCATATAATCCCTGAAAACAATGAGCCCTATGCTTGTTGCTGTCAGTTGACGTTGAGAAGAGGATTCAAAGAGCCCTCTGGCTGCCATGCATAAGCAGCAGCTGTACCAATTAGTGGGGTTCTGAATGGCCGGACAACCCTTATCAGGGCTTAAATGAAAAACGTCCACAACGTGTTTCGTAAGCTGCTTCAAGCAAGTGGAGCTAGATCGATTGGGCGTAACCAAATCAACATTGAAATCGTTTGTGAGTTTAGAGGGCAAGTGCAGACATTATCCTGAACTGAACTACATTTGCATTGAAAAAATTCATAAGTTTTTAGGTTTGATAACTGAAAAAGAAAAGTGAGATACACAGCTGGATTAATGTATACAGCTCTAGCACATCTCGAGCATTGTCATATACCCTGAAATACAGAGAATCACCACATTCACTTCTGCTTCTGCTTGGTTTCTTAATAATCAAATTATAGAGTATGTACATATCCACATATTTATTTTTGTTATAAGTCATAAAGCCTGGAACTTATAACATTATTTAATTTAACAAAATCCACGATCTATATAGGCGTAACTTACGTAGACTGTGTGTAGACGTAGGCCAGATTTGTGGAGAAGCAGAACTTCAAAGGTAACGTTCTTGTTATTTTTGTTTTGATTTTCCCAACGCCAGGCTGAAGACAGTGAACTGTGTTGTCACACAAACAAGTAAAGCTCTACATACAAAGTCAGAAAAGTTTTTGCCCAAGTGTTTTTCTTTCTTTCTTCTTTACATTCCCGTCTTTTTGGCACCCCACCCAGTGCTTATCACACGTCAAAGGCGCTTTTTGTCTTTGCCCAAATCGGCTTCAATTTAAGCTCTGCCATGGCTGTTGCTGCGTGTAAAAAGTTCTGTTATATAAACATTGTGTGATTGTTAGAAAAACATGTGCCGCCGGCACACACTCAACATACACATATACATACACATACACATACACAAAATAGAGACAAAGACAAACTCATCAAACAACACCATCATCTGCATATGCGATTGTCCTCATCGTCATCGTTATTCTTTATGATGAAAAATCACATATTTTTTCTGCACATTTCGCTATGTGTCTCTTTGTCTGTGTATGTGTGATTGCGTGTGTGTGTAGGGGGATGTAGGAATAAAGTCTTTTTATAGTCCCGAGATTAGGTTAATCCTTTCGCTGTTTGCCATTGCTAACTGCTGTCCTTTGTTCTAATGATGGAAATGCGACGAGCATGCGTTAAAGAGCGTGTGAAAAGCCAGGCTATAACTCTTTTTGCCAACTAAGGGCTGCTTGTTGGCCTAATGAAAGCAGTTACAGTTTATTACGCATTCACGCTCAGCAACAGAGACAGCTAAGAAACACCACGCACGAACACATCCACAGACATATCCTTAATGAACTCGCTGAAGAAAAAACGACTCACAACTTGATAATCATTCTGAGGCATCCTTAGTCCTGGTGTCAACTCAAAATCCAGCCCATCTTTTGAAGTAACTTTCTTTCATACACCATTCAACAATCGCACCCCCATCCTCATCCGCCTTCGTGCTAAACAAAGTTCAGCATAATTTACGATGTATTAAGCGATTTTAAACATTAAGTTCCTGTTGTCGCTACTTTTTTGCAACGTTCTTAGAAAGGCGTATAAAAAGGTGTGGCATACACACACACACACACAGACAGACAGGCGAATACTCGGTTTTTGGGGACGCATGCAGTTGACATGTGCGTTGAGGTTGATTAAATTAATGAAATAAATTATGAGCTGCTTTTAAATTGAGTGTGCGCCATCTTGAAATTAATAAAGTGGCTGTGCTTGGTGGGCGTGGCAAACCTCACGGCTTTTTATACGTTCGCTCAAATTTTTTTTTAATTTCCACTCAAAATAAATAAAGCACTTAAGCCGTCGACAATAAGCAGGTGACAGATGATAGGTGACGTTGATGTGAAGCCTGTGATGAACCTGAAATGACTTCATTAATGCTCACGTCACTACGTACACGCAGTAGTGTGTATCAAAGGTCAGATTAATTCAGGAATGCAGATATCTCACTATTCTGTGGAATCTCGAATATGATTTCAGTTTATGTCGGTCTAATGCAATCAGGCTAATTGCAAATAAAACTCTATTAAGCATTTATCTTCCTAATGAACTGAGATAATTATATCGAAATTTAGCTTCATCAACACATCAATGCAAGTTGTAAAAGCACTTCTTTCGGTATTAACGCTCAAATATCAAGAGCTGTTTTAAATCTCTCAAGAAATGCAATGCAAACAAAACATTCGTATGGGAGTGCAACACATTTACAGAGCATGTCATAAGTCTAATGCAAAGGATTTCAATAGGACAACAATGTCCGCTCAGTGATGTCCTATCTGTGTATGTATAGAAGAGTAATATTCTGTGAGCAGTGAGTAAAATGGAGAAATGTTGAACACTGAGCTGTACTTTTGCGCAATTGCTAAGGCCTAGGGCACACGAACATGACGAGTAAGAGATTCAACGCAGGACGGGTACAACGTACAACAATTGCAATGGAAATTGCTGAACACTAACAACAATGCCAGTTGCATCAACAAAAGCCACCAAATTAGCAGACACACACGCACTCTTACAATTGTACGCGTAACAGCAAAAGGGCTCCCCATAGTAGCCTCCTTAACAATGAACCAGCACAAATTGCCAGCAAGGCAGCAACAGAGAAGGATAGGAAACGACACTTTTCCTCTGTTGACAGACAGCTTGGTCTGTAGTCCGGTAAGTGACTTTTGTTACCTGACATTCACGACTGGACAGAGAGGAGCACCTAATTCAGCCTCATATCTATCCTGATGCATTTCATAAGGTTCCTGCATAGCATTTACCAAGCCTTTGTTTAGAATAGAATGTATTGAAATTAGTGACTTTCATTCATGAGATCAGAATGTGATTGTCTTGTTAACAGTTTAGCAACAAATGGTAACCTAATAATTGCCTAGCTAATATTAGCAGCGGATCTTTGTTTTATGACATTTTAATTAATTTGTAATGTTTATGTTATATTATTAAATTAATTGAAAAAAGATATTTGAATGTAACTATGTAACACATTTGCAATATCACTTTAAAATTCCAATTAGTCTCCAAAGTGACATTTATACAGAAGTAGCAAAATGGTAGCAATAAGTCGATTATAAACTAAAAATCATCCTCGTCGTCATCCTCGATGATGGCCACACGACGTCGCTTGGCCGGCTCTGAGCTGGCTGGCTTTTTGCGTGCTAGAAAGTTGATATCCTCATCGTCAGTATCTGGCTCATCCCGTTGCCCATCTTCCTCATTGTCACTGCGTGGGCGTTTGTTTGCCTTGTTGGGTGGCATGGCGCCAATATCATCGTTGTCGCTATCCGAGTCAATTACATTAGCACGACGTGTGCGCTGCAAAGACGACAAGGATGTCTTGATTGTGTTATTTGCCTGCATTAAGGCATTCTCTTTGTCATGATCCGGCAGCGAGACTGATTCTTCTTGCTCATCCCGTTCCCCTTTCCCTTCGGTCTCCCCCTCCTCCAGCTCCAGCAGTCGTGCCCGATAGTCTTCCGAGTTAAAGTTGAATGCATCATCGTCCTCCTCATGCTCAGCTTCGGCTGCTCTTGCAGACTCACTCAAAACCATATCGTTCAATTTGATTTTAGTGGCGCGTTTAGCTTTCAATTGCTCAAATAAATCATCTGTGATGGGCTTGCCAGGCAACTCTGACTTCTGCTCTGAATTTAGCTCTCGTTCAGGCTCTGATTCGTCCTCGCTGGACACATCGGGCTGTCGCTTTTTGCGTGCCAATTTGCGCGCTATTTCATTTACTTCCTGTTCATCTGCAGAGTCTTTTTGTGGCTGTTCAGCTTTGATCTTGCGCTGACGTTTTCCCTTCTTCGTGCTGACAATGGCTTTAGCCGGTGGCTTTCGTTGTTCCATCTCTTCGTCGCTTTTGTTATACATGAGGCTGTCCAGTTTGCGTTGCTGCTCAGCCGTTATATTGCCGGCTGCGGCCTGTTGACGCTGTCTTCTGTGCCTGTCCAGATAATCTTCTTCCTCCTCTTCATCTTCATCCGAGTAGACAGTAGGCAATGGCTCCTCCTCGCATTCAATGTGTTCTTCTAATTCTTCGCCTCCTACAATTTTGGCACGAAACTTGAGGTCTGCAGCATTCAGATAGGTTGGAATGCGCCAATAGTTTTCCATGCCTGCAATGGGAGGTTGCATGCCCAGTGCAACAAGCATCTTCTGAAATTCACTCTGCTCCATGGCATCCTTTTGCACCTCTAGCAACGGCAGAAGTGGTACACCATCATCATCCTCAGCTGCCTCCTCAGTGTCCCCGCTGGCATCGTAAAGGCTTTCCTTCAGCCAATCGACGGCCTGCTGATATTTTTCCATGTCCACCTGAGCTATTAAGGCACGCACTGTGCCCACATCCAAAGGTGTCCTCACGATCTGTCGTAGCTTCGATTTGGGCAACTTCTGCTTAGACGCCTTCTGAAATGTCGGCTCTTCCATGTAATCCTCGTTGTCGCTTTCGTTGTCGCTATTCTGTTGCTTTCCTTGCTGTCCTTTAGCCTTTTTTTTCTTGACGGGAAGAATCTCTGACTTGTCTGCTATCAGGTGGATCTGCAACATGCGTTTAATAATCTGTTGCTTGTTGCGACGCTCCGCAAACGACTCCACAATTCGTTCCAGACAATCTAGGAAAGGTCGGAATGAAAGGAGGTAATATATATTAGGAACTATCCATTTGCTCTTATGCACATTATATTAATTGTAATAACAAATCACATTCATTACATATAAATATATAGGGTATATAGGGGGGTATCGATTTGTGAAATTGACTTGAACGTCCCCGATTGAAGGAACTACCCACCTGGCTCCATACGATGTTGATCGTATAAGCAGCTTAACTGCTCATCCTCTTCGGGTTGCCAAAGGTTTTTGCCATCCAATGCCGCTTTGGTTGAGCGTTTGGTCGGCGCCTTGAAGTGTATACCCATGTCCTTCAGTTTTTTTAGTATACCGCGTCGTGTGCGTGTCTTGTCTACCAAATTGTCCAGAATCCAATCAATCACATCTGAAAGAGCACACACAATTGAGTTGCAGTTGTTGCTTGGTTTTCCTTTTTCCTTGTTTTCCTCATTTCGTCTGTGTTGTTGTTGCCTCTCTGATTGCTTTCATTCATTTAGCGTAAATTGGGTTTTAATTTACAGTCAGAGGGACAATGTTCGGTCCAGTTTAAGTATTTCTCATAGTTACCCTTATCGTTTTCTGGATTCCGCTGATTCTCCTCGAATAGGAAACGCAGCTCCACCTCCTGCTCCTCGGTCCAGGCGCCTTTGGTGCCACTGCAAAACAATAAACAGGGTGAAAGAAGTTCCTCAGGCTGACTATCATCATTTATCAACTGGGGTCCCCAAACTAGGAACTAAACGACAGGCGCAGACAGGGCAACCAACGGCTCAGTCAATCATGTGCCCATTGTGCTGATGGCCCTTTAACCCCAAAGTGACAGAGTCCATCAGCCCCGCCACTGCGTCTGGTCCCATACTTACGTCTCGTAGGCATCACAATAGCCGGTCTCCAGCTCATTCGCCTCCCGGATGCCTTTGTAAAATAATAACTCTGCATAGATTTTTGGATTAGTTGGTGCTACTTCGACAAATTTGCGCAACACATAGATGCCCAGGCGACGTAGCTCCTCCTGATGGCTGTCACGTTCAACGCTGAAGACTTGTTGAAAGATGCGAAACAGCTTGGCCTGTGGGTGGTGAATGGGTGAGAAGAAAATACCACTTTATATATTCATATTCAAATGAAAAGTGCCGACAAAGACACAGCTAGCCACAAGTCGAGTGGTTTGGGCTTCTATCCTACCATCCTGTGGTTGCCGCCTGCGGTTCGACTGGCTTCTGCCAAAGCAAGATATCATTTGCAGTCGGCAAAACTTTATAAATACCCGTCTCCGCTCTATCCTCTCTGTCTCTCCATCCCCATCTCCTCTCCCAGTCTCCACTTATGTATCCTAACGGTTTTGTGTATCGTTGTCCTTGCTGCTGGCTGTCGTCCGTATTTGGAATTTAATTTATCCTATGATTGCGCAGACCCATTAGTGGTTTTGACTTTGCATATGATGCTACTTTTGTTTTGCTTGGGGTAACCAACCCTCTCTTTCTCTTTTACTCTCTCTTTTTCTTTCTCTCTCCCTCTGTTTTCATCTTTTGACGGACGCTGGACATCTGTGTCTGAGCTGCAGACATGGAGCCGTTTTAGACGGCTATGATACGAGTATGCAGATGACTGACAGACTGACTGACTGCCTGTTTGTTGGACATGGTAACTGGATACATTGCAGTCTACTCATATGTCTGGGCCTGTTTAGCAAAGAATGCGTCATTTTAAGGGACTTAAGTGATCAGCTGTGGTGTTGGGAATTTACATGGCTAACAAATTTAAGCACAAGTTGCAAAACGATGGCAGAAGAACTGCGGCAGCCTGGCGCTGAATGTGATTTATGAACTCTGTTCAAAGAAAAGTTTAATTGCCAGCCGTGAAAAGCAGCGGCAACAGCAGCAAACGCACACAAAACAGGCACAGAAAATATATCTAAGGAAAAGTGAAAGCAGCGACAAGGAAACACATCTGAAGATACTCTATCTGTCATTTCAGTAACAACATATTTATAAAATCAAAGATATTTGCATGGTTCAAGCAATTAGTAACTTATGCTCAGAATTTATGTGATTAAAGTTGCTTCCTTAATGTCTCAGCCGGCCAGTGTAATATAGTAATTGAGATACCCTATACCCTATGTTCGGAGCAACGCAAGCGAGCATATTTGAGTGCTTGATTCTACTTTCCCCGCCCGCAACAGCAGCATAGCAGCAGTTAAAAAGTAAAGCCCAAGCAACTCTGCGGCTCAAGGCAGCGCGTAAAAGGCTTAAAAAGTTCAAATTCCAGCTGACAGCAGAAGGGCGAAAAATGGGACAAACAACTGAATGAGGCGGACGCGAGGGTTGAGAGGTTTGCCAACTCGTTGAAAAATATAAAGAACGCGCAGTAAATATCGTTTGTGGTTGCCACAAATAGAAAAAAAAGGTTCGCTTAATTTGTACAAATTACCATAAAAATGAAACCAGCGACAGTGAGCATTGAGAGAAAAAATGGTCGCCTTTGGAGGAGACTCGAGGGGCAGGAGACGTGGGAAGCTAAGTCGCAGTGTACTTTTTGCATTTGACTTTGATTTATGTGCTCCTGATGCGGCACGAACACAGGTCCCGACAAAACAGAATTAAAAACAGCAGGCAGCTTGCGGATCGGGAGGATTGGTAAGAGGAAGCAGCCAAACAGCAGCGAAATCATTTCGATGTCGCATTAAGAGGTCAAGGGGTGTCCAGGGGTGGTACTCACCTGGTATAGCATGCCGGGGCAGGAGCAGCCGTAGGCAATGCGATGCAGGATGGTAACAGCCGCTTTTAGCGCCTTTGTTGGTATCTGCGTCCAGTCAGTCAGCACCAGGGTGCAGGCTCGCACAATTTTTGGATGCAGCAATCTGTGGAGTTACATTTAATCAAGCTCATAATTCAACGGCGGCTTCGGAGGGATGACAATAGCACACAATTATGGTAAGAACTCCAATTAAATTATGCAAAATTTAACTAATTATGATTTAAGCGTTTATCCGGTTCGGCGACACACACAAACATACACACATACACTCGCACATACACAGATGTAGATACATATACACACGGATACGCACAGAGTGAAAAGTTTTAGAAACATTTCAAAACAGCCAGCAAAATAGCAGAACAATTAAAATAAAACCCGCAACGCAAACTTTACGAAAATTTCATATAATTGTTGTAGCAGTGACTCTCGGTTCTGTTTTTGTTGTTGTTATTATTCTTGTCACTTTTGTTGCTGTGGCCATTTAAACAAACCCCTCCACGTTCCACTCTACCCCCTCGCGGATTCGACAGCTGTAGCTGTGTGCGTCAAGTTCGTGGCCATAAAACTTTTGGCACAAGTAATTTCTGACGCTAATCCTTAATTAGTAGCCTGGAGCTGTTGCGTTGGCATTGCCACTTGGTTCGCTTTTTGGTTGCCTTTCAATTAAAATTACAATTACAAATACAATTACAATTTTCAACACCACCATCAATGCAAACCGCCAACAAATGGCCATAGAACTTTTCAAATAACAGCAATAAAATGTGGCCAAAAACGAACAAACTTAAAACCCAAATGGTCTCGTATTCATTGCCGGATCCAGGGCTATTTTACCTGCGAGCGAAATCATCAAATTTGAACGTTTTCTCTGTCATTCCATTATCTGTTTTGAAATGGGAAACGGATGAGGTAAATGGAAACAGGCAAATGCCATTAGTTCGCAAATTATTATTTTTTAAGTTCAACACTTGCCGTTTTCTTCAAACTCCTCGTTTGTCATATCATCGTCAACATCTTGATCTTCATTCCCATTGTCATCTTCATTAACCGCGTCCGCGGAATCCACTAAAAAGGAGAGTAAAATTAAATAAATTAGTTACGGACTTAGTAAGAGATTGACTTAAAGGTGTACGTGGCCAATTAGTGATACATCTATATATACAAATTAACTGCAACAATACAACAAAATTAATTTCTAATTAACTTACAAATAGAATACTCATTCAATGGTATATTTTTATATTCTGAATCCAATTGCAAATTCCACATAACTTCAGAGATCATTAAGATAGTTCCAGTTAATTGTGTGAATGTCCTTTATGCAAGTGAATCATGATGGAGTGCACCCCTTCCGCCCACAAATGAATTTGTTTTGAATGAGTGCAGTCAGGACAACAAGCGCTTGGCAAATGGCCATTAACAATAATTACGATTGCAGCAATGCACAAACAAGTGCACTTCAGCTACAGTCCATGGCCGACACACACTCACAAATATACGCATATACACATAAAGCTAGTCAAGAGCGCACTTCAATGAAATGAGACTGAAGGATCAGAGGGGGAGTAACAGGTCAAGGCAGCAGAAGAGAGTGAACTAAACACTGCAACAACACAACACGAATCGCATGCCAACTGACGCGGATGGATGCCAAAGGATGTGCTTTTGCTACTGCTGCTGCTCCTGTGCCTGCGCCTGCTCATGCTACACCTGAAGTTTGCCCTAAAATGGCAACAAATCCAAAAAAAAAATAATGGCGATGTGCTGTAAGTACGAGTAGCAACTTCATTATGCAGTTGCAGCATGCAAAGATATCTGCTGCGTGTGTCGCTTTATTAACATCTTGAATGAACAGAGGAAGCGAGGGGTGCTTGTTGTTCTCTTTGTTAGCGACGCTGTGCCCCATCATTAAAATACAATTTTCTGTGTCAGGTTCAAGCTGCAGACCTAACATAGACAGAGGCACAGGCACAGACAGTGGGAAAGAGGGCGAGACAGAGACAAACGGTGACAACGAACATGACTACAGGACTAAAGCGATGTTTGTGAATGTGCTTTTTGGGCAGCTTTCGGAGCCATGCAGCCTGCATTTGTTAGGCGGCGCCCAACAGGATACGGGAACAACACGGCCATTAAACATGAACCTCGTTACGGCGTCAATGTTGGCCATGTTGTTGTAGTTGTTTAGCTTTTGTATGCGCCCTGCACTTGCTGGCCACACTTAATGACTTTTGTGCATACACACATACCATCGCACACCATCAAACACCTGCCCTGACCTTGTCTATATGCATTTGTGTAGGAGCATGTGAAGCTCTCGTATCCTGTGGCATACGTGCTCCTTGTTGAGTTTGCGGTCTGCAGCAGACAATCGCCCACTCCGATGGTTATAACTATTTTTCGGCAGCAATTAATTTGAAGTTTAACACGCATCGTTGGTCCAGGAGACGACACACAACACGAGACACAAGGAAAAACATTATTACATAATGTGGTCTGCTAAACCCAGGAGCAAAATCAAAGCAGGTTAGCTGCATTTTGACTCTGAACCACGAACGGGAATAGGAGCGAAAGAACCCTCCGGCGTGGGGGGAAAAATTGCCCTAATTGTCTAAGCAAAGCACACGAAGTTGAGTTGCTACTTAAGCAACTGTGGCCAAGACATAATCCTGGCGCACCACATGCGTACAAGTAAACAGTTTCAAGGACTCACAAATGCAAACAGGTGATGACAACGACAGACAAGGCTATAAACAAAATAATAACAAAACGAACGTAGCACACAACACAAAGAGCAACAAACTGAATGAGAGAGACAAGATGAGAGGTGGAGCGAAAGTTAGAGAGTAAAACCAAGAGAGGAATTTATTGAAGGCGCAGACGCGAACCTTTTTCGAAATTCGAACTCGAGTGCAAAGTCGCTTAAAAGCATGTCCTGACAGCATGCTATGCTCAGTCTAGTGTTGAATTCTTAGGCGCAAGGACACGCGAACTGTCGTTAAAGTGACTAACAAAGTGATCCTGATGCCAAACCGTGTGTGTGAATCCGTATCCGAGCCAAATAGACATCGTTGAGAACAATACAAAATATATTATCGTTATTAATCTGGCTGAAACGTAAATGAAACAACTGATAAAAATTTACCATACTCTGAACTTAAACTGACCATACTGTGACTTCTATGTATCGTGTTGTTGTGGCTGTTGTTGAACTCTGTGGCCTGTAGCCTCTGAGTGCCAAGTAAACGTCAAACTTTTGGGCAGACATCAAGGCGTCAATGCTCACAGCTACTTACACGCTATGACTTTCGTTGCTGTTGTCACAGTGAAGCATACTAAGGATGTTAAGGATGCGAGGCTGCGGACTCAGCTGATTCTATTTTCGTTTAGTCATTCATATTTATGTAGCATACTTTTGCGGGCTGCTAGTTTTTTAGCTGCTGGCACAAACATTAATATTTTTAGCAAGCTTCGTGCTTCATTTCCTTTCTTTCGTCACATCTCCACACACGCACACATTTAAGTGCGTGGACGTGTGTGTGTGTGTGTGTGTGTAATGGGTGTATAAAAGCGAAACGCTTTTCTTTCAAAACCTGCTCATTTCCGCTGCACGTCAGACACGCATAGGTTGAAATCACATACCCCCAGACCCGAACAAACCCAAACCCACACACAGATGCGCCCACGAGCAGCTGTTGAAGTTGATCAGGTGAAATTCGCTTTAACTCGAACTTGCTTTTAATTTCAGTGCTGGAAATTTAATATAAACAGTGAAATCGCCATACGCAAACCAAGCCAATAAAACAAAAGCATAACAACAAAAGAGAAACAAAAAACAAAACGAAAGCACCAAAATAAACCAAAACAAAGTAAAGCAAAATAAAAACGAAAACAAAAACAAAAGCGAAATTTAAACGTCTGCATATTAATCAGTGCTGCCTTCGCGACGCGTCCTTGTGACGACAGCGTAAGTTTCGAGCTGCGAGCATCAAATGCAGGACCTCCAGCAGGACAACTTATCACTAAGGATTTAGAGACGCCGCTCGCAAAGCCGCTTAGACGTCAGGGACGACGAGTGGCCAGAGACAACGCTAATCAACGGCCACAGGACCGGACGCAAAGTGCGCTCCTGTCTAGTTACTTTCAAGGCTTCTTTCAACATCAACAAACACAACCAGTAGCAAGCATCGCCTCATTTGGCCACTGCGGATTATGTTAATTAGGTAATTTTTGCTTTGATTACGCGTACCTTGAACACGACACAACCAACCGACCCATCTGTATCTCTCCCTCATCCCGTTTTAGTTTCAGGGGGAACCTGCAAAAGACAGCCCCGCTCGAGGGGCTGCCACATCGCATACATATTTATCAAATATTCATGTAAATCGCGCTAATTCATGCACATTTTGCTGCTGTTGCTCCCTTTGCAACGAGTCTTGTCGCTTTTCTGCCTGTTTTTCATTTTCTTTTTCTTTTTTTCTCTCTTAAATTTCGTTTTGCCTTAATTGCAAGATAATTTTGAGTTTGCAATGCCAAACCAAATTATTTCACATCTAACTAACAAAAAGTGTAATTAAAATGGAATACTGAAAAGTTTACATATAAATTAGAAAAGTTGTCAAATGATTTTTTTTAAATAAGCATTTCATATTTTTCATCGTTGATCAACTTTTGTTAAAGTAAATACGTAAATTCTTAACATTTGATGCCACTGTAAATGCGAGCACAGCATTAGTCAATACAAAGCACTAATGATCCATCAATAAACTTAATAATAGTTTGAGTAACACAGTACATGTTAACTTTACTGCCAGGTATCAAATTTATATTTCATCACCTGAAATTAATTGTTGAAATTCAAGCAGTTATACATCATAAGTTAGAGCAATCAATATTCAATTATATTCTACAGTATATTGTACAATTTGCTTAATTAAATAGTAAAATCAGAACTAAAGCCAATATCTTGAGATATTTCCTTAAATGTAATTGAAATATTGATGAAAGTATTATTTTAATATATTCAATGAGAATCGACATTTGCAATTAATATTATCATCATAAAATAATCGGATATTCTGCAAGCAAAACAATTAAAAGACATCAGCCTGTCAATTGGGCACGTTGATTAATTGAACAACAGATACACACCCACACAATCGAACGAAAGTACACAAGACCAATACGAATGCAGAACTACTTGGAAATTCTAAAAGCAAGAGCAGCAACTGAAATGGAAACTGGCAGCTGCTTTAGGAAAATAAAACTTTACACTGCCTGCTTCCCAATAATTTAATTATAAAGTCGTGATTTTCACTAGAGAAACACGAGAGTCGATAATTAAGTACAGAATCTGTCATAATTGTAGAAAAACTAAACTTAGCAAGTAAAGACATCTTTGGCCATGATCAATAGATCAGCATTAGATCCTTTATATACATAAAATACTGGTTAACACATAGAAATTGATTACCAGTTGCAAGAAATGAGACGTAGGTTTCGATATTAAAGACTTATTGTTTGTTAGAAAAATCTTAGGCAAAGTGATATTTTTAGTAGTTATGTATGCGTATTTTTACAATCTTCTGAGGTGACCCTCGCATACAGTCTTAGTTGGGTCGGGTGGGCGCAAATCTTTAAAACTTTTGTGCAGCTGCTGCTCGGAAACAGAAGAGCAGGTCCCCATTAGTTGTTTTTGTCGTTGACCTCGGTCAAACTCTCAGGCAGTTTATGATTTTCAATTTAATTTTATTGATTTTTGATTTTTGCATTGTTCTTGCAATAAAAAATAAAAAAGAACGAATGCAGCTATGCATATTTCGGGAATGAAAATTTAAAATTAGTGAATTAAAAATGGGAAGTATATAAAATTAAAGTTAGTAGATTAGGCCACATTCATTTGACTTTTATCCAAGCGGGCTATAAAAACGGGCAGGTGGCACCCAAAAAGTTATAAAGTCCAAGCAGTGGAGCAATTAATGCTGCCACAGCGTTTAATTAGACGGCGTCAAAAGTGATGCCAGATGTCAGATAACGCACACACACAACACACAACACACACGCACATCTCACGAAGTTGTAGCTGGCTCAATTAGACATGCTAAGGCGTTGCATGAGTGCTTCTTAAGCAGCAGCCAAAGCGACCGCGACATGGCGTATGAGTTATGCGATGCCAGCGCTCACCCCTCGCCCCATACTTCTCAACCGAACTCCTGCTCCCAAATAAACAGCACTCGAGGCAGGCAGGGCAAACAAAGCATAGCAACAGTCTAGTCGAGGTCTTTGGGGTTGCCCTACCACTTGAGTTTCATTGTTTACGGTTGGCCGTGGTCTCCTGCAATCCGAGCTTCGAGTTATATGCACATAACAATCCAAATCGTTAGCTGCTACCCACTTTGATAAGATGGAGGGTTTGTGGGGCTGGCATTTGCGGCTGTTAGTTGAGCAAGTGTGCAGCATCATGGCAGGTAGCATATAATCAAATATGGTTGTGTGTAGAAATCCCATTCAAAGCCCAGGGGCGAATGAGAAGAGTAAGCATTCAGTTCAGCACACGTAATTTAAATATCCTTCTACAGTGAATAACAATGTATTTTTGATATATGTAATTATCTTTTCTACATTTAATCTGCATGATTAACTCGATCGGTCGGATCTATTTTTTTGTTAAATATATTTATTGGTTAATGTACCTACCATGCTTTAGAGTATCAAGTCTTCGGTAAACTGTGGATGAACTTTTATTTTGGTTTTTTATTTTTGGTAGCCACCGCACCTCGTTTTAGCCGACCAAGAGGGTTTCAGCAGAGGTAGACGGTTGCAATTTGCATATTTATGAAGAAGTTCAGTCTTCAAGACAAGCGACATAGCTTTAAGCTGTTTCAAATTGAAAAACGCGTTCAGGGAGAAAGATACAAATGCAAATGTCTGTGCGGTAAGTCAGACTACTACTGAAGCAAAGAGGGGAAGGCTACTTTATGTAAGCGAAACAATAATCTGCGCTGATTTACGATTTACAGGCGCGAAATAGACAAGCAGTAAAAGGGGGACTGAAGTGGGGGACTTTCACTCCGTTTAAGCAGACAATTTGCGTACGCAATTTGCAGTTCATGGGTGGCTCACGCCCTTACTCCTTCCCTAATGACATGCCACCCACCCAGTCCACCCGCTCAGTAAAACATTTTGGCGAATGCGAAAAAGAAGAAAAAAAAAACAATAAAAGAAAAAATATTACACAGATTTTGATCGCTGCTTTTTAGCTGGCTTTTTGAACATTTTTAAAAGCACTTCAAATGCAAATAGCAGGGAGGAATAAGAGCAAAAGCCGCTTGTTAATGTTGCTTTTGTTTCAACGCTATCGTATATTTGATGAAATATGCAGAGCCAGCAGAAATATGCCACATTCGTTAGGAAAATTCGAGTACAGCACAAATGGAGCAATGCTTAAAATCGGTTGAAAGTCTCTATAAATATAAACTGGCAGCATATTGCCAAATTTACTACTACAAATTTGTTGTTGAAGCAAAAACAAGTCCATTTTAAAACGATTCAAACCAGTAAAATAATTCTTAAAATATTCAGATTTGTATCTTTTATTTTTATGTTTAAACGCACTTTTACTGGTAACGAATAGATACTATTAGAAGCCTTTAAACAGTACAATCATAATATATTTTCGCTATTCCCAAAAGCTAAAAACTGGAGTACCATTTGTGTGTCAAGAAACGTAAAACCGACAGCAAAACTGAGTATGTTATACATTTTACACTCAAGCAATTCGTGACTTAAAATAATTGTATGTGGCATTCATACACATGTGCGTGTGTGTGTGTGTGTGTGTGTAGCTAGGTATAATGCAAATGGCATACAATAAAAGGAACCAGGACACACGCCGGCAAATCTTACGTTAATGCCTAATCCCTGACATTAAAGTGTTGCGCCAACAAAGTGATTTGTTGTAGACAAAGCGACCGCACTATGAGCCGCCAGCCTCAGCCTTCAATCCCCCGTCTCCGACTATGAAGCCCAAAAGCGCTGCCGCTGTGCTCTACATTGGTAACGAGGCATTGCAAATAATCTTTGCAGTGAATACGTAACAAAAACAACAACGATGCCAGCAACGACAAAAAGAAGAAAAGAAATGGC
This sequence comes from Drosophila funebris, assembly GCA_018901825.1. Classification (NCBI taxonomy): domain Eukaryota; kingdom Metazoa; phylum Arthropoda; class Insecta; order Diptera; family Drosophilidae; genus Drosophila; species Drosophila funebris. Next base: position 25,505,934 of record JAEIFK010000678.1, on the reverse strand, counting down.
ATAGGATGTGCCTGGGGATCATTATTTGCGCAAGTGGGAAACAAAACGTAGGCAAAAGGCCCCGAACAAAATGTCGCACATGACTGAGGCGAATGTGCGTGCGTGTGTGTGCGAGTGTGTGCATGTGTGTGCGTGTGTGTGCGTGCATGTGTGTGCGTATGTGTGCGTGCCGGCATGTATTTGAATGTGTAATTTAAGCATTAGAGAAACGAAAAACCTTAACTCAGTGAGAGTAACCAGTACCAACAGCAGGAAGCCGGCACATTCCAAAACACACATGCACATATACAAAGACATAGACCCAGACACAGACACGAAAATTGAATAAATTATGCGTGTCATCACAAGCCGACAACTGGCTGGGGAGTTACAAAGTGGGGGGCATTGGGGAAGCAAGTCCTTGCCTTATCCATTCAACGCCATAGCTTGGCAATTTGTGCCCGTCTACAAAGCGGCAAACGACGACAACAACATTCAGCGACATTTAATTAAGCATTTTGTATTCATCGGAAATGTCATAAAAATGGCGGCGTTTGGCAACAGCCGCGATGCGAATTTGTGGCGCTTGCGGCACCATCCAAAATGCACATATGCTGCATAACGGAGGCATGTACATACATACACATACATACATACATATGTGCATATGTGCATATTATGTACAAGTTAGTCATCTGGAAAAATCAGCTGCAATGCGGCAGATGTACAACGACTCGAGAAAAATATGTTAAATTATCAGCAGACTTTTCTTCTCTACTTTAATCTATAAATGAACACATTTCAAAAGATATTGGGAACTGCAACAATACCACAATATATAAGGAATACATGGAGCCCAATTACACTATTGTCAGTTAAAATTAGAACATAGTAGGCAGTCGGAAATGTCAACTCGAATATTTAGCCCAATTTGTATACAGAAATTGAAGGAGAAACCATGTTGAATTCTCGGCTTGCTCGATAAATAATTAAAATTTGGCTTAAGTTACACGAAGCGACCTTAAACCTAAATTTGCCAAATGTTTACGTTGATAAAACATAAATTGATAATTTATTTATATTCCGGTGGTAGCTGCGTCTGTGGTAGTCACAGAGTCTGTAGCAAGGTTGCTTGCTTCTTAAAGCAAAGTCACGTAGCTTGGCGACCCGTAAAGAGAAATAGTGAAAATATGCAAAGTAGTTGAGGGCTGCGAGGGCGTTTCTGACGTATCCCATTTCAAGGTTCAGCTTGTTAAAAAAGCAACAAGAAAAATAAAATAAAAGGAGAGCCAAATGCCAATCCTTGAAAGTGGCAAACAATAAGCGCTCAAGCGATGCATACCACTAAACAAAGTTTTTGGTCGCACTCACAACTACATTTACAACAACACACCCATATATATATATATATATATATATACTTATATATATACATATATACATATATATATATGTACATATGCACATATATATACAAAAGTTATCCATACACAAAAGCAACTATTTGTTTGTTTATCAAGTTCTCTTTGAAAATATTTATCAGGCACTCAGTTGCGTTGCGTATACGCATAGTTAACCTGCCATCATGACGGCGACACCTACAGGGCACCTCTGCGACAACAAGCTGGAGGGTACATTTGAGTGGGTGGGGGTGGGTGTGTGAAACTTTTCAGCTAACCCGCACTTTGACATCGATTTTATTTTTCAGTTTTTACTTCTAGTGAACTTGCAGCTGCCTTGAAGCTACTTATGTTTATGTTAACGCTTTGGCGTTGGCTTTCAATGCCTCACATATACGCACAGCAACACACTTATAACTCTACACACACACAGACAGACACATACACACACACTCATGTGCGATCGCCGAACTACCAGCAGCATCATCATTTCGTATTCAACGTAGCATTAAGGTCAGGATATCTGGGATTTATAAGTTTTGTCAGCAGTTTCGCTTTCGCATTCTTGCTACTTATTTATGCAGGCCGAAAGTGTTTCTAAGGGCACCTCGAGCTGGGTTTGCACTTTGGCACATCATAACTAGGAGCTGCTTAGGCAAGCATTTATATATTATTTAAATCGAAATTAAATGCCAAACTCAGTAAAAGACTCAGAGACAAAAAGAGAGCAAGAGGAGGAGGAAGTGAACGGAATTTAATACATCACAATTCGCTCCTTCACATAACTTTAACGCTTGTTATTTAAACGGTTTCTATGCTTCCATGGTTGGCTACAAAAGTTGTAAGCCACGCCCACGCAAACGACTCACGCCTGCTTGCACTTCGACTCTTGGGGGCCTCACGGTCAAATGGTTATGGCTTATAATGAAAGCCGAGCCAAAGGAGGCAGAACAATAAGCGCTGAAAATCAAGAAAAATATGCAACTCAAATGGAAAGAGAAGCTGTGGCAGCTGTGTGTAGGCGACTAGAGGCATGCGGCACAACAAATTAAAAACTTGGTCGCCTTTTTCTTTGCCAACAAAATGTTTTCCCATTAAAAAATGAAAAATTACGCAATAAGTTATCTGGCCGAAGGCATTTAGAAGTATACACAACAGCAAGGAACTAACTTGTCTCAGTTAAGGATCCAAACGATATGAATTTTAAATATTTGTAAGTGTATCTTAAACAAAGACGAATATAATATCCATAAAAATAATAAGTCAAGTAGAATAAGAAATGAATTAAAGCATAATTATGTAAGATCGCCACAGCAACCCATTAAGTTTGTCAGAGGCGGAAAGTGCCTAACAGGCAGAAAGAGGCATCTTCGACCCTTAAAAATAAATATATATTCTTCATCGGCAACGACATTCAAGTGAATATAGTCAAGTCGGTCTGTCTGTCGAGCGGCAACAAAACTTAAACCTTAAAAATTTATTTAAGTGAATCAGAAATAATACTGAATTTTCCCTGTGCCCATTAAAAATGGGCAAAAAAGGGTATAATAATTTTGTGCAAATGTATGTAACAGGCAGAAGGAGGCATCAGTATCAATAGCCAAGTCGATTGAGCCATGTCCGTCTGTCTGTCCGTCTGTCCGTCCGTCCGTCTGTCCGTCTGTCTGTATGAACGCGTCGATCTCAGCAACTATAAGAGCTAGAGACACCAAATTTGGCATGAAGGTTCCTGTATAGGCTCTCCTGATCGAGTTTATGTTAGATTTTCGATACCATCCCCCACTCCCTGGCAAAACGAAAAAAAAAAAAAATTATGACCGCATTTCTCAGAGTAGACTCTTCTAGCTTGGCATGTGCGTAAAGAATATCATATTAAAACAGTCCTGAAAGTTTCATTAATCGGTCTATAACTAAGAAAGATAATCAGAAAATAAATGTTGCTTTGCACGCACATGTGTGCGAGCGAGACAGCGAACGCCTGCGACACAAGACTATATAAAGTGTTATGTTAAAGTCGTTAGTCTATTTTTACTTCTATTATAATCAAAATACTTAATTTAGAAAACTGCACAGGGTATTATACTGTCGCGCGCGCTCGACTTATCCCCTTGTTTTAAGATAAGTACAGGGTTTTTCGTAGTCGAGTGCGTTCGACAGTAGGCTTACCCTCTTTCTTTTATAGAGTCTGGTGCAGATACACTATCTGAAGATACAATACCTTTTAATCTTGGAGTAAAACAAAAGATCCATAGGCAATATCGCTATTTAATACGCTTTCGGGATTACTTTTGAGGATTAGTTTTAAGACAAATCAACAGTAAAGTGTCTCATGTTAGAAATTGACAATTTTGGGTGTCTGGTCTTCAGATATAAGAGCCTTAGGATAATCACAATGAGATGAGCTCATGTTTATGGGCTAATTGTCAGGCCAATCGTGAGGAGGCAAACGACAACACACAAAAGCAGAAATTACAAACATATATAATGATGCTAATGCTTAAAGCGAACCCTTGCTATTTGCTTTGCGTGTTGAACTTGTGATTTCCGCCACATTAATTTCAATTTCACAAAAAGACGCCCAAATGCGAAGCACACACCATGCACCAAACCAAGTCCAGGTTCGAGTGCGGGCCAGTTGAGGACACGCCGCATTTGTTAAATGCCTTAATGGCCTAATTTTTGTTTTCAGACGCGAAGAAAAGGAGCCCGGCACAAAAAATACGACAGTTATGCGTGTAATATTTTTCTTATTTTTTCCTCCCTGTACTTTGGAGCTAGGGGGGTTAGGGGTAGAAATTATCATTGAAACTGCGTCTGGCTGTCAGGCTGGCAGGCAATTTTAAGGGTTCAGCAACGTCGCTTGTGGGCCATGAAATGATGTCGTAAATATTTAAAGTTTGTTCTCGGCCTAAAGGCAGCTGCCTTCTAACGACTGATTATGTTTCCTGTCCCGCTGCTTTGCAATAATTTTCTACTCGAAAATGGGGCGTAATGTGCATTAATGTTAATGACGCGTATTACTGACAAGTGCTCGTCTGATAAAACACCACTTGAAATTCGACGCAGATGCGCTAATTTCCAGACATGATTTATCATATCGATAGCAAAACATCCAAGTAAACTGTCGATGAAAACTCTGCCTTGGGATAAATAAGATACCACGAACTAACAAAACTAAAGTACTTCAAATACCAATAGTTGAGAACTACAAGATGGGGCACTGGCAGCAGAGAAAGAAAGCACCAAAAAGTGCAATGCCGGTGACAACCGCAATCAATATAAGAAGCCAACAGTGCAATGGGGACTCTGAAGGGGCACCTAAGGGGAACATAAAAATCTATTCATATTCTTTATTGCAACATACGCCAAAGGGCATAACAGTTTTTCTAAAAGAATTTACAAGTTAATATAAATACTCTATGAATCTCTTAATCATATAAATTAAAATGGGTAATGGAACCTTGGCATAATATTTCATGAATACTTCTTAAGACGTTAAAAATTTTCCGATTGTAGGGTATGCATAGGCAGAGCATTCTGGGTCCTATTGTCTTTCTCTTTGTTTGTTTAAGCATTTCTGATTGTTTTTTTTTTTTTGCTGCAAGGCACGTAAACAAAGTACAATGGCCCAAGGTAACAGAGTAGCCAAGTCAGTGGTACACCCACACACACGCACAACACCCTCATAAACGTGAACTCATGATGAAAAATACTTGTAGTTTGTTTTTGTAATATTTTTTAGCACAATATTTTTGTTGAGCAGAGCTTGAAATAGGAAACTACTTCAAATACGCAGCGTAACAAGCGAATTATTGATTTTGCACTAGCCTTAGATTTTGGATGCCAGAGATGGGTATGACGGCATCAAGGCGCGTGGTAACTTTAACTGACAGCTTTAACTGCCTGGCCAGTCTCTGTCCTCTTGCTAGACCAAGCTAAGGTTTCAAGTTACGTCCATATATCTGAGTCTGACAATTTGGAGCACATAATGTTAGTTGTCCTGCCGTTTGTCATACGTGTATGTGTGGGTGTAAGCGTGTATGTGTTCTTGTGTCTGTGGACATAATCTGGCTATCAGCTTGCCAGGCTACCACAGACCATCACCCTCATATGTCAAGAAGACACGTATCTCAGATTTAATGGTCAGGCAAAGGCAATTTGGCAAATTATTAGAAAATCATTGTACCACTTTATGAGCTGGGACAAATAAAAAGCAAAAAAAAATATTAGTGGCCATACACACTAGTTGTATAGTCGTTTCCTGCACCCACCCACAGCATCCAACAGTCTACTGGTAGCTGAGTGGTCAAGCTGTCAAAATCATTAACCAAAATGCAATTTGCTGAATGCTGACCGAAGCAGTAATAATATCTTTAGACCTTAACCGAAACAAAAGTGCCAGCTGTTAGGCTTTTGAAGCAACAATGTGAAATAAAAATATCAGATAGAAATTGTGGCCTAAATAGTTAGAGACGATATTAATAAGGCCTAATGCATATAGACTTACTAAGTGCTTTGGCAAATGGTTGGCCAACAAATTATGCACATTTATTGAAAAACTTTTTCAATTTCATAAAAAGCTTGCGAACTAAACCATAACCACACTGAGGCTGCCGGCGTCAAGGAGTTAAAACTGTGAGCCAGACAATAAAAATGAGTGCTGCTTGTAGAAATCAGTCAGTTAGACAGAGAGGGAATGACGAGAAAGGGAGACTAAGCGACCGTAAACATTTTTATTAAAATATCTTTGTGTGGTATTCTCTAACCTCAAGGCCCAGTCAGGAAACTACGCTCCGAGCAACCGAAATTGGGCTACCAAAATAAAGCTAAAGAAGAAAACAACCAGAAAACCCAAAAGTAAAAAAAACACAGTTGGACTAACATACACACATGAGCCTCCGTGGATGTTTCCCAAAGCCTTGAGCGATTTTTCACTACACAATTTAACAAATAAAAGCAAAAAAGAAAAGTCATACAACATGAAAATCTACACATAAATAAAACAATAAAAGACAGACACACACTCACACAACAAACAGAGTCTGAAGGCGTAGAACGAAACAAACAATGAAGAAGAAGAAGAACAAGTTTATTACGAATTTTAGTTATGTGTTTTGGTTGCTTGGCTTGCTGAAAAACAGAGATGCCAAGGATACGACGAGTCTTTAGCCACAGGGTATTAATAAAGACAACAACATGGCATCAAGATATGGGCATAAGTCATAAGCACAAGTTCCCAATATTGCTTTCGCCTTCTCCTCTGCAATTTGTTTGAGTATATGCAATATGTACAGAATTTATAAATTTATATTGAAGCATTTCTCAATGTTCTTAAGTTATGCAAATTATATGTTTAATAAATAGAAATTCGATCGCCACGAAGTATACTGTGTAATATGACCATAAACTAGTACAGACGTATGTGCGATTGGAGCCAACAAACCTCAATCTGCGAGCCCACTTACTTGACAACCGAAAGCTCGAAAAAGAAACTTTAATTTGAAAACTTTTATGTGCGGGAAAAAAGCCCATCAATGGTTTACAATGACAAAGACATCCTGGCAAATTGTTCGTAAAGTGTTGGACATATCGCTTAAAGATTCTGCACAGTTAAAGAGCTAATAGCACAGACAACCGCACAAAAAGACAAGTTCGCACACGTCCTGCAAATGTTGACATTGACACAGATGCTGAAGGATCCCACAGCTGTGCTGCCTGCCTTCCTGCCTGCCTGCATTCAATGCATGTCAGTTGCAGCAACAGCGGGCGGCAGACTCAATAAAACTCGCACAAAGCGGAAGTTTATTAAAACAGCAGCCCTAGGAAAAAGAAATTGCAAAAGGCTCGTGCATGACAAATAGGAAAGCACCAGGCGGCAGTGATCAACTAGAAGATATCTACATACAGATCTAAAATACAACATGTGATTCTACTAAATACAAATTAAATTGATAAGCATTAAAATCTGATATAACAACTTAAAGTTATGATTGATTTGTAGGAATAAAGGAGAGTTCAGAGAAACGTGCTTCGATTATAATATTTAAATGTGAATATTCACTTTTCTGGCTAAGATACCTATTTCATATTAGTACAGAGTATAATGTATATGTATCTACATGACGACCACGCAAAAGTCAGCTAACTGAGTTAAAAGCCAGCAGTCACAGCACTTTACATGGCCCACAAATACACTGACTCACACAGACAAACACACACTCACATAAAATAGAAATGAACTTTGCATTATGTATACGTCAGGAGGGCAGATACAATTTTGTATTTTGTTGCGCAATTGAGCGCGCAACTGAAGCAAGAAACTGCGCAAAAGTATCTCAAAGAACTGACAGGGAATTGCAACCAGGCACTCAATAGAATGCATTGGGCGACAAGGTTGTCCTTGCCATCAAATGGCATTTGCATTTTGTTTCACAATGCAGTGTACTGATAAAGCCATGCCAGATTGGGTCGGGTCGGTTCCGGTTAGTTAAGAATGGGCTTAAGGTTTGGGAGGAATGGCTACCAAAATTTTAATACAAAAAAAAAAGCTTTCACGTATGGCATCTGGTTGTGTGTTGCCATTAGAAATACAATTTCAGCAGCAAATTCAGAATACAAAGGATTTTATTTAAGCTATCTCTTTATATCAGTTATTCAACTGCTTCTATGTCGTTCGGGAAATTCTATTATTTAATTTTTTTTTTTGTTTTGAACAAAAGGATGCAATTTAAGGGCCAACGTCAGCTATTTTCTTTATTCAATGCATTTGATTAACTGAGACAACGGATGAAGGCAAAAAGAATGCCATAAATATTCAATAAGTTCGGGGTGGCAAATTCTGAGCAACAACCCTCGCTAATGCTCAATCATAAAATACAGCCAGGGCTCGTGGCAAAATATGGCACAGCAATTCGCAAATTATATTCAAGCTGGCATTAAATAAACTGACAAGCCCAGGAACCCTCCGAAAACAAAAAAAAAAAAAAAAAACCAAATACAAGCAGCTCAAGCTGCTTTGATAAATGAAGGGAGGGGAAGCAACGGATGAAGCTGCTTCAATCTTGGCAGCGGCAGACAGACAGACAGACAGTCAGCTGTCCCTGTCGAAGTTGCTGTTTCTGTTGATATTGCTGTTATTTGTTGTTGGTTTTTTAAATCGACTTTTATGTCAACTGAGGCTTGTGTACAACATCTATCGTATATGTCAGTAAAGTGATGGGGCAGTTGCAGGATACTCGCACAATGATGCAAGGGGGAGGAGGGGGGGCGTACTGTCGCTGAACTTATAGCACACATTTTACTGATTCGTAGGAAAGCGACAACTGAAATGAAATGCCAACTTCTTGATAACATTTGTCAATAAATTTAATATAAACCAGCGATGCCTATAAATTTGTTTACTCATGCTCATACGAGTATGAGAGTTCGAGAAGCAAAAACGTATATGTGACTTGCACATACCGAATCAGAAACTCCCTAACTTGTCTTATATTCTTTTTAGATATCTGCATCTACAATAAAACAATATTAAACTTTGTTTACATTCTCTATTACACTAATATCATAATATTATCGCAAATTAGATCTGCAATGCAAGAACACGGAAGGAAGTCATATATTCAATATATAGGTAGGCACATTGGCAACTTTGATTTAAAGTAGACATTGACAAATTAATTTTAGGGGAAATGAAGCTGAGGAAAAGGGCATAGCATACATTTTAGCGTCATTACAACAAGGAGTAAATCAAATTTGCGTCGTTTTGGATAACTGCGGGTTGTCAGTCGTTTGTTGTAGAGTGGCTTTACTGTCGCCTGTCTGCAGCGGAAATGAAATGACCCAGTTAAATGATTTATAGCGCACACACATATGTCGCGTTTATAACCAAGGCTTAGTGGCAAGCGGATGACACGCGGTCAGAAAAAAATGGTTTGTGGCATGTGGCTTGGTTAGGACCCGTCCTCAACTCAGTTCTTATTACGGCATGCTGTTAAGCATGTTCAAATTATAATTTCATTAGCTACAATCAGCGTAAAAATAACACTTAAGGAAAAGTGCCAAAGCACTTTCAAGTCGTAAAGCTGGCGCAGAAATTAAAATACACGACCAAAAAATGTATATAAAAGTGTGTGTTCGTAGTATACGGGTGGAAAAAATCCAAGCAAAAGCGTATACGAAGACATAGCAAATGGTGAGCAAATTATAAAGAAGTTTACCTTTTCACCGTTGCCTTTGCACTTTTGTATTCGAGCAGCAACAACAACATGAACAATAACAATCGTAATTACAAATTTTTTTCACGTTTTATTACAGATTTTAAGCACGCGACGACGCCAGGGAACAATTGACGTTGTAATGTGACAACAGTTGACTGCAACAGCAACAACAACGGCAAGAGCAACTATAATCAGAGCAACAATAAGAGGTGAAGCGATGCGCGCTTTTTAATTGACATTTACTTGAGTTGAACGACGTTGTACACCAATTAGCTGACTGACTGATAAAAGCTGAAAGCTGAAAACCGGAGAGCGAAAGCTGAAGAGTGAAAAGTGAAAAGAGAAAAACGTACAACAATTGCAGAAGGCAAATTAAAAACAGAACAACAATTGAAAAGGTGATGTCCAAGTTTATATTTAATTAAAAATTCAGCATTTTAGAGTCGACGCTAAAAAGAAGGCAACGTTTTTATTTTCATTCAAACAATGGCAGCCACTGCGGAAACAATGGTAACGCGAACGCCAAGGCTGTCAAACTGTTGACAGTTGTCACATGGTCGACCAGAGAAGCGCACGTGACGCAAAAATCGTGCCAAAAAGGGCAACTGGTGAACGTGAGTGAATGAATGAATGAATAAATGGCAGGCAAATGAATGAAACGGCCAACGTTCGCCATATTCAAAATTAAGGCAACGACAATGCGTTAAACATCTGCACGTACAGCGCATAAATTTTAAGTGAAATTAAAGACAGTTGTCCCAAAAAAGTATAGACAATCGTTGCCAACGAGGCATTAAGCGCCAAGGCAAGTCACAAGCCGACCCAGCACTACAACAACTACAACTACAACATGAAGCATGCACGCAGCAGCTGTGATATGCCAGCAATGGTCATACTTGGCGCATTGCTGCTGGTAAGCACTGTGAGTGCCACGCATGCACTGTCATTAACAAATGCTGTTGCTGAAAAACAAGAGTTGCAACTGTCACTGCAACATCTGAGCTTCAAGAGCGTGCAACGCATGTTGCGAGACGAGCACGAGCCGGCAAACTACAAAGGCGAATTACGATACATTCAGAAGCGGCAGACTCAGCCGCGACACGAACTCCACAAACGTGAAGTCAGCATAGATGCAACATTACTGAATCTTACAGGTCAAGGTCTGACTGCCTATGACAGCCAGAAGAACTATCAAGGTCAGTTTGATCTTGTTACGCGCCTGGATCTAAGCAATAATAAACTAAGCACTCTGAAACTTGACAACTTCGTGCAGCTGCAACAGCTGGATGTGAGCAATAACTCGCTGACAACGCTGCCAGCTGCCAGCTCATCGCTGGTCACCCTGGATCAATCCTGCAATCACTTGGGTCAGCTCACAGCCAGCTTGTTTGCGCTGCGCATGCCGCAACTTAAGCATCTCAATCTGGTGCACAATCATCTGGGAAATATATCGCGAAACGCTTTCTATAATTTGATTAGTCTGCAAACACTGCTGCTGAGAAACAATAACATCACGGATATCGACTATGAAACGTTCTTAGCGCTGCCCAATCTGCAGCACTTGGATTTATCCCACAATCAGCTAAGCGGCTCGGCCATAAGAGCTTTACAGGGTATTCCGGATCTGGTGAGCCTATCGATTGCCCACAATCCGCATGTAGGCGCTGCAATGCAGGAGTTTGTCGCCTCGTGGAGCCTCAAGGAGCTTGACGCCAGTGGCACAGGATTGTGTCAGGTTCCAGCAGCGTTAGCACAATCCGTGCGCACTCTCAAACTTTCCCACAATTGGCTAAAGGTAAGTAGCAGATAGATTTGGCTGCAGATAGATGCGAACAAAAAATAGAAGTCTTCTAAAATAAATCAATAAATTAGGGGAATCCATGAACCGTATGCTGATAGCCCTTCTGTTCCCCCGTCACCCAGCCCTTCTGTCTGTTTGTGCGAAGCCAATGAACCGCATTTTTGACGCTTTTGCCGGCAATTAACGGCACACTCCCGACAGTAACTGACGTCAGAGGGGCGCGTCCCGAAGCGCAGAGGGGCACATTCCAGTTCCCCTTGCTGCCATTAATTAGCAGTTGTTTTGCGACTCGGGTCGGGTCGGATCGCTGCTGCGTGCTCAAGTGCGGGACTACCACCGACTGTTGCCTTCCCTCGCCAAAATCTCACCGAGGCGTATGATTTGCACTTTGTTATTTTTAAATTTATGCCGCCATTTTGTTGGCCCTCAGCTTCCAGCAACGCACACTTCCGACTCCGAACTGCGGATGGGTACGGTTACAGGGTGGATGACAACTTTGTCGGTGGGCTTTGAATAATTTTTATGTTCCGTAAATTTTCGCAGGGGAATATATTACATGAATAGAAAATTGTATCCAAAAGAATTATTGATTAACATATTATAATTAGGCTGTCGAATTACCTATGGAAAACCAGCATTTGATAAATTAATTTATATGTCATGAAAATGTATTTAAATCAGATTTTTAGGTAATTATTATTAGTATTTTGCTTATTAGTTATGTATTATCTGTCATTGACACTCGAATTTACAAATTTCTACAAATGTCGAGTAATTCAAGCCGAAAATTACAATAGACAACAAAGTTAATTATTGCTCGATGCGCTTTAATTAATTTAAGGTAGCAAATTTTGTTGATTTTAAAGAAATGATTCCATTTCACGTTGAAAGTATAAACACCCTTATTTTAAACCATTTATCAATTTAGCTTATAAAAAAATAAATGTTTATTTGTTTGTTTTCATTTTTCAAGCAGCGCTTAATTCGTTGCATTGTGTATTTTACGAATAGCTAGATAGCTCTTAGCCAGCCACTTAGCCAGTGCTAGACCATAATTAAAATCACAATGCGGCCAACACACAATGGAACAGTTAAGTGCACTTTACACTTTTCACAAATGCGAAGGAAACAAAGCAACACAAAAGGCGCTTCAAGACTTAATAAGTAAAGAGTGTTTGTTTGGTCAGACAGGCAGACAGGCGGGCAGAAAAACAGGCGATTAGCGTGTCCAACTAGAGTAAAAGCATTCTCAGTTGCATCAGCGGAATAAACGGTCAAATATAGTGGTAAACTGATTTATGAAAGCATATAAAACGTTGCAGATGTTGGGGAGCTTCGTTGGGGTATTAACTAAGCTTAAATAGCATTAAGTACATATAGAACAACAAATGCGGCTCATAAATTGTTGCTGTTGCCGCTGTTACCGTTTGTCGATTATGGCAAATGCCATAAAAGGTGCAAAAATGCCGTTCATAAGCTGTTCAGGCCAACAGACAAAAGCGCGCCTGACTCTGAGCATTAATAAAATAAGGATAATTGGCATAAACATAATCATGTTTAAGCCAACAGTGAACGTGCAGCTGAGACAGGCTAAGACTGCGACAGCCTAACTAGTTGCAATGGTTGCCTGGAAGCCCCCATGAGCACCAAGGATCCCTTTGTTCCCAGACAGCAGGCATTTTAATTTGTCTGCCGTCTCTTGCTGCCGCTGCTTCTGCCCCTGCCACTGCTGCTGTTGTTGCTGCTGCCGTTATGCCTTTATCGGCAGTCAACACGCAGCCTTTTCATGGCAAATTATGGCGTTTAGAGGCAACCGGCTGCGTCTTGTGCAGTCAATGCTTCCTGTCTGGAGCAACACCGCTCGAAGGCAGCGACTGGCTGTCTGGTTGACTGGATGACTGACTGCCCGGCTCCGTGCCTGGCGTTTGTTTCATTTAATGAGTCGCGTCTATGTTTACTTTTGGCCCTAGACGAGCAATGCCCCAGGCATTGGCAACGGCGACTGCCAAAAAGGAGCAGGCAAGCGTCCAACCAGCCTTTGAAGTAATTATAACGGCTGATTCACGTTAATTTTTAAACAACGTCAGCAAGTCAGTCACTTCTCCCACTAATCAAATTTCCATGAACACTGAACTTATAGCAGTTAGTGTGAGCACAGACTTTTGACGATAGACGTAGATGAAGAAATATTGTGGCATTGGCTTACGGTTCGGAATGTCAAATCATCTGGCTACATTCTCTATTAACAAATATTGACTTATAGTAGTTTTTCCATCATTATAAATGAATTAAATGGTTTTCTCTTGCATTTGCAGGCTATAAACTGCGGTGATTTGGACAGTTATCCATTGTTACAGTATCTGGATTTGTCGTACTCACAAATTGCACACGTAGAGGATGATGCACTTGGTCGGTTGGAACTGCTTGAATTATTGTTCCTCGATCACAATAGTTTAATGCATGTGCCAAACAGTTTGCCCACATCGCTGGAGCATCTGTTTATGCAACACAATAATATATTGGAGCTGCAACCACAGGCCTTTGCCGGACTAACCAATCTAAAAACTTTGGATTTATCTGGGAATCGATTGCTGTATTTGCCACCTCTGCCATTGCCAAAGTTACTCACTCTTAATTTGCAGTCATCGGACATTGAGAGCGTCAGTCAGTCGATTGTTCACACGCTGCCACAGTTGAGAGATCTTCTGCTGGAGGAGAACCCCATCAGATGCAGCGATCTACTAGGTATTGCTGAGTGGGCCAGCCCTTGCCGTAGTCCTGATATGGGTCAATCACCGGGTCGCATTGATTTGAAGCTCCGCTTCGTGCAGTTACAGAACTTTTATGAACCCTTTAACAGCCAATGTGGACGAGGAGGAAAAGAAGACGTTGAATATGAACCAGCTGTATCTATTCCGCCCACTTGCGACATGGCGGCAGCAACGGCAGACCCAACTATGTCCAAAGTGCACAAGTCAAAGGCAGCAACAACAATAACAACAACAACAGCAACACTAACAAGTGCAATGCAATCAAGCGGCAACAACATTGTGCTGGTAACCGCAAAAACTTTAGGGCCAGTTGAAACAACTTCGTTAGTGAAGCTGCAACGCCAACAAATGCCTGGCATGCCAACTGCAACAACAATAACAACCACAACTCTTAGTCAAACAGTAACAGCCAGTGGCATGCCAAGTTTTTACCGCGCGGCAGCAGCATCTCCCGCTGCCAATCGCACCAACATTTTGGCAGCACAGCCAGCATTCACTACAGTGCCGCCAGCAAGGAGTCAAGAAACAACAGCAAAAACATCAGCAAATGCTGTAAATTTAACAGAAACAACAACGGCATCAACAACAACAACACCGAAAGAGCTAGCCATGCCAACAGACATTAGCGATGTTCCTGCGGTCGCCACAATGTTTCATTCGACAACAATAGCAACAACGGGGCTCAATGTGCCACAAACAATTCCGGCGCTTATAAACTCTGAAGTTTCAGCACAACAACAAGAGCAAGAAAAGCTTTTTGATAATGCAACCAACAGTTTATTAAAACCAACAGTAACAACAACAGAATCAGCAGAAGCAAAATCGACAGCAAGTTTAAAGCCAAGTGAGACTTCCGGTCAAGAGGTGTCATCGGTGTTGGTGCCGAGGCAGCATCATAAGCATACCACGCTTCAACTGCATATTAAGGACCGCCATCTAATTGGGACACCGTTGCTGATGCATAAGGGCGACAACTTGCTGGTGGATGCGGAGCAGTTGCTGCTGCCCGGCACGGCAACAGTTGCGGATGCGGAAACATTGGATGGCAGCCAACAGCAGCGACAGGAAGCGACTGATAAGCGACAGCCGGAAGTAATAAAGGGCGACACAAAGACGACAGCAATGGAGAAACCGAAAGAGGAGGCGACAGCAGCAGAAACAGCAGTGTCTGCAGCAGCAGCAGCAGCAGCAACAACAACAACAACAACAACAACTGCAGCAGCACCTAAGATATACAAAAAGAAGAGTCCCTCGCTGAGCATCAAGAAGATGACCTACAGCACAAAGCATGCAACAACTATGAAAACACCAACAACAACAACAACATTAACAAGTGAACGCCCACAGCACCAGCACAGTAGTGTGAATACGCCAAAAGCTATAAAGCAGGAGCTGAGCACATTCGCCCAGCTGAAGGCCTTTGTGGAACTAAAGACAGAAGCCTCCAAATCAGCACATCTGCTGGACACGCGCCAGGAAACGCAACACACCCTTCCCAGTAACCATCCTGGCCTGATGTTGCTGCTGGCATGCGTCCTAGTCATTGTGTTGCTGGCGGGACTAGCGCATGTTTATCGCTGTGAGCTTCCGTGGCAACGCAACGGACGTGCCGGACAGACGCGACCCCATCATCAGCGACAGTTCAATGAGAACGATGATGCGCATAGTTTCTTGCACTTTCAAGGTTCAAGCAATGCGGATCCAGCTCGGCTGCAAGCCTGGCATCACAGCACCAGACGCGAGGCGCCGTACAGCTCACCGCTGCACAATCTTCAAGCAAGAGAACTGCAACGTGAACACCAGAAGCTGCAGTTCTATAGTGCTTCTCTAGCTGACAGCTCCATTGGCAGCGGAAGTGGCACTGTCAGTGGGAGTGGCTGCTCCTCGGGCAGCAGCCGTACCAGTCTGCACTCTCCCAGCAATGAGGATAGTTACTACATTGAAATGGCGCCCAGCAGGCCCAATGCAGCGGCTAGTGTGTTGTCCACTCTACCAATGGAATTGTTAAGCAATCGCAGCTCGAGCGGTGCAGACGGCGCAGTGGCTGCCACAGAGCTGGCTGCCACATTACCACCGGCAATGACTCTCAGATCGGTAAGCAACAAACTGATGGCGCCCAGCTCGCGTCGGTTGGGAATCTGGTGACAAACCGTCTTCGGTCAGCGACAATACGCACCCTTCCAGTAAATCGGAGGAAATTAGAAAACATTATTCTTAGTTTTAAGTAAAAATGAGAGACAGTCCCAACTGCCAACTGCCAACTTCCAGCAGTCAGATGCCAAGTGGTCAAAAATGAGTCATAAAACAAAGGGCAGCCGTAGCCAAAGTCTAAATGAAGGAATACTTATATAGTCGTATATATATATAGAAAGATATATAGATATATATGTACATAGTCTAGCTTGATTTATGGCTCTGTGTGGCCACACACGTGGCAGGCCTCTTAGCGTCTAGGTTAGCAGCAACAATTTGTCATAAAGTTACGTTATGTATACGCTGCATGAGCCAAGTAGTCAAGCAGCCAAATAGCCTCCGCCTCCGCCTCCGCCTCCACCTTTGCCAGCTACTGTTTATGGGCCATCACACACTCTGAGCGCGCCGACTGCCCTTCAATTTGATGTCCATCTTGTGGTCGTATTTGGGTCACTTTTCTTGAGGTCAACGTCGTTCGATGTCTGTGTGTGCATGATGTGTGTGTTCGTGTGGGCCAGTTAACTTTGTATATGTGTGTATACATCTGCCTGTCCGTTGGTGAAGATTAAGTGCTTTGATAGTCATGCATATAAAAATGAAATATCGATAAAGTATTAAATAACAATTTAGTTTATGACAAGGCTTCAGCTATCAATACGCGTTATATGTTCGGAAACAGACGCTGAGCAATGCAGATTAAAAAAAAAAAAACTATTTATATATATAATAGCTCAATTTGTTGTAAATGATTATAGACTCACTCGTGTATGGCGTGATTGAGTATACAATTGCATGTGTAGAATCAACTGCAGTCAACATACCGTTGCCACTTCCATCTCATAGCAGTAATTATATATAAAATTCCACTCAAGTGAGAAACAAGGTCATGTAATTTAACTGTTAATTTAATTGAAACACAAAGCATATTTGTAAAATGAACACAGCTTACTTCCACTTGAAATAAAGCTCCTAATAGAATTTCTATCTCAAGCAGGCAACTCCGTTTTAAAAGTCTTTCAAAGTTCTAGTGTCTCCGTCTATCTTAACCCACTTACCCTATTTCCTAAGCTGACGTTCGTTCAATTGCAATCTAATTAAAATTTCGACTTGGCCTCTGGCTGAGCAGCACACTCAGTAAACTCTTCAGTATATTTTCTTTTCGTTTTTTTTTTATTTTCGTAATGACGATGTTGTTGTTTGTATCGACACCCTTCGGAGCCCAGGGAATTGCTTTAATTTAATGAGGGAACTCATTCTTCACCCCACTTTAAGCCAAGTTGCTGCTGCGAGTATTTGGCACTTGAACAACCGAACTGAACCAACCCTGTCCCCGTTCTCGTCCCGCCCCACACTTAACCGCAATTTATAAATTGACCAAAGCAGCATATGGTGTAAATCCTGCCAAATGGGCAGACATCTAATCCGCTACGGCAAATGTGAAATGTTGTAAAACTATTTGAAGATATGTGAAAAATGCCAATGTCTGGCCCCTGATCTGTGAACAACAACAACAAAAACAGCAACGACATCAACAACAACAAGAACAAAAGCAACTGCTGAGGACAACATCAAAATAATGTGCCAGCAAATCAAATTACAAGACACGCGGCAACATTGCTCTGTCTTCACGAGGGTGAAGAGACAAAAGCAGGGAGGGGACGGCAGTACAAATACAAAACACAACAATTACATTAAGACGCGATAAAAAGTTGTGCAACAATCTTGCGAGCCGCAGGAACCACAGCAAACCAAGTAGAGGACCAAGGACCACAGTCATTGCACAGTTTTTCAACTTTTTGTGGCTTTGTAATTGGAATACAAGAACAAGGCGCGTGCAC
The DNA here is from genome assembly GCA_018901825.1 of Drosophila funebris. Lineage (NCBI taxonomy): Eukaryota > Metazoa > Arthropoda > Insecta > Diptera > Drosophilidae > Drosophila > Drosophila funebris. The sequence goes on along the minus strand of JAEIFK010000678.1, from coordinate 25,487,736 downwards.
ACGAGCAACAGGAAGATAGATAAAGCTAGAATGAGAGCGAGAAAGTATGATAGAGGGAGAGTGAGAGCCACTAACAACAGGCGTTCAAGCGTTCGTCTTAAGCAATTCAGAAGGATTTATTTTCGGCCACAAAAGCGAAATGCCGAGCAAAGCGGGCTAACAACAATTAAAGTAATGCTGACCAACAATCTAGGACCGATTGGGTGGGATTACCACCGACCGAACCAGAGAAGTGCCATAGACGCACAAAATCTTAATTAAGGAAGTTCCAAGTGGGCAAGTGTCAGGCTGTGCGGCACTCGGAGAGTTGAGCGTCCCTTTTTATACTCATTTTGCCAGCACAGCACAAAACTGGACTACAATGGCCCCACAATAGACCCAACCCACACCAACAACCAAGAGCCAGCAACCAGTAACCCACGTGGCCAGTACTGGGGCATTGTCAAATTTAATGAAGGTTTTCATGCTTATGACATGCGCATCTGGCCAAGATTTAGTAACTTTTTTAAGATGACTCCAACCAGTTACTAACGGCTGGCCCAAAAATGCCGAGAACAAACTCCAATGAGTTAATTCGATATTTGACACTTTTGGGTCGCATTCCCTGTACGGAATTTTTGCCTCACTGTGCAGAGAGAACAGTTAATAAAGTTTTGTTGAGTCCGGTGTAATTATTTGCCTGCTAAATGGCTTTTAGACGACATTCCTGGGCCATAAACAGGGGGCGATTTACCAAGTTATGTGAAAATAAGTTGCTTTTCCTGGCTGCTGGCCATTGACCACTCGCATTTGGCATTTGGCAGTTGTCAGTGACTAGATCGTAAATAACGGCACGTAATTGGACATTTGGACATTGCCAAAATGTAAAACAATATCCATAGAAGCCAACAATAATTAAACTTAATTCTACTGTACATTTTAAATTCCTAATGTAAAAAAGATCACAAATACTATTATGAATGAGTAGCGAATAGATTATACGAATTGCAATTTAAAATATTCTATGTTGAATAAATATTAAAATAGAAAACAATAAATAAAACGCAAAGTAAATATTTGCATTTAATTTTGCGCATTTTACCAACTTGTAAATGACGAAACAACAACCACATCAACAACAACATAAAAAGCAGCAACTAATTGCCAAATATTTGAAAAAACAAAAAACACAAAAATAATAATAAAAAATACTTATAAAAATATAGAAAACAAAACATGAACATGAATATGTATTTATACAGTTCGAATATTTACTTATTCAGTTTAGACAAACGCCACGCCTTAAACGTAGGCGACTCCCAAAAATTGACATAGTACATATGAATAGATCCAAAAGCACTTGCCAAAATATTATTACTAATTTCTGTGTGTATTTGTAAATAAGTAGATTATTTAATCTAATTAATGACATTTGTGTAGTAGCTTCTCAAATTGAAACGTTTGCTAGACATTTGCAAAACCTAGTGCAGCCACCATCTTGCCACAATGCGTCAAATATAAATAAATGAATGAATAAATAAAAATATTGGAAAAATTAAAAAATAATAAATATTATATGTATTATGTATTATGTACATAGCTTATAAGTATTATTAGAAACAGATGAGTAAACCCAGAGAAGCCAAGTTTTGCGAGAACTTCTCAAATCAAACATTTTAATGACATCGACGAATATTGCAAAATAAAAACTAAAAAATATTTAATTACAAAAAAATATATATATTTATTATAATATTTTTATGAACAGGAGCAAGCATTATTATTTATTTCAATTAACTGAATGGAAAAACAAATTAATAAACTACTGAGACCGCATAACATATGTTCAATTCAATCAATTCAATCCGGTAAGTAAAAGTTCTGGTATTCATAAGCATTGAATTTTTATAAGTAGTAACCAACAAATATACCAATATAAAATAACACACACTGTAATGAGCATCTGCAAAATAATACTCTTCTATTTGTATTGAGATGGGACACTAAATCAACTCCACTCCCATCCCTTGTTTGAGTACACATGTATACCGCCCATGTACTCGGCCTTATTGCTTGACTACCTCAACAGTTCAATACAGCAAAAGCCAATCGGTAACCTGCATTAATAATGAAGATCTGTCCAGATGCACATGACAATTAAAATAATCGTTAAATTAGTGACGCATGCGACACTAAAACAATGAATTGTACACAACAGCAAACTTACTAATGCGACACACACAGATACAACAGTACAACACTCATTGGTTAAGTCAAATAGCCCGACTAAACAAAACAACTAACATTTTTATTTCAAATACAATTATTTTACATTAGATGATTTTGTCCAGGAACAGGAAAACATACATCTATGCGAACCTATTTTGTGAGCTCGTTTGTGTGTGTGTAAATTGCTGCGCTGGATGAACGAGGCTGCGAAAGTTGCCGACAAAATGAATGTCAATTGGCTTTCTTCTGTTTCCTTTTCTCGCAACGTTTTTGTTTTTTGTCCTGGGAAGAACAGAAGTCACTATATTAAGGGCTCAAACACACATACATATGTATAAAGAAATTTGTATGGAGCATTCATTTGTGCGTGTGATTGTTATGGCAAATATGAAATATTCAATATTGCAGTAAGGTGAACGTGGCATTCAATAACATTAAAATTCTCATCCGTTTACGGGCCGATGGAGGCCAACAAATGTCAACCGAAATGTGCGCAACTGTCGCCAATAAAAAAGTTAATGACAAAAAAATATATAATAATACACATAAACATAATAAAATTGGTTACCGTTGATCAGATGACAGTCAAAAAGAAAGTTGATGTAAGTATAAATAACAGAAATGCAGCAATTAATTAACAAAGGCAAAAAATTGGAATTCGAAAGGAAATTAAGTTGCCTAGAGGGTTATGCCTGAGCATCAATTGATATATACATTTTTTTTTATTCAATTAACTGTCGGAACGTTTTAAAAGGAAATTAAAAATTTAAAACCCACACACATGTCTGAGTGTTGTGCAAAAACTTTGTCTAATTGATTTTGAAGCTCCGGTGCAGTGTAGCCAAATGGCTTTCAATTAGCGTCAGACAAGTTAAGAAAAAAATGCAAGAGCGCAAGTCAAACTTACGTTTTTTTTTGGTTCTGTATTTTTATATAAATATGCAAACAATTTTTGTGGCTGTTTGGGCCTCGGCTGATTTTGATGTGCAAAAATCACACACACATATACAGTCAACTTTAAATTGCATTCATATTTAATGCAGCGCCAGCAACACCGCCAAAGGCGCGGCCGCATTACGTATACGCAATGTAGTGCTCCATTGGGACACATTGCTTAATTTCTCTGCAGCTCAAATGCATGGGGACAGAGCGGGCGATTGCAAGAGCAACCATGTGTGACATTCACAGAGACATGTACATATACATGTATATATTTGTATGTAAGTGTACACATAAAAGCAAATGTCAAATGTGAAGAGCAGAAAACAGGAAAAAAAGAAAAAATCGCATAATGTATACAGCATTTTTGCTACATTTGCGTGCAGAGAGAGTACAAAAAAAAATAATTTGGGTGGGCAAGGAGCGGTTTGGGGGTGGTAACGATTTCATTTCATGGTTTTGCACTCGTTATGACTTTTGCCCCATGCCTTATGCTCTGCTTGGCTTTTATTGTCGCCCAGTTGCGATTGCGGTGGTGCGTCCCCAAAGTGTGCATCGTTTTATGTTTACTAGAGGTAGAAATCGACTCCCCGTACCCCATGCCAGCCGTAGTACTTTTTGACAAATTTTATTTAAGCATCGCACACCCACAAAAAACGACATCGGGTTCCCAAGCGCTACAAGTTTTGTTTTTCAATTTAAACTTTAAATTTCACATGTTTTTATAACATTATTCTGAATGTCGCTGTCGCCAGCTGTGACCGCCTCTCTCTAGAGTAAGGTGTTTGCTCAATCATTCAGGTGAGCCTTGAGGATTCTTTTATAAGCTTTTTCGCGATAAAGTTAATGAAGGAATGTTTAACTTAAATTGAAATTGCAACATAACATAGGAAACAAAAGAGGGCCAATTAAAAACCTACTCTATGATCAACATTTTAATATGACATAACTGAGATACATCGAGTTGTCTATGTTTTGTTAAGTAATTAGAGCTTAGATTAAAATAGATCAAGTCAAGCTAATAACAGCAGTAGCTGAAACCGAGCTAAACCAATCATCATAAACAAATTGGAGCTATTATAGGGCAAGTGTGGACTGCGTATAGCTACATAGGGAAACAATATAACTGCAATGGAATAAGCCAAACCAAAGGCAAATCAGAGACAAGCCAGCACCAGCTCGTGTCACCTAATTGAGTAAGTATCCTCAGCCGGACGCAGCAAATGGGGTCCTTGGCTGCTCCATACACATGAGGATAAGTGGCTTTGGCTTTCGCTTTGGCGCATCCTCCTAGCTCTGCCAGATGTAGCACCAGTAGAAGTTGTGGCCATGTCAAGTTGTAAATGTACTGTGTGTGTCGTGTGACTCAGTTCTGTGGATATTTTATTTCATTTTATTGTATTTTATTCGTTTTTTTCAACAACACGCGCACTTCTTTCTGTTATTCTTGGTGAGCTTTGTTCTGTGCTTTTGTTTTTATTTGTGTTCATAACATAAACTTTGTATTTTTATGCGAAAGAGAGAGAAACAAAAGGAAGAGGACGTAGGAAACGCTGTATGGCAGGACAACCAAGAGACCAAGTTGTTTACGTTGGGAAATCAGTTAAGAACTTGGCACACAGACTTGGCTTAAAATATATGCATGTATATACATATATATATATATATATATATATATATATATATATATATATATATTGCTGTCCCCGTTAAGATTGTGCACTTCTTGTTGTTTTACCACTTGAGTGGATTTTTGTGTTATTTCTCTGAGCGTCTCATTGCTGATTTGAGTTGGATGCAGACCGTGCGGCACACGGATGGGCCATCATCATTTATTATGCGCGCCACAAATCGAAATCAGCAAAGCGACTTGATTAAGATTTAACTAAGCGTTCTCGTTCACACAACCAGAGTCTCCCAGTCCTATAAGCACATGCAAATACGCATATTTAATATTGAATTAAATTGAAATGCAAAGTGATATTGAAACAATATTCAGCACACAATAGGCATGCTCCATAAATTATTTTAAATGTCAATTTAATTTTTTTTTGTGTTGCTTTTCTTGCAGCCAACACAATGCAAAATAAACAAAATAAAAATTAAAATGTGCAAAAAAAAATACCGTTAATTAAACGAAAACCACAGGCCACATGCAACATGCAGTTTGTGGTCGCTGGTAATTAATAAAATTCGCAGCAACGAAAAACGAAGAGAACACAGACTGATCCAAAAGCCACTTTGGGGACTGTTCCATGTTAGGGCATTAGCATTAACATTTTATATTCGTATTAATACCCTTGATGAAATATGTACCTACAAAGAGGTACTTTATGTTTAAAAATCGTTACCTTTCTAAAAAACTTTAATTTTAATTAATTGCATTTTAAAATTATTGAAAAGAACACATAAATGTTGTTTTGAATGATGCATAATAATAATAATAGATTGCATTGACTATAGTTATTAAGATAAAGGGTATTTCCTAGCTTTGTTAACCAGTTTTCGTCGTGACTTTGTTTTTGCGCCGCATACGTATATTGCACATTGTTATAGCCAGACAAATGTCAACTAGCCATCAATCTATTGGCTGTATAGGAGAAAGGCTTTAAGCTGTCCAGCAAATCTCATGGATACCGTTAGAATGAGGCGCGGTTTTTGTCTGGGGGGCTTAACGAGCTCGACGCTTAAAATGATGACACAGACACAAAAGGGTTGAAATGCTTTGAGCAAATCAAGTTCTCTTTCATCTGGACGCATAGATGAGCAGGACATTGTGTCAGGCGCTTCAAGGCACAGACGGTAGCAATCTAAGCCATTGAGGGGATATTACATTTTTTGTACAACAATGCAAAGCAATATCGATTTTAACAAACTATAATCTACAATTATAGCTAAAAAAGATATAATTGCTTATGTAGGATATTGTATTTCAGAACAAAGCATAAAATTCTTACTTCAATTTATGGCAATATATAATTATATTGTCCATATTAAAGATGTTGTTCAATCGAAGAATGTCTTTATTAGAATAAAGACACAATAAAAGACGTGTAACTTTTATATTAAACTTTAACTTCAGTACTGAAAATCATAAATTACCCTCAAGAAATAAGATTGTCAGCAGGGAAGTTGCAAACTATACCTTTGTCAAGGTCTTTTGACCCTCAATCCCACTATGTCTTATATCCGTATAACTAATCCATTTCTCTATATATACATTTTTTATTCTGCGTGTAAGCTCGTAATTCATAAAAAGACTGTAAGGCTTGGATATGTTTTAAAAGGCTTGTCAAAAACTTTTGGCAAAATCGTTGCAGGTGTGCATTTGCAAAAAATATGCGCAGAGCAGCAACTGCATTGACGGCGATAAGTCATATAAAATACAAGCACATACAATTTTATGTATATATATACACATATCTATATATAAAGGACATAAGCTGCATATCGTGAGTGGCACACGATGTTTGGAGAGCTGCATAAAAATAAAATCGCTTGAAAATTGAAAAGTCATGTCAGTTTTTACCGAGGAAGCCAAGGAATATATACACATCTCTATAGACTGAAGGAAATGGACAGTAAATTGTGAATGTTGCCTAGATTTTTCAATCGAATGAAGCGACAATGCAAACAACGAATTTTACATGCCAATGCACTTGGCAGAGCATCCAAAGCGAAAAACAAAACAGAAAACAATTACGTGTTTAATATATTTTCATTTGGCAGAGCAGAGTAAATTCGCTGTTGCCGCTTTTGACTACTGAATTACACAGCAGACAAACGGCCAAGGGGAAGGGTAGTTGGCCAGTCCTCCTGTGCTGCCATTTTTTACTTTTAATGAAGCGCAAGAATTTCTGCTGGATAATTTGTTAAGCGCAGGACAGCCAAAAGGCAAAAAGCCAGAGAAGCCTGCGAAAAAGGAAGTTAGACACCATCAGACGTTGTGCAACAAGGACACACACAGACACACACACAACTTTATGCAGCGTGGAAAGTTACGCTATAATTTGGCTTATTTCGGGCAGTACATTTATAGAGTAGAAATGTAAAATAGAACGCTCGAATTAGCCTGGAGCCCAGCAGGAGGCAGGGACAGTGGAAGATAAATGACACGCAAATTCCAAGTGGCAGATTTTCATTTTTAATTAAAAGAACGGTCGGACCACGCTGGTTGTTAGACGCGATCAGGGTGACCTTTCGTAATGCTTTGCAATAAACCATAATTAACAAGAAGCCAGCACTTACCTGTTGTAATGTTGTGCATGAAAATCTCACGCAAAAGCAGCAATTCATCTTCTGGTGCAGCGGTAATTGAACCAAATACGTCGTCCTCTGGCCAAACCTCCCTGTGAGATAATAAATTATAAACACAAGAGGCAATAAGACACTATTTGTTGATACCAAAGATTAAAATATCCTTAAATTCTAAACTTTTATAAAGCATAATATGAAACTTAATATTTATAAGGAAAACTAACAATGGATATTTTATGGATTCAAGATTTACTTCTTTAATGACTTATTCAGGTAAAATTGAATATTCAATTAAAATCAATTTTAATTATGTTGCATAACAATAAACTTTGTTTAGATTGATTGAATGACTTCGAATATTCATATTCACACAATATTGCAAAGGGAGTAAAAGAAAAAACTTTTGGCCATGGTCCATAATGGAACCTGCAGCACAACCGCCACGTCATGAGGAACAACAACAATAGTCCTGTTATAACAGCAATAACAAGAGTCCACGTCATGCTGAAAAATCCGAACGCAGTACATGCAACAAGCGAAGCTTTTAGCTTTCACAAAATGAAATTGATGCGTTTAAAATTGCGTTAAAATTTCTCGTGTTGCTCAACCCAGTAACACACATGCACACACACAAGCACACCCATTACCAATGGAATATCCTTGTGCCACCCTGTGTTGCATTTATGGTTTCATTTTTGGTGCAGCACACAAATAATCTTTGCGCGCTGTTCATGTTGCAAGTAGTGTTTGTGTGTATAACTTCGTATGGGTGTGCGTGTGTGTGTGTGTGTATGAGATGCGTGCGGCTGTCGCAGGCTTTGCGCCACTGCTGTTAATTTAATATTTGAAAGCAGCTTAATATGCAACTCTCACACAGATAGAAATAGTGTGCCAGAACGAGAGCGCTAAAGAAAGAGCTGCATAAAACCAGTCGAAAAGGCTACAGTCGACCGCATTCGACAGTATAATACCCTGTACAGGCTTCTATATTAAAAGTATTTTGATAATAGGTACTTTGATTAAAATAAAAGTAAGAACATAACAGGTGTTTAAAGAATACCCTTTTGAAACTCTCATTTTTTACATATGAATTCTTTTCATGCTTAAGCTAACTTTCACATATTTATACATACTCAATTAAAAGCTGAGTGTTACGACAATTAATTCACTTATGCTTGTGTCGCAGTAGTTCGCTATCTCGCTCGCACAAATATGCACAGACGCATGTATCACAGTCGTTCGCTGTCTCAACGATTTAATGGAACAATAACTTTAATTTCTTTGCTGATTTTCTGTCTTATTTATAAACTGATCTTGATGAAACTTTCAGCATTGCTTCTATATGATATTCTTCAAGCACCTGTTAAGTTAGAAGTGAAAAACGTGGCTACTATTAGTTTTTTTTTCAAATTGCGGGGGAAGGGGGGAGGTATCCAAAATATAAAATAAACTTGATCTGCTTATGGTATACAGGAACCTTGATGCCAAATATTCTCATATAGTTGCTGAGATCGACGCGTTCATACAGACGAACGGATGGGTAGACGGACAGACGGACGGACATCGCTCAATCCACTCGGCTATTGATACTGATCAAGAATATATGCCTCCTTCTGCCTGTTACAAAAATTATTTTCAAAAAGTTAATATATCCCTGTACAGGGTATAAACAGAGATTGAGAGAAAAAGACATAGAGAGAAAGAGAGAGAGAGAGGTAAATATCGACTGGCAACTTGCTTGGCATCGAATACTATGTCTCTGCCCATATCAGCAGCAGCCATGCAGCGAGTTGCAGTTGCAGCTATGGGCCATTTCGTTTAGTTGGCGTTGTGTTTGTGGTGAGATAGTGCAACTTATGTTTTTCGCTGTCAAGCGCCAATAAATTGACAGACATGCCACGTTCTATAGACACCATAGACGCACACACACACACACCTCTACAAGGATAAGGGGCAGCAGTTGGAAACTGTACATTTACATTTACAGTTTTGCATGGCAAATGACTATTCTGTTTCGTTAGAGAACAAGTTATGACATCCTGTTTTCCGTTGGGGTCTCTCTCTCATTAGCCGTTGCCAAGGCTAATATCACACTCGTAATTACAATTGCAATTGCCACCGATGCTGGTCTGGTCTGCAGTGTGTTCATACTAAAGTTATATAACATATTTTATTTTATACCCATCTCGTGTGCTTTTCGTATTCGCCAAGCGACCCCAGGATGCAATTAGTGGTTTCTATGCCAAAGCCCGAACCATATATTGGCTAATTATATACCAGGAAAATCTAATATGCGCCGCAAACAAACTGAAAAAGGGATACAATTTGGTTTACAATGACGTAGTGCACTTTATAACTGAAACCAGGCTTTTTTAGTTTACATAATCGGATTGATTAGGCCTTTATTTAAGTAATACATATTTCCAATCCAAATGGCCTTAAGTAGATCATCAGAAATACTTCAGAACATATCTGCCAAATCTTGATTATAAATCTTTTGGCGACTGTAATATCTATTGTCGTGACTTCTACAGTTTGACAATAAGCGCCTGATAAATTGGTTAAAGATGATCTACAAGCTAGCTTAAAAGCTTTAAATGCAAAGTAGTGACTGGCAACACTGCAAGAACTCTAAATAAGTGTAGCAATAAAGGAAGCAGACGCTGGTTAAAATAAGCTTAGTTAAAAGTATTCTGGGCAACTGGAATATGTAGAGTTTGGGAGAGGGGAAATTGCAGCTAAAAGTTACAGCTAAAATGAAGTTTGAATAAACATTTTTCGCATTTACTTCACTTAAAAGTTTTTCAAGCTGACAGTTCTGTGAGCTCGGAGCTTCCATTAAGCCGGTGGCGGGATAGCAAAAACCAAAACGTTCTCAGTTTTTCCTCGTTTCCGCTCGTTTCATTATTATTTTTTTTTCTTTTTCTCTTCATATTGTTAATAAAATGAAAAAACATAATAGTGTGACTTGGCAAGTATTTAAAAATGCTAGGCAGACTCGGAAACACACATATTCATTTGGCATTTGGGCGTAGCTCAAAGGAACTTACATGCCAGGCCAGACACATATGCAAAGTATATATATGTTTATTTATTTGTATATGTGTGTGTAAGTATAACATCAGTTTATTTTCAATATTTTGTTTACCCAAAAATGTTCGCCGAGGAGACACTGGCAACAAAAAACATATACAGCATAACTCCCCAGACGGCGAGTGCAATGCAACAGGGCACAAAAAGTTGTAGACAAAAGGCAGATGAGCAATGCGAGTGGGTGGTGGACGAAGGGTGGAAAGAGCATTGGGTGCATAGGGGTCTATGCATATCGCATTTTAATTTATTAGTACAAAAAGCGTCTAGACCTTTTTAAGCTGCTACTGCAGCAACAGCTATGGCAACTGCTATAGCAACAGCAAAAACGGCTGCCTTCTACATTTTAATGCAACAATTTCGTTGGCAACAATTAAAATGCACATAAATTTAAATGAAGTTACACAGTTGAAAAATTACGTATACGGCATCTGCAGTGAGTATAAGACATCCCAACAATCAAATGAATTTTCCAAATATACTCTCCCAGGGCCATTGTCAATGTTAAGGCACATCTGCGACTTTATGTGAGTAGCATAATCTAATTAAATGTCAGCAAGCCAAGAGACTCATACTTTAAGACATCACATCCCCCCGTGTAGTGGAGCCAGCTGATGGCAGCCAGAAAATTTTAATGATGTTGATAAATAAATGACTTGGAAATATTTAAGCCACATTTCGATTCTTGCGCTTGAAAGATGCGACATCCTTTGACAGCGACAGCATCTGTTGGGGGCGGCTGGCTTGTTTAAATGTTGACGCTCAAGAAGGTAAATTATTTTCACGCAATTTTCCAGCACAAACAATAAACATGGGGCTTTACATAATTGAGCTGGCAATTCAATTGAAACGCAGACGCCTTGAACTGAGCCCTCTCCCAACTAAAGCCACTCACAGAGTTGATTGAGCTGCAGAACCTGGGCAAATAATAAGCAGCAGCGCAAAAAGCACGAGGACAGTGAATTCCAAGCGCTGCCATTATCTGTAGTTACCGCAGCACCTGGCAACCAACCATCTGACCGGGATGCAAGCGTGCGCTGCCTTAACAATAAATAAAAACTATTTAATTTAAGGACCGCACCGAGCTGCTTTCCAGCCAAGGACACTCGCTGTGCCAGAAAATCGCTGAGCTAAATATGAAATATAAACAGAGAATGTAAAAAGAGATAAAAAGAAAATGGTCAGTAAAAGAAAAAAAACAAGGAGGTACACAATAGTCGAGTGGGTTCGCCTAGCAGATACTCTATAGCCAGTTTTTGTACAACACTACAAGTACACAACCGATTAATTTAAAGGCTAAAAAAAAAGTAAAAACGCTGGAGTCGGAGAGGTCATCCATTTCAATAGTCACAGGGTATAGAAGCAACGCAGCAAACGATGCTTCACCGTTCTCTGCCTTTTTTTTTACCTGGGTTAATTTATTATGCGAATTACTTTTATACATTTTCTGTGCTCCCAACAATGCACCGAAGAAAGAAATGACCCCCAGCGAGCAACAGTCAATGTCAAGTTATTAAAAGAAGGATTTTCAAAAGGACTACTGCAAGTTGTTGCTCAATTTAAAAATTTCAAACATCGACAAAGCTCATTTCATAGTTGCTAGGCAATCTCACCTGGCAGATCTCAGCAATGAAATTCCATGTTCCAATTTTCCGCTGCGCAGGAAGTTATTAATGCGCATCATACAATCCTCACTATATGTCAGAGTATAGAAGTAGACAATAAAATCAATATGTATTATATAACTAATGTACTAATTGACTTACCGTTGATCATCGATAGACTTCTCGGAAGCTGCGTCAAATGGCAAGGGCTGTTCGTTCTCCAGTAATTGCAACTCTGTGGCCAAAAGGAGGCTTACCTCAGATGCCATTTCGGCCCACTTGCTAGATAGATCTTCCTGGAATTGTTGATATATTTTAAATTGATTGACTTTGATTACAGCTCTTGACTAACATGAATTCTTTTACTACTGATAAGAAAAAAAGATTAAACAATGCAAACGTTAAAGAAGAAATGTTTGAAAGAGATTTAAATGCCAGAAAAAATGTTGAATTTGATTTTATTTTTTACAATTCCAAGCAATAATTATTCGTTAACAATTGCCATTCCCTATCCCACAGTAGTCACGTACATACAGTTTTTTGCATGTCCGTCCTTATCGGCCTTGTTAACAATGCATATTTTAATTGCGCGTCTATCGATTGCAAGGCCATTGGCATATTTTCGTGTTTAATACAACATATTTTAATATAAATGCAGACAGAAAAGTATTATCAACGATACCCTGTGATTTCAGAATGTCAAATCAGGAATACAAAATGCAAGCAGGACTGAAGATCAAATAATTTATAAATTACCATAGATAGATACATAATTTACTTCGCTATTATTTGGGATTTAATTAATTCAACAACAATATTCATATCCATCAAGGATACGTTTAAAGGATATCTTTTAACTATGCAATCTCGCATAAACTATAAAAGCACATCCCTTCATATATTAAGCTATTGTTTCAAACATTTTTTGTACAAATATTTTAACAGATTTTATGAAAAGCCGCACAGACAAAAGCACATTTTTTCATTTGTTTTAAAATTTGTTGTACCTACACTTACAATGTTGTTGGCACTTTAACAATCGCGAAATATGTACTTCAATTTACAAATGAATTGTTCAAAAATAAATGCACACACAATTTTTGTGTGGCTTGATAATGTTATAATAATAGTTGGGTTGGGTTTTGGCAACAGCTGCAACACAGCATGGGGATGGCAACGGCTGTGCAAATAAATATGTCAAAAATTAGCACAGTTCAAGGCATGCGGAAAAAAAAACAGCAAATGCTCGACCGGTCCACACAGCCTGCAACCTCGGAGCAGGAGCACAAAATGGCGACCATATAACTGGACTTCCAGCGGCTGCTGTGGTAAACGGGGAGAACCACTGGCCAAGTGCTGGCTTTCGGTCGGAAATCACGCTTGGTGGTGCATCCAACGCGACTAAGTGTTCAGAAACAAAAGTTTTAAAATTGTCAAGGGAAACGGTAAAGCTGAGGGATATGCAAGAAGAATGTAATAATTACACTATTTCCATGTATAAACACTCATATGATTGTCATATTTTCAAAGTAGATAATAAACCCAATAGTCTCTGATATTTCTTGATAACTTGGTCAAAAAATAAAGTATTTTATGTACTACCATATGATCAAAGTCCCTAAATCGTCTAAGGTCAGTACATTAAAAGATGAATCTAAATCAGATGGCGTGTAGCAGCAGCTATAATATAAAGTTGAACTAAATAAATAAGGCAACGAGCGAATAAATGAAATCACCAGCTGCGACATTGTCGCACAGAACTTTATTTTATTTATAACCATATTTTCAGTCAATTAAATTTCACGATCAAACCTATAAATCTTCTGAAAAGCCAATATAGACGACAATTGTTTTTTGACTCAACCGCTGGCGCTTTTGGCTATTTGTTTTAAATTTCATTGCCAATTTAGAGAATATTTTATTGCGCACCCAGCGGGCGGTGCTTTGGCGTCTGGCGAGCCATCGACCATCACCCGCAACCCAAATGATGCCATTTAATGCAGCACTTTATTTATAAGCACTGAAAATTTCAATTTTAACTTCATTCGACTCACCTCTGAAGGCTGTGACTGCTTTGACTTGGCTGCCGGATGTTGCTTCTTGCCACCGCGCTTGCCCCCGCCAGCTCGTCGTTTGTCTTGCACAACAACTGCATCCTGACAGAAGCGTTCCATCATTTTAATAAATACATTTGCCGTTTCCACAACATCACGCAGAAAGACCCTGTTGGAGCAGATGATGTGAGGAGTAAATAAAATTATTGCATATTCATACGATAATTTAATTTTTTATTTTACGTTTTCAAATTGAATACAAACACTGAAATGTACGACCACACATGTTGAAAATTTAATTAAACATGGCAAATAGTTTTTATTTTTAGTAGAACTTTTCACTGGCTCCATAAAACTATAATTAATTCTATTTCCCAGTTCATTAAATCAGAAATGTTATCATTTATTTGCTATTGTAGTTGCCTTTGACTTTCATAGATACAACTTTTCTGGTTGCCCGTCAATAAGCGAGTGGAAGTGGTCCAGGAACTCCTGTCTCCCGAAGAAACCAAGCAATTATTCATGCATTTATACTTTAAACAACAAGGCTTAAAGCCAAAGATTTATATCCTATTTAAATTCAAATAACAAAAGCCCAAACTCAAACATATTAACTTTAATTCAACAGTGTTCAGTGTTTTGATATTTGTTCTATAAATAGTTACCCTCAATCTCTCTAAGCAAATGTCAGGCAATATTGTAACCAACATTTTGAAACGACAACGCCAAAAAAGCTTCTTTCAAATTTATTGAAACTCATCGAATGCATTAAAAAGGCAAAACAAACCCTCTAGGTTTGGCGGAGGGAACGCCTTCGATTCTCAAGCTAACTGGCCCAACTCAATTCAAAATACGTTGTTGACTGATGATGTGACCACTGTTCATGCCGTTACTTCTTCGTTGTCGCTGTCGTTGACGATGACGATGACTCCTCCAATTAGCAAATTAGCCTTAAAAGGGAAAATGGCAAAAAAAACAACCGACAAACTGCCAAAATCAGCTGCCGCGCAGCCAAAAAGCTGGCGCAACTTCCCCATTGTTTTTAGCCAAACCAAATCAAGGAAGAAAAAACGGCACATAAAAGCCAACGTCATTGTGCACGTCAATTTGTTAAAATGATTGATTACCGTTTGAATAATGAAAATCGCGCGCGTCATAGAAAGGGACAATGCAAACAAGGCTATGCAAAATACATGAAGTAATGATAGACAACGCAATGCCCTTTGACCTTTCATATAAACAAAACATTTTTAACTGAAGCAAGTATGCAAATGATCAAATAAAATATACAATAGAGATAAGAGACAGCAGCTAATATGAAGAAATTCATCTACATTCTAGACAACTAATATTTAATCGATTTTTCTAACCTCAACTGAGTTTTAACAAACTCAAAAGTCTGCTGGGTATTAAAATTGACAAATTGCGGACTTCAAAAAATTATCGTATAAATTCGCTAAATGATTCTGGAATATTCGTATATGTTGGTATACGTAAATATGTGTGTACTCTAATTGCCACAGCTGATCATAGACAAAACATCCAGAACAAGCGGATCAGTCGAGCGCGCGCGACAGTATAAAACCCTGTGCAGTTTTATAAATTAAGTATTTTGATTATAATAGAAATAAGAACGTAGCAGGTGTTTATTGAAGAATACTCTTTTGAAACTCTCATTTAGCATATGATTTCTGCTTATTTCTTGCTTATATCAGCAAGCTTTCACATATGTATACATATTCAATCAAAGTTGAGTGTTACGACACTTAATTTACTTATGCTTGTGTCGCATTAGTTCTCTATCTCGCTCGCACACATATGCACACATGGTAAGCAGACGCAAGTATCACAGTCGTTCGCTGTCTCGCTCGCACACATGTGCTGCCTGCTGTTCTACGATTCAATGGAAAACAAGCGGATCAGTCGAGCGCGCGCGACAGTATAAAACCCTGTGCAGTTTTCTAAATTAAGTGTTTTGATTATAATAGAAGTATTCAATCAAAAGCTGAGTGTTACGACACTTAATTTACTTATGCTTGTGTCGTAGTAGTTCGCTATCTCGCTCGCACAAATAAGCACACATGGTAAGCAGACGCATGTATCACAGTCGTTCGCTGTCTCGCTCGCACACATGTGCTGCCTGCTGCTCAACGATTCCGTGGAAAAATAACTTTTATTGCTGATTATCTGTCTTATTTACAAACCAATCTTGATGAAACTTTCAGCGTTCCTTTTATATATCATTCTTAACGCACGTGTTAAGTTAGAAGTGTCTACGTTGAGAAATGTGGCCATAATTAGTTTTTTTTTAATTGCGGGGGTGGTGGGAAAGATATTGAAAATCTAACATAAACTCGATCTGGAGACGGTATACAGGAACCTTCATGCCAAATTTGGTGTCTCTAGCTCTTATAGTTGCTGAGATCGACGCGTTCATACAGACAGACGGACAGACGGACAGACAGACGGACATGGCTCAATCGACTCGGCTATTGATACTGATTAAGAATATATATACTTTATAGGGTCGGAGATGCCTCCTTCTGCCTGTTACATACATTTGCACAAAATTATTATACCCTTTTTTGCCCATTTTTAATGGGCACAGGGTATAAAAAGTTCGTACTTAAATGTACAGCTCGACTATTAGACCCAATCAGTACTATTTTATTTTTCTACATATATGTGTATCTGAAATTTTCTTCCACATTCTGATTGAAATTAAATTTTCAGCGTAGATCGAAAACTCACATAAATTTGTCTGTTGATATGAAACATAAAAACTTCAAGATATTTTTTCTGAAGCCTTAATTAGCCCATTAAGAAAGGGTATAAAAAGACTTTGTAAAAACTATACGTTGTGTTGCCAGTGAAAATACAATTCCGAATGAGTCTCCATCGATGGGACAGAGTGGAAAATGTATGCAAATTCATTGTGAATTTAAATGGGCCCCGCTAAAAGCTGCCTGAATGCGGTCAATGTGGCGCACGACAAACTTGGGAAAGTGTATCAAGGGAAATGCATTTGTAATGAAAAAGGTTGTCAGCATATGCACACTTTCTGTTCAAATCATCCCATTTGATTCCCAGTCCAAGTTTAAGAGAAATGGCTTTAAAGAGAGGATGGCTTTAATAATATTGATATTTAATAATATTCTAAAGAACCTTCTATGTAGTAATATTCTAATACTCCCATCTATCATGGTCAACTTTAATTTGTTATTAAACTGAGGCGTTTGTCTGATAATGCGGTTGACACATCAAAACCATACACCTGCGTGTGCTGCCTATCTGATAATAACTCAACTGCAATGCGAATCATTCGCAGATATTCCTACACTTGCCACAACATTGCCAGTTGCTGTGGTCATAGCAAGCGGCAAGTGAAGCGTAAAAACAGAAACTACATTATATAGCCGAGTAGTCTATGTGTGCACAGTGACATTAAAGTTACAGTATCTATGCAAGTTTTCAATTAAAATCTGTTTACACATAGGAGAGCTATTGTGAAATTTCTGGCACCACTAAGATTGCAATCAGCAACATAATAGAATCTCTTGATTGAATGCTTATTACCCAAAATGCAACTAAATTTAATACTTTACAAATAGCTCAAGTAAATTTAATATTAATTTTCTCACTTCTGATGGTATCTGAATAACTGTAACTCGAACTGTGGGCAGTGGGAGGCAGACTCTAATGTTTACTGACCGCAACGCTAAGCAACCGCAGTGTAGAATGCGGGTGCAGCACTTGGATGTGAGGGTGTTTTGTTGGGAGTATGAGTATGGGTTGGATAAAGGTTGCATAACAAATTGCATGCCACAAACCATTTTACAAGCGGCAGCAAACGATGTCGCCTAACTGCAGCGATGCAACGGTGCGGCAATGCCCTTCGAAACCAACACATATACCTGAGCCCCAACCCCAAGCCACACTTAAAGGGCCACTCAAACTCATGTGTTGCCAAATGGGACAAAGATAAATCGTTAATAAATTATTTATAATTAATTTGTATGTACGCGGTTTGTTGTTTGCCACTCATTGTTGCTATTGCCATTGCTGATGTTGCTGCTACTGATTCTGCTGTTGTTGTTGGCCATGGTTGATTTGATATTCGCGTTTACGTTGATTAAATGGACAATACATAGCAACAACAATGACAACAACATTGAGCAGCATTCAGAATTAATTAGAAGACTTGGGTGTAGCTGGGGGACTGTGTGGACTGAGGGCTCTCTCCTGCACCCGGTTTGAGCGCATGTTGAATAAATGATAAAATGTAATTGCGTTCAGTCTTGGGGCAAATGTTTAGCGAGTGATTCTCGTTGCCATAAGACGTTTATAATGAAAATATTATTAATTATGACAGCAACACAGCATCAACAACAACAACAGAAATCTCAACAATCACTGGTCTCACAATGATGAGTGATGGGCGTTGATTGCAGACCCACAGCCTCACAGACCTCAAAGCCCCCAGTCGGAGGCCCAAGCCAAGGCTCATAAATAATTTATGCGCATGCCGAAAGGCTTCAAACCCTCAAGTGCTCAAAATGTTGATTGCAGTTCAAAAGGCAGCAGCACTTAGTTACTTTATCGCTAATTGCAAAGATTAATTGAAAGCAATGTTATATAATTTCCCAGTTAATATTAAATGGGTCGATCTGATTTTTGCCAGCCACTTCATGCTCAAGTGGCAATATTAACGCTTCAATAGAACGTCAATTGCATTGCAGCAACAACTAACTGTATGTGCCACTCATGAGTGTGCATATATCCGTAAATATTTCAATACCCTGTACCTGTAGTGGATAACAGAAAGAGTGTATTAATTTTAAATATATAGAGATAGTTTTGTATCAGAAATCCAAAGTTTAATATCAATCAAACATATACTTGTAAGTATTACGAACAGAGGACATCTTTCAGTCGATCAACTGCAGCGGTATCTCAACTTGCGTTTGCTCTATTGCCACATGCTGTCAATTTCATGTTTGCGCGTTAAATTAATTTAGTCAGAGCTTTGAAAATTGCAAATGCATTCCCATCCGACTAATGTCTGTCAATATCTATGTCCATCTCTTCATCCGACTGAGTGACACATTGATAGCTGAACCAACGCCATCGTGAGCAATATATGGCAAATGGATGTGTGTACAAAGTACACTATGGGCCAACAGACAAACTAAAATGTACCGTCCAAAGTTACAATGAATAATTCCCTCCTCAAGTTAAGCTGATTGGAATGTTGTTCCTTTAACCATGAGTCTGAGAGCGCATTAAAGGCTGCACCTCAATTAATATATTAGTTGGGTAAAATAAGGTATAAGAAGTATTATAATTACATAGTTAAAGAGTCGAAATTTTGCAGATAATGTTACTGATTTCCCATGGTACGCGTTCTGTTTGTCTCCGATGGCTGGTTGTGACACAAAAACACACTTTCAGACATTCATTGCAGGTATGAGGAGGTGGCATCCACACCATGTTGCATCAGTTTGTTTGACAGATAAATTTGTGCATCCGTTTAGAAATATTCAAGCGAATTTAGATTTTCATGCCTCGCATGCGAGCTAAAAAAAATTGCAATTATCTAAATGGATTTCGATCGAATGCTGCTGTAAAGAAAAGGGGAAAAAGGGGCAAGCGATACTAAACTTTTAAATGGCAATTGAAAGTGCATGCACGTGTAGTATGAGCACGTCGCCTGCAGCCCTATGCTTTTCCCCAAACCTTTGACCGAAAGGAAGCAGGTACAGCCAAGCTCCAGTTGAGTTACTCTCGTGGATCAGTGCTTTACTTACTTTGGGTAACTAACTGGGGATAACTGACTGGGGGTAAGTGCTGTGTTGTTAATGAGTCTGAAAGCACTGCTGCATGCCAACTGTGTAAGTAAGTATGTAAATCGGTTAAAGGCAACTACAATGTCGTTGCCCCTTTGCCATCCTTGCCAGCTGCTAACATGGCAATTAGAATGCAGGCAAGGTGCAACACCCTAAATTGCGCTCGATCCTCGACATGTGCTGGCTTTCAACGAGAAGGCGTGTCCGTCTCGCTCTCACTCTCTATCCTTTAGTTACCAAATGCTATAATTTTAATGCCTGAGCACGCGTGCCGCACATGGTTGTAAAATCAATTAAAGTATTCGCCGATTCCTGCTCTTCTTGTTTCTCTTCCAAATTCAAAGCGCAACTAGTTCTTGTAACATTGGGGCTGCACTCACACCTAGACCTATACGCTCCCTCTCACACCATCACATACACACACATAGACAGTCAGTTGTGCAAATAGCCAAACAAACAAGTCTTAAGACAAAAGCATGCTGTCAAGACAAACAATGCCTGATTGTCGATTGGGGTCAGAGGGTTTTGGCCGGACAACAGCTTAGAATTCAGATATGTTCGTATAAGTGGTATGTATGTGTCTATATATTAGGTCTTGGAGAAACTCCAATGGTAATCCTATTAAGCGATAGTCAGAGAGTGTGTTTGCGTTGGTTATTTGTGGCCATCAAGCAGACTCTAACCTTAGGAGTACGCTCGTTGCATGCTATGCCTCTCAGGCTATCCGGGCTATACAACATGTGGCATGTGAGGGCTGGGCATGGCATGCTGTCAAAGTTATTTCCAATATGATATGTACTCGTTGGTTAGGAGATAACTATGTGGTTAGGTGCTAGCTGAAATACTCACTTTGTGCTATGCGCCTCATTGTAGTTCATTAACAAATGCAGTATTGTCTCTCGATACTCCAGCACATAGCACACATTGTTTAATAACATATCGAAGAGGCCACGTGCGTTATTATCATCCTTCAGTTTCTGCAGACCCAACAAGCTTTGCAGCAATTCGCGGAATGTCTTTAATTAAAAAATGATAAGTATTAACTTGGCTATCAACATTCTGTGGGCAAATGAGAAAGTGTGAATTGCATTAGAATTATCCTTAAAGCTATCCCAATCAATTGACATGAATGTATCAAATATTTATAGCATTTAATTATGATTATTAGATGATAACTAGGAAATCTGATACAAATGCTACATAGTTATGTGTGAAAATGAAAGTTTAAAAAATAGATGTGGTGTACAATGTGGTGTAGATATAAGATATACCAGAGCTAAACTAAATACTGATGTAATTTACATTATAACTGCGACATTCCACTTATTTATTTAACTTTACTTTCATTCAATTTGATTATCTTAGTTTAAAGAAATTCTTTCAGTGGGTTATGGAAATGTTTGCTTAAACAAAAATATGCAAAAACAGGAAATTAAGTGTTAAATATTATGCATTAAATACAATACAATAATTGCATATATTATATATTTAGAAAACTGCATACTTTACTTTACTGACTTAGAACAAAGGTCTAACACAGCAAGTGAAGATGGCTGAGGCTCAGTCTTAAATCCGGGAAAACGTTGTTCTCCAGCAAAGTGCACCCAAAAGTGCACTTACATTGCCAAAGCAAACAACAGCAAACTAACACACAAGCACACACAACAGGCACACGCAGGCACACCCTAACAAGCCCAGTGTGTTTTAGCTTAGGTGGCCCTCAATGCATTTACTTACCAGGAGAGCTACATGAAGGCGCTTGGCCCAGAGACGCGCTTGTTTTTTGTCGCACTGAATCATGTCCATGTCATGTTGCATGCGCGTCAGAACCCAGTGGAAACATTGTACGCTCAGCGACTCGCTGCAAGAACAAAGGGAAATCATTCAAATAAAGGTTTAATCTGAAGTATAAGCAAAGGTTTATAAGTATACAGAGTATTCGAAAGGCGCATTAAAGCAGAGTGTTGAGAACGAGAAAACAGGTAAGCAGCTTGCCAGTTGGAAGTTACAAGTTGCAGGTTTCCAGGTTTCCAGGTTGCACACTGCCTGTTGAAGCACAGTGAAAAACTCATTAACAAAATTAATTTTTAAGTAGCGCTACAAATGAGTGGCAGCCTAAGTTTCCTCCATCCAAAATGGGCGCACAGTGGGTGTGGCCAAGCCACAAGTTTGTTTGGTTTATGCCAAGCTGTTGTTGCACTTGTAGTAGTTGTTGCTGCATTTGCAAGTTGGCAAAATTAGCAACGCGACGTCTGTTGTGCCGGTCATTAAAGTTTCTGCAATTGCTGCAAGCGGATCGGAAAGTCGAGGCATTCGAGGAACATTTGAAAAGGCATTAAAATCAAATTAATTACAGTTAGCGCGACAGCAGCAACCACTCAACTTTACCAAACTCAAATAAATAAATTATATAATCAATATAATTTAAAACGGGCAAATGCTGAAATCATTTTAGGAAACAGGTGCGCTCTAATACAATCTCCACACTTGGATCTAAACGAATAAATCGTTGAGTTGAAAACCGAGTAGAAGTGAAACTGATCAAATTCAGATAAGTTCTACAAAATTTACATTTAAACAGAAATTTAATTAACGCATAAATTAAACATAGTAAGATATTTATTGAAGTCAACAATAAAATACTCGAAAATACTTAAAAATCTTATACTCTCTGAATATATTTCTCTACATGTCGTGATCCCTTTTAAGGAATCAACACATCTAAAAGTTAATTGTATTTATATATATTATATTGTATTGTTGGCAGAGCAAATTGATGTAGTGCAAAGTGTTATTTTCATTTTACTTATTTTCTTAATAGCTTTCTTTTTTCATTTCTTTTTATTTAAAAGCTACCTATTTGATAATGCCACATAATAACTTGATAGTCAATGGTTCATTCCATGCAGCTAAACGAATAGGGGGCTGAATACAGCAACACCTGCATTAAACTCAAAACTTAATTTCACTTTTCTTTTTACCATCTTTTTTTTCAAAGTTGCCATTCTTTACGGTCATACATTATTGCAATAGCATGCTTTATATAGTGCAAAATCAGTAGAAAATGGCAGACGATAAAGAAAGTTTGAAAGCAGGCGGGCAGCGGCAAATTGCATTTGCGGAAATAAACAGAAACTTTTATGCCCGGCAAGTATATATGTATATGTATATGTATATGTATATATCTATATGTGGCTTGGGAGTGCGACAAAAAAAGCAAGATAAAAGACAGAGGAAAAGCTTGGCTAAAATGAAAAACAGCACCAGTAGCTGCTAGCCAGAAACTTTGAATAGTGCGGGTGGTGATTTTTTTGTTGTTTTTTTTTTAGGAGAGAAAGGGAAATGGGCTGAGGCTGAAGGTTGGGCTATGGCTGTGAAAACTTTGCAGCAACGAAATGACAACATTTTTGCAAAGCTTCATTGTTGTCATTCAGAAACTAATTTGAAAGTAACCAAAACAATTTTAAAGAAATTTCCCACCACACTGCAGAACGAACAAAGACCAAGGGAGAGAGAGAAGAAGAGTGAGAAGGAAAGAGTGGAGAGGCGGTTGGCTGAGTGGGTGACAGCAAAATTTTATTAACAGCATGCTGTATAACAATAAAATCGCCAACAACAATGAAAGGCCAGCGAGTGACCAGCGAAATGATCAAATTGCCGAGTTGTCAACTGGACTAGACTATTGCACCAGATTCGTTAGTCACGCAATGGTTGGAGGTGGATGAAGCAGTAGAAGGGGCGTGATATTTGTTGGCTAACACCCACGCAATTTTGGAATGACGTAGGTCAACGATTGGCTCCATGACTTTAATTTGTGCATGAATTTGTTGTTGTCCCTCACCCAAAATCAATGCAATAAAACTGTGAGCACTGTATTCTTTCGTGTCACGAACTCGTCCAACAGAATGAAACGATATCATTTTGAAGAGAACATAATTTTTTCAGTATTCTTTTTGATTTGGGATTTCTGTTCATTCTCGTGACGTGTTGTATTGAGCACGCTGCCATCTCTACGGCAAAGCAAGCCCAACAATGATATACAATTTGTGTTGTGGCCACCGCAATGTCACATTTTCTATTGAACCATTTTCCAAGCAGTCCAACAAATGGGAATTGTGAGGGCAAAGTTTATTCGCAGAATGCAAACCGTTCTATTCTTTCTCTTTTCTTTTGTTATGATGCTAAAAAAAGGTCATGAGACACTGAAATAAAGACGACTAAACATTTTCGGTACACAGTATTCGGTTTTCGATTTTAAGGTTCGCGGTTCATGTGCCTTTGAGCCAAAAGTTCGAATCACACAAAGTTGAAAGACATCACTCTGGTTTAGTTAGTGGTTCATCTCGAATCAAATCTGGCCCAAAAACCAAACTGGGCCAAACTCAGCATACAAAATACTGAATTGAGTTGGGCCAAAACAAATAAAAAATTACGCATAGTTGGCTTCATCGAAGTGAGAGGTAAATGTAGCAAAGTAATTTGATTAAAAGCCCCCAGAGGAGCTGTGCAAAAGGATTTGCATATTTGCTGACGATGCGTTGAGTTTGGATCAGCTCCAAGTTGACCATCACGTTATGGCTTTTCATTAGCCATTGGAACGAGAGTGCTCGTTCATCAAAGTCATTTTGAATCAAGCTCAGATCTATCTATCTGTCTATTTTGCTCTCTTACTCTCTGTCTTTGTCTCTGTCTTTCTTTCTTTGTCTCTCTCACTCTTTATCTCTGTTTTTGAGATATGGATATTATCAAAATCATTGGCAATTAATTTGAACGCTTTAGTCAGCCACAGAACATATCTCAACTCAGTACAGATACTTGCAGCAATACACCACAATTGACATTGCTAAATGCAAGTCACACACACACACACACACATACACCCCTAACACACACATACACACACCCTGATGACCCACACAGGAGCGTAAACTCACCTGACTAGCTGCAATTGTAGACCACTCAAACGATTGAACTCCATGAAAAATCGTATGGCCCACAATAGATAGGAGTCATCGTGACTCGACGAGCCAGCATTGCGTTCCAGGACACGCCGCACCTGCCGCACGAGCGTGTTGTAAGCGGAGCGGAGCACCTCAATGCAATATTCGCGCAGGCACAATCTGCAATAGAGACATGGATGAAAAATGGTTATACCACAATAATATTGATTGAAAGCCAGTTGCCTCCTCCCCCGCCTTCACCATCGCAACAACACACACACACACACATACACATGCATTTCCGTACATAGATATACACATGCATGTGTGTGTTTGAGTTTATATAACAAATGCGGCCGATGCAACGGCGTTTGCCAACGTTTTATGCAATAAATTTTCCCAGACCAATTTATTTGAGTAAAGCGTTCGAAAAGATGCATCCAGATCCATTCGTTCGCTCGGCGCTTGGCGGCGGCAACAATCTCTGCTTTTCAACCGCAGGCCAAGCAAATCCATACAAATCCAACGCATCGTTGCCGACATAGATTAATTTATGCCCAAGACAAGAAGGGAAAACAACGAGAAAAATGAAAGAAAAACTAGAGGCCGCTTGTCGACTTATTGCAACTTGCAACATGCAACTTGCAATTCTCGTTGAGTGGCAACAAATTGTTGTATGTCGAGGGCCAACACGTGACATTGATGAACTTTGGCTGCTGTTGGGACGAAGCACATTACGTGCCCCTTGGAGTATATGCATGTTTATCTCTCCCAACTTGTTGGCATTTTGGCCCAAATATATTGGCCATCTTTTGCAGTTGCAGTTTTTCTTTGGCTGCCTATCGATGGGGCGTTAGGCGAACGACTTGTCTAATCACAGTCCCGGGTTGGCGATTTATGGCTGCCAACAGATTTGGTTGGCCGTAAACCAAGCACGGCAAAGCAAAAGTCAGTCGGACTAACAAGCAAAAATGTTGGCCCACTTCGCACATCGCACATCGCAAAATGCTTACACATTTTTGCAACGCCAGCTCCGAGGCTTAGTCACTTGGTGTTGCTAGTGGCGCCACAAAGATTACGTTGCCACTGCTGCAATTTTATCTTTGCTCAGGACTTTATGGCTACCGGACGACAAATCGCAACAACAACATCGTACACAAAAGGTTGGAGGCAACGCACAGATACCCTAACAAATGAAAACTGAACTTATGATCATCACTATGTATCTTCATTGAATCCGAAACAGAAATGAACCTGCTACACTTAAAGGTTAAATGGCTCCTTGCTGTGCTTAGAGAAGAGTAATGTACCCGATATAAGGAAGAGTGTTACAACAACTGACAGTAATGCTAGCCCAAGCAGCTCGTGCTGCATCCTGGCAACGATGGCCCGCGCGTATCCTTTAAGTAGTTTGTTGGTTTGCAGAAAATCATAAAATAGCTGCACCTGGTGGCCATTAGGGAGTGCGGCGTCAGGAAAGGCGTTCGCCGACCGGCGCCCGGGATACGACCACATCTTTGTTTCGCTTCTTTCGCTTCTTGGTCCACTCAGCCAGAACAGCCAGTAGCAGCAACGGGACCAATATCGTTTTGAGAGATTCTATAAAATAGCGCAAGTAACAGTCGCTAGAGGGGAGGAGGATTGGGACGGGTAAAAGGAAATGCCTTCATTTATTATTGAATATTATTTTATACGCTCGCTCGGTTCGACTGCAGCGTAAAATCGAAAATCAATGACCGGAATGTGGCCTGGCAGCCGAACCATAACAATTCCGATGCTAATGGCAGCATTCAGAGGCGCACAATAGATACAGGCCAAAGTGCAGGAAGTTGCCACGGACAAATGGATACGGCAAACTCAATCTCACCCATAATACCAATCCCAAGATATAACTATATTTATGTCTGCATGTAGTTTCAGTTTACCTGACGGTAAAGGCGCTACGTCGCGTCACCTGTGCCTCCTCTTTGATGTGGCGATGGGAACGTTTCTGCGCCTGCTTTTCACGATCAAAATCAATGGCCGACACACGTTGTAGCGCCTGATGGCAGATGATATCGCGATCTGAGACTGACTTCATGTTACGTATAACATAAGTACCACCAAAGCGTGAATGACGACCAGATGGAGGGCGAGCCTGTCGACGAGCGTTCTCTCGTCTGCGGGCAGCAAGGAGCTCCTGCTGATCTCGTTGCTTCTCGCTGAGACTGCGCTGAAGCGAAGCGTCCGCAAGGGACTCGGCATTCTAGGAGAGATGAAGGGAAGTTCCAATGAGAAACATGTGATAGAAAATTCAAATCCTGTTACCTGTTCACGATAGAGCAGACAAATGATTTCCAGTCCGTGCAGATGAAATTGTTCCTCATCCGGCGAGGAGACAATGAAAAGCACCAAATCTAACATACCGGTTTGATGAAGAGCCCAAATGACCTGATCATGTAGACTGGCATCGTTGTCCGCTCGACACTCTGCCTCCGGATTAGCTGGTACTTGAAGAACATTCCGCACTAGTACAAGGATACGTTCAATCAGGAGATTCTGCTCCTCGCTTCTTATGGCGAATGCCTGTACGGGAAGGGAGAGGAAAGACAACATTAAAAGTCAAAATAATAAAATGTCTTGCGGCAAATCCCAGTGTAAAAATCTAAGCGGCAAATCCCGCGAGTCAACTTAAAATAATCAAATGAAATTAAATTAAATTAAATTGCAAATTTATGTAGCTCGACTGTAAAACGGAAGCCCAGCGCCAAAAGACAACCCAGCCTGTTCCACCATGCCCAGCTGAGCAGATGAGCAGCTGGCAGCAAGCGTTTCCACCGACTCCACCACAACAAAGTCAAGATGAAATCAATTTGTGTCGGTCCGGGCGACGAGGAGTCTGAATGGCATGAGAACGAGAAGCAGTTACTGCTGTCGGCTTACAAATAAATACAACTAATGCGGCTTTTGTGCCTACAAGCCAGCTGTGACTCCGTCTCCTCTAGTGGACATGAACACCACCCCCCACCTGTTTCTCCATTCGAAAAGCCGTTCCAGCGCCTCATTCAAAGGCAAAGTTAATAATGACTTCCGCTTTTGGTTACCCTACGCAACAACGACATGGGCGGGCGGCAGCTTCCCATTGCTAAAAACCCCAAAAGCTACCCCATCTCCCCCCAAACGGAGCAATCCCCTCTGGCTGTCCACTTGGCTGCTCTCCGCGCATACATCAAAGCGTGTAAGTCTGAGCCACGCAAATAAGGAAGTAAAGCATAAAAAGTCAGCAAGCAACCAACAGCCGGCGGCATCAATGCTCCAGTCCTCCCACACATTCATTATCAACGACAACAACAGGAACAACAACTAGACCACTGTAAAAACAGAATCTATATAAAAATGCGCTAGCATTTAAGCTACGAAAAAAAATAAGAATAAAAAGCGTTAGCTAAAAAATGAAAATCTAAAGAAATCCTCTGGCGACTTTTTGCCAGCAACGCAGCACCATGAAAATCCTTTAGAATTGCTCCCCGGAGTGTTATGAATGTCGATTCAATCGGCTTTAAATGAATTTATTTCGCTTAGAAAAAGAATTTTACTGCACGTGTATAAGTCAGTGTGTGTCCATGTGTATGTGTATTTGTATAACTGTGACTGGGAATGTGAATGTGCGCGTGCAGCTATGATTACAGTATCAACATCATTCTTACAGCACTAGAGATTTGCCATTCAATGTTGATAATTGCCAATGCAAGTTGATTAACGAACTTAACTAAGAATTTGTCACCCCTTCTCCGCTGATAATAATAACGATTTCCTACGAGTCTTAAAGAGCAGATTAAAGAGAATTTGAAAACCGTACAGCACCGAAACATGCATTACACTTATAGAGTGGACAAACAACAAACCGAAAACGAAACAAATAATCTGTTTTATTGCATTGAACAATCATCAGGTAAAAGGCAATTATAAAGTAATATCCAAACGAATGAATTGAAAGGTTTTCCCATTGCCGATTCATCATACATACGAGTACTCAAAAGAGAAATTTAGATTTTTCCATTCTTCTCGTACTCATTCTACATAATTCCCAGTCGCTAGGCAAGTACTTTTTTTGGTATTCATTTCTTTCAGCTACAATTTAGCAATTGAAAACATTTCATTCTCAGACAGTCACCCACACAAAATGTTACAAATTGTATCCACAATTTTTGTTGTTCATGCTGGTTTTTTTATTCACTTTTTTCTCACATTCCTCTATTTCTGTTGTGGTTTTTGGTCATGCCCCCCACACCGAAAGATCCCGATTTATTTTGCTATGTGACATTGGGCATGTTGACGATGCCTAGGAAAACCACAGATTTCCTTCTGGGACCAATAACGTGTTTGATTTCAAGGTGCCTTCTGGCACTTTCCTGTTCTTTCTTTTCTATATTCTTATTTTTTTATTTTTTTTGCTATGTGACGGGTGTTTATTAAATCGACTTGTTGCGGTTTTTTGTTGAAGTAAATCTGAAAAGTTTCCAGCGCCGATTTGATTTCGTGGGATTCTTACAAAATTAAATTTTTAACATTTTGCATTTCCGACACGTTTGTCAACTCATAAAAAATGCAACGACTTCAAAGGGTTTATATACTGAATCTTAAACTCGTCCTTTTATCGGTTCTAAAAGGGAACTCTTCAAGGATTAACAGAAAGATTAAGGAGGCAAAAAATAAAATGTGAAAGCTGCTCGGGCAAAAGATGAAACGCAGATAGTAAATGAAGTTCAAATTAGTTATGAAGCACTCAAAAAAAAAAGAAACGAGTAAAAATCCAAAGAGCCAACGACAGAGTCAGCGCTTGAGATGGAACTAGAGACTGGGATGATGCTAGAACTATAGTCAAAACAAAAGCGGAGGGAAATGTGAAAAACATTTTTCCAACTTGACTGCTGGCAGCTGCACAAGAGCCATTAAAAGTTTTACGCGGCCACTGCCACATTAATACTTGTAAGGGCTATAAAGATTACAAAAATAGTTGTGCAAATGCCAGGCCGATAATTGCCTTGGCTTCAGTACAGACCGTCCATTAAACAGCCCCAATTAACGGAATATTCCATCGCAAGGCTTTAGAATATATTTAACACATTTTGTTCAACAAAGTCGATTCGATAAACGGGAATATTTTGAATTTGTTAGATTGTTCCATCCATGCGCAGAGTGGCGATAAAGAGATAGAATATTATTGCGAGCATTAGACAGCGCTGCAAAACCGGGGAATCAAAAAAGTATACACGACTTGGAGCGCTGTAATACTCGGCCAGCAACTCTGGTGCGAGCGGCTTCATGCGAGGCATCAGCTCTGGCGGTCGCACCACAACTCCACCAATGAACATTGATTCCACGGGCGGCACGACATACGTCTGAACTATATTGGAAAAATAACGATGCTCGGCAATAGACTGGCAACCCGAATTGCCTGATATGTAAGTCGTGTTGACAGTAATCAATGTGTTATCGCCAATGATCGACTGACAGTATGGACACTTTGCATTGATACCCTGAGATTTCATCCACTTTCGAATACATGTGGAGCAAAACATATGACCGCAGAACGCTACCAAAGGCTCGTGGGCTGTATTCATGCACACCAGACATGTGTAGAAGTTACTCTCAGACTCTGCACTCCCTATCCCAAGCTCACTTTCAATCTCAGGTTCGCTCTGAGTTTCACTTTCATCTTGGCTACCTTCATCGGAGTTGCTCGCGCTCATGGTAAAGTTTCTTGATTGTCAGTCGTATGGGAATAGTTAATTTATAATTTATGTCAGAACCTTAAAACAACAAGTTTTTAAGTACTTACAATTTCCAGGGCTTGCTTTAGTTTTTCAAACAAAGCTGTCCAAATTTTGTCCTTAGCGAACGCGGCTTTATAGCCCTGTAGGATGTCGATAAGCTCGAGGAATACCTTGCGACCATGATTATCATTGGGCGGTCCGTCGCGATACAGCAACAGCGTCGGGTTTGTCAATATGACCAAGAGGCGGATCAACAAGTCGGACAGCTCTTCATGTTGCACATAGACAGGCAGCATATACACTAAATCTGTTTGTAACACTTTGGCGCGTCCCAAATGGCGACGATACTCATGATTGTCAAGATCCCGACGCAGTATCCAAATGAGATGCTGCAATACATTTCAAATTGATTAACTCTGAAACGGATTTGCCGTTCCATTTCTGTGAATGACTTTACTTTCAATCCCTCAGTAGCGTCGGGCTCTGCCTGGTAGCGGTTTCCGTCGCTAACGCCAAGCGCGGCGCATGTGGCATCAATGTCTGCCAGCAAAACAGACATGATATACAATTCAATTAAAATTAATAACACAAGTTAAATTTCTAATACAACTAGTTCTTCCACAACGCGCAACTAAATCACAATTGGCAGAATTCCCGCGCAAAAATAAACTGAAAACAGCTGTTCGATCGATAAGCAGCTGATGGTGATATTCACAGCTAATATCGATAGTTGCTCTTTATTGCGTTGCGTTGTCAAGTGGTGTGTGTCACGGCTAATTACCAAACAAAATTCAAAGACAAACCTGACAATATTCGAGTAATAAAATTTTAAAAGGACTATTCGAGCTGAAGCAGTTAAATTAAAACCTAAAAGCCTGAAAATCGATGCAAAATTTCCTTTTTCAATACGAGAGGAAGTAACTCAATATGCAAGGGCCACTGACTCTTCAAATCATTTGAATTCGATTCAATTTAAAATTATTTGCTTGCGTAAATCACATACACACAGATGGAGGATGTAGATTAAGGGTCTCTCGTAGGGAATTTGAATTTATATTGAATGTCAATTTGCAGGTTCTGCATACGAAGTGCGAGGTGAATATTGCCAAATAGGTGCCAACAACTGGGAAATCTAAGTCTTGGCTGCTTTTCATTAGGCATTGAAGCATCAAATTGACCAAGTTATGCAATGTGTAAGAAGGTACACCAGTGCAACGTAACTATTCATCCACATCGATGTAAAGCAGAGAAAAATGCAAGATTAAAAACAAACAGCTTTTGTGCTGTGATATTTATCTACGATATGGACAAATACTAGAACGTTGTGCAAACTTCGGTCGCATACCTGACTAACAGACAATCCAATTCACAAGTTGCCAGATTCAGTTCCAGCTACAGCTACAGCTACAGCTACAGCTACATCTTCAACTCCAGCTACAGCACCAGCTTCTTCAGTCAAGGACCACACGTGCAGCGAAGCTGACGCGCCCGGCAGCATAGAACTGACTCCAATGGTCTCTGTCGCTCCTGCCATTCCCTAAAGAAGTTGAATTTAATTAACTAAGTAAATGCTCAGACATGAGCCTCATTCCGCTTCTATTGCTGCTGCTGCTTATCAGCATCCTCAGCACTGTTGATGAATTTTGAGCGAACAACAAGGACAACATCAACAGCTCTGAACAACTTGTACGCTTAGTGACCAAATAAGTAAGCAAAGTCCAAGTTTGATGTCTGCATCTTTGCAAAGCGCCTTCGGCTCTCAGCTATATCTCCATCTTTCCATCTCTCCATCTATCCTTCTATCCACCTATCCATCTTTCCATCATCGTCCATTGCCAAATGCTGGCTTGTCGTCGGCCCTCCTGTGAATTGTGCCCAAAAAGGACCTCCTGCCAAGCAGTTGGCGCTATACAAACCTGATTATAATGTGTCAAATCCATTATGTGCTGTCAGGATTTTAGTCGCAAAAAGCGTCCAGTGCTTAGGTCAGTGTATTGCACAACTTTAAGACAACTTTGGGCAAAGTCTTTGGTCAGACAAAGTTAATTATAATTTTATGTGTAAGCAAAGCTACGTGCCGTAGGCTCAATTAAACTAGCCACAATTTGTGGGACATATGTACGTTCAGTTAGATGGCATTTGAGTGATCTCATCCTTATTGTTGCGTTGATTTTTCACAAAGTTACCATTGAATAAAAAATCAAATGGATATTCCTCTCCATGCTCCCAGTTATCTGATAACGCTGGATGCTCTTGATATAACCAAAAACAGCAATAGTTTTCGGTATTATTACCCAGCATACTTTCATCTGGCATTTCCTTTGTACGCATCAAGGTTTGACGAGTTCGTCCCACTGTGCTTCTAAGTTGCACAGGTCCAGATAGCCGAAGGTCTTGTCGTGCCGTTGTTATTTCAATTGCATAATTAAAGTCTTCAACTGACTTCTGGGAGCATAAGATCCCATTGGCTTCAAAGAGTACTAAAGTTACGTGAAAATAATTAAATTCAATTCAATAAAAAATATTATATTAATTTATGTTGATTCACTTACCTAACCAGACCATAAATGCATTCATTATAATGGCGCTGTCTGGAATGATATTTAATAGCTCTGTGTATATCTGTAACTAATCATATATACTGCTGTAATTTTAATTATATTTAACTACATGGCTTTACACCAATTAGTTCAGCACAGCGGGTATGAGCGGCCTACATTAAGTGCGAAAAAGTAAGCCGTAAATCGAGAAGCCATCAAATGTTATTGGTATATATGTTATATTGGTATATATTGGTATATATGTTATTGGTTAAATTAGTAATTTTTATGAGGCTACAATATAAATTATGGACTTCCGCCGCTAAGTAAACGGCCCTAACCGAGGCATAGATGTAATACTGAGTGTACTTTATAATTGAAGCCACACTGTGGTTAAAAGTCAATGTTCATTGTCATTTTAACAGTAAACCCATGCTAAATGCCTGTTTAGCCGAATTTCAGTTAAATGTTTATATATTTATTATTTTTAACCATGTTTGTAAAGCAGTTAACCCATTTAACCGCTGGCCGTGAATATGTCAAATACTTTTTAGCTGAAAAGCAAAGACAATAAAAGCATTCCACAGTTGTTGCTAAACAAAATAGGAAATCTGGAAGCCAAAGTGAGCTCAGCGACAACACCACCTAAAAGTGTAATCCAACAACAACAACAGCAACACCGACAACAACAACAACTGTCGTATGTCAGCTTCTATCATGCAACGGCGTAGAAACGCATTTGTTGGCTTTGCAGCTTGCGGCCGCCATTTTGTCAACATGACGACAAGTCTCCATTGTTTGGAGAGCCTTCATCTTGCATTCTGATTGCGTGGCTTAATTGCACAGTGGTCGCGACTAGAAACGGCTTTAGGTCTGTGCCAGTTTTGGATGGTTGCCACAGAAAAGTGAAAGCTGAGCGCATTTCTATGGCCCGCATGAAGCCGAATTAAATGCAGGAGAAACAACAGAAAGAAACTGAAGTGAAAATAGAGAAAAAGGGGGCATCCCGAGGCTTTTGACTTTATTGCGGGCAGGCATCAAAACAAAGGCACAAAACAATTTCAGAACAAATAAAACTCACACCTGAGACTATTCGTTGGCTATTCGTTCGCAAGTGATGGGTCAGCTTTGTGGGTCTCGGAGCAGCTGTTCGCAAAATGAATCGTTGTAAATCAATTTGTACAAATTGTGAAAACGAGAACACAACAATTACATGGTATGCTGAAGCGTAACGTTAAAAAATGACAGACTCCGAGATACCCTAAATATAAAATGAAGCTTGTTTTCTTTAAGAATTTAAAAATCTGCAACTCTAACTTTAAGCTTTATGGGTTTATTTATGCTTTTAAAAAATGTATTTCTATATGTTTTGAGATCGTCATTGAAAAGTTCCGTATATTTAATTTGGGTCTAGGGTATGTAACAAAGGATGAAAGTGAAATCAGACGCAAGCAACAGGGTCAGCGTTAAGAACAAAACAATTCAAGCTCCATCCCACATATTGCCCTTGCCCCACCTTCCTCATGAAGGTGGCTTTTCACCCAACATCCATCTCGTCTAGTTGCGCCCTTCTTTTGAAACAAATCAAAGAGAAATTGCAAACGACAAGTTAATCTTACTTCAAGCATAACCGGAAGCCATTTTATGACCCAATGGACAATGTACAATGTACAATAGCATCAGCCCCAGCCCCAGCCACAGCCACAGCCACAGCTACAGCTCCGACTTCCTGATTCAATGCCATTCACTTGGCAGCTGCTTACGCTTATTTACAATAAAAAAGGCGGAAACGCGGACATTGCTGCATCCGTAGCCCCATTTAAGATTACAATCGCACAAAGTACGAGTACAACTTAAATAAAAGAATTTATGCGCTACATTTTGGTTGCTGTTGGTGGTGCTTCTGATGCGGTTTGCGCTGCACATTGAATTAAAGTTCAATAAGAAGCCGAAACGAATACGAAATTCGTGGCGAAAAAGTTTCCTTTATGTCGACAGCTCCTTCTAGTAGCCTTTGGCCTTTGTCTTTGTTCCTTCAGTACTCTTTTTTCATTCATTCTTCGCTGTGTTTGTACTTTTTTGCCTGCGTTTTTCATGATGTTTGCACATTTGCTCCACGTTGTCGTTGTTGTTGTTCTTGTTGTTGTGCTGTGCTTGTCGATTTTGAGTTACAAAGCCAAAATCTCGGCCAGCGCGAAGGAAAGCAGGAGAAACCGAGAAATCGGCAACGAAAACAGAAATACCTTTTGCATGCTTCATTGGCGTTGCCTTTCTGCTGAGTGAACATCAAATGGGATTTGTTGGCCAAGGGGGCCACGACCGGACATATGTTGTTGCTGTTATTGTTTCGTAACAGTTCAATGATGTGTTAAGCACACCCACACCCACACACACACACACACCCACTCACCCATACTTGCACACACATTTACGCACAGTTTATGTGCCAACATCCAATAACATCGACCATCGGTTTAGTGTCTCAGATATGTGTGAACTTTCTGGCCAGGCATTGCAGCTGTAGGGACTGCACTTATCCAAATTAAGATTGTGTTGAGATTGTGTTGGGCGCAAAACCAGTGCAAACATCAAACATTTGACTTGTGTCTTGTGTCTAAACAGAGCAAAGCGATAACTCCTTTGAGCATGCCTGGATACTCGTAAACATACGCAACACCACGCAAGAATCGCCTGCCTTAAGATGGATTATACTAACCAGACCACAAAGCTTCAAATGAATACTCTTTCCTACAGCCCAATGTCGGCAAAGTTTCCTACTCATTGAGAAATAACCTATTAATAGCTCTCCTAACTCTTCTATCCATACATCCCATGGATATAAATTTGTTTAACCAATAGAATATAAATATAAAGTAAAATTTCTATATTCAGTAATTACAGGGCATTTAAATGCAACAATTTAAACTAGTCAACTTTCGTGTATTCCAACGTCAATAGTTTTCTGTATGTTGTACATTTTTTTGATGTTTATAATTGATAGTTTAATTATAAGCCACATTTGAGCACAATTATTTTGAAATTATTCACACTTCTGGTTCACAGTGTCGAGTTGGTGTGTGCGGGTGTGAGTGTGTATATATTTACATATGTATCTTGTATCCTTGTGTGTATACATATGTGGTGTGTGTCTTTCCTATTTACCTGCCATTTATTTGTGTATCTTTTTTTTTTGTGTTTTTGAGCGTCTGCCTGGCGCATAACTCAAAGGACTTGAGCATTCGATGTCGTGCAGATAATGATGCTAAAAGTGTCGCCTGCTTGGGGAAATCAAGGTAAACCAATGCCACGCACTCGCACACACGCACACACACTCACGCACACACTTGAGTGTGTCAAGCAGAAAAATAACATATCGAAAAATGATTTTCATTGAGCAAGAAAATGTGGTTGGGGAAGTGAAGATGGAAAATAAGCGTCAGCGAAATCTGTTTCAATAGCTTTGCCTGATAGGGATGCGTTTTGCACTGGAATGGGAAGTCATAAAATCGCGAGAAAGCATCAGAACATAAAGCACAACAACAACACCTACAGCAACAATAAGAACCACAAGCTGAGAAAAACGCTGGCGGCAGCTTTACTCGTAATGATGTAAAATATATCGTTGAGATTTGGGCTTCTCCAAAACCGAAAACAGAAACTCGAAAAGCGAAAAGCGAAAAGCGAAAACCCAAACCAAATGACAAGGTCTGTGCGTGTGCTGATAAAGCATTGAAAATAAGAAGAAAAGAGAAAAAAATGAAAAGTGTTGGCCGCGTGTGTCGTATTTGCGCACACTTCAAAGTCAAACAACAAACAAATGCATAAAATATCGCGAACATACGAATATCGAGTGTGCGTATGTGGTACTCATGCCATCCACTCACACTACCTCCATTTTCATGTCCCACTAGCGCTCCCTCTGCATATTATTCAATTTACTGTAATAGCCGCGCTTAAGTTTGTCCTGGTGCACATGGCGTATGCGCAACGTTTAGCTTCAGCTCATGCCTCCAGTTGTGAGTTGTGTTGAGTGACTGGGCCGCCTTGACTGGCACACTTAATGGCTGAAGTGTATTGATGATGTCGACGCTGTGCTTTCACTTGCCGCTTCCCGCTTCTCAGTCTCCCCAGCTCTCCCTGCTCTCCCCTCTTCTCAACAACGACATCGCATCGCAAATCTGAATCGCCGCATTTGAACTTCAATGACTCGCAATTTTATGCGTAAATCTTTTACATAAATTTTGCAAAACGTTTACGTCTGCACGAAAGGATTTACCAGGCAAGGAGCGAAGCTTGGTAGCTTGGTAGCTTGGCTTCTTAGCTTTTAAGACACTTTGAAGCCCCAATGAACGGCAAAGTGAAGTGCGTAAAAAACGTTAATACGGGCTTTGGTATTCCCTTTTTATGACATTTACTGCTACAATTTAGAAAAAGCCAAAAGCACAAAACACACTTTGCTTTTTATGCAGATAAATGTGAATTCAATAAAATTCTACAATATTTTCTTAATGCATCATAAATCTGCTGCGTTTCATCATTTGATGAGCTATAAATCAGACTCAACAGCCATTCAATTCAACAAACAATAACGTTTGAGAACTGCAAATATTTTAGATTTATAGCGCTATTTTATAATATTTTGCAATTATGCAATCATGATATTGTGTCCATATGTCTTAAAATAATTAAAAGGCAGTTAACTATTGTGTTTATCCCATTTATTTTTGCCATATTCGCAGAATTCCTTTCATCTATTTTTGAGCAGTAAATCTGAAAAACAATAAAGACTTTCCCCGTTTGTTCTGACAGCTTTAATTTAGCCAACACGCAAATCCCATTCTTTATTTGTCTTTGGTCGAGTTGAAGCATTTCTATTACCATTACAAATAAAAACCAACAAACTGAGAAAAACAAAATTTATTAAGTGATAAATTTGGGACATTGCGCAAAATGTCAGGAAAGGTCAATTGAAAAGTGAAAGCTCAAGAAAAGGATGCTAAGCGCCTTTTGGCACCCACACACACACACATATATATATATATATATATATATATACGTACTCAATCAGCGCCCGTTGTCAGGCAAGCAAATGTCCGTCGTCATCCTTTTGTCAATTCCGTCTGCCTAAGTCTATGGCTCTAACATGGCCAACGAAAATGGCGCACAAAACAAAAGCAGCTCAGAAAAAATTACTAGAGTTGTCTTTTCCACAACTTTGCAGCTCTTTCCTTGTAGTTCCTTGGCTTTTACTACTTTGCTTCCCAACTAGTATTTGCCAATTGCACTTTTCAACTGGCCCCATTTCGTTACGTTTTAGACCATGGCCAGTGTCAGTGACCAGAAGCCGGCAACTGGCAACTGGCAACTGGCAAACAGATCCCAGGCCCATCCTCCAGGCACTTTAATATAATGGTTCGTTTTCTATTCTAACGCTGGCACTCCCTTGAGTAAAATGTGTGTACAGCTGCGTACAATGAGCTAGGGACTTGAGCTGGACATGGGACACACACACACACACACACACACACACACACACGCCGAGAGAGACTTTGTTGCAAGCAATACAGTTTTGTTGCCAACTATTTGCCCACTTAAACATTTATGTAATAGGCTTGAAATTTCCATTTGGCAACCGCAAAACTACACATATGTGTGCGTTTGTGAACTCTGGAACTAAACGCTTCTACTGAGCTTCAGTGTAACGTGCAAGGTGTAGTACAACCTACAACCTGCCACCTGCCACCTGCAACCTGCAAATTGCAATCTGCAACATGCACGCTTTAAATATTTAAATCGGTTACCATTTCCGTGTCCAACCGCAATGATTCTTGAGCAGCTTAGTTCTGGACTGGAGTTGGCCATTAAGATCCGCCTTCATGGGCAGAACAGAAGTATGAATACACTAAATACTATTTAAGTCAGTGAGATAAATATTGATTTATGAGTATTGCTGAATGTTAAATAATTGGCAGATGTGTAAGCTTATTTTCAGAACAGTATTCCAAACATAAATTCTACTCATGTGAGTCAGATCTCATTTCTATCTCGTTTACAAAATAAAAGGCCTAAATTATTTGTAGACTGTTTTCTAAATTATCGTCTTGTCAGACCTCGTGTCAAAGTCAAGGTACGCTCTGCAAGAGTATAATAAAGCATTACCACAAGTATGTCCTTTGCACATGGTTTCATATCTAGTGTAAGTTTATCGTATTTAATTTAAGTAGCATACTTTTTGGGGCAACTGTGGCAGCTATTTAGAATGCGTCGTGCGTTGCCATTTTAAGTGGCCAGGCAACCAGCTGGCACGTCGAGTCCGAGCACGCATTTTAAATTAAAATCATTTGCACTTGCAGTTGCAGTTGGAGCTGCGTTTAAGTCGAAATTAGGTTTTGCATTTCAAAAACGTCCTCGAATATTTCTACGAATTGGCACAACTTTCATTATTAAAGTGTCTTTCGGTTTCTCCAGCTGTCCGGCGAGGCCAGGAGGCCAGAAGGCCAGAAGGCCAAAAAGCAGCAGAGGAGCAATGGAGCAATAGAGACAGGGACGGAACAGTTTTGAAGTTGATAAGCAGCTCCAGCACCAACAACTCCCACATCTGTTATACTTTTTTTTTCGTATTTTCGTGTTTTGGCTTTTACTTTTTTGTTCATTTATAATAAGACTTCTTTGCTTTTGGCCCTCGAGCTGTGTGGAGTCGAGTCGTGTCGAGTCGAGTCGAGTTGAGTCTGCGTGGCAGACTGAAAGTTGTGGTTTGGTTGCACTTAAATTATTGCATTAAGGAAAAGTCCTTGAGCACTGTGGCAACACCACCAACAGCACCATCTCCAACAACAGCATAAACACCAGCACCACCGCCAGCACCAGCACATGCTCAGAGCCATGTTTTAGGGGCATCGCAATTAAATAATTTGCGGTCTGTGTGCAGCTGAGGCGTAAAACTCATTGAATGCTTCGAGAAGTAAGTTAGCCACGAGTCTAAGTAAGACAGAATGCAGCTTCAATTGTGGGATTGCACAGTCCAGCATTTGTTTGTGGCAATTGAAAAAGGACAATTAGCCTGGCCTAAAGAGGTCATCCCTTTATCTGCAGATAGCATATCTCTAAAAAGCCTACTTGGTCAGCACACAAATGGCAGGCAATAAATCAATGACACTCACACACAGTTACGAGTTACGGGGAGGACATGGACATGGTCATAGACATATACATGGACATGGAAGCTGGCCAAAGGCGTAAACTGTTTATTTTGTAGTTGACCAAAATGCCGGTCAAAAACAAACAAAATTAACTAAACATCTAAAGTGAGCTGCAAACATGAGCTGCTGTTGCTATTACTATACTTAAAGCGCAATAATTGAACTTTACAGAAATACATTTAATATAAATGTAAATTATATTTTAAAACTTTAAATGTGTTAAGCATTTTATATAGCAAATAAATTGAATACCTATTTCTGATAGCACTGCCATCAGAATGCCGTAAAGCGCCATCTGTGTGTCAACTTGCCAATGTTGCCATACTGCTAAGATAAGTACCCTCTAACAAAATCAGACAAGTTGGCAGTTCCGCAAGTGCTAACATGAAAGCTTTTGTGCAATGTTTTTATCCAAGGCAAAACCATAAATAAAAAGCTTTTAAAGTAACAAATTTGCAAGACCATTAAACTTGATTATGCAATTTTAATTTACATTAGTAATAGACAAATTCTGGATCTTATTTTATTGTTCACCCACATAATAATTTGTTTATTCAAATTAGAAAAATTTACGATTACAATTATCTTTACATGTACAATTATTTACTTGACTTATGAAGATCATCATCATATCAGATATCTATGTAAATGAAGAACGGACCCTGCCTTATATACACATTATCGCATATTTACATATAATATCAACATCTTCGTTATCATCATCAACTTCGTATTTATAAGCAATCGATGTAAATATGCGATTATTATGAACGACCCTATACATACATATAGATGCATACATAAATATACATAATGCACAAACGTATGACATACATATGTATGCAAAATTTGTATGAACAGTGTACATCTAGTGCTTAAAACTAAAATTTAATATATAATTTGTATTTGCATCTGAACTTTTAATGTTTTCTGTTTTTTTTTTTTTTTTTGCTTTGTTTTGTTTTTATATTTTGTTTGCATTTGCATTTGTTAACAATGATTATTTTGCAATTTTCAAACGCACGCCATAAAATAGCGCGAATAGAATAATAATATTAGATAATAAATAGGTGTGCAGTTGAGTTAGCAGATAAATTGAAATAGTGGCTCAGCCACATAATACAAATTGAGAAACTGCCAAACTGACGAACTGAGAAACTGAGAAACTCAGAGAGATGCACATTCAATAAATCGATAGATCAATAACATTGCAACAACTTTTCTTCGTTTTATAAACAACGGCAACAACAAATATCGGAAAGCGATACTCTGCTAATGCACAAAATCGTTGGGTATATAATGCTGCGGCTCCACAATGACGCTTGTATAATGGGGCGTGGCTGTCACAGCAACGGCAGCGGCGTTCACGTTCTTAAAGCTCTCGGCAAAGTCGCTTACAACGCGCTGTTGTTGCTGTTGATGTTGCTGTTGCTGTTGTGGCTGCTGCTGCTGTTGTTGCTGTTGCGGATG
This sequence comes from Drosophila funebris, assembly GCA_018901825.1. Lineage (NCBI taxonomy): Eukaryota > Metazoa > Arthropoda > Insecta > Diptera > Drosophilidae > Drosophila > Drosophila funebris. The sequence continues at coordinate 25,445,833 of JAEIFK010000678.1, read as the reverse complement.
CATGCTGTATTGTTGCTGTTGGTGATAATGTTGTTGTTGCTGTTGCTGTTGTGTTTGCAGTCGATGAGGTTGATGTTGCTGTAGATGCTGTTGATCCATCAAATGTTGCTGCTGCTGCTGCTGCTGCTGTTGATGTTGGTGTTGGTGTTGCTGCTGCTGTGAACTGTTGTCGGAAAAGTAGCTCAGCTCAAAATTGTGGCTTAGATCGCTGTAGGTGGTTTGGGAGGGTGATGTGCCATTCACAATGGACGCATTGCCAGTAGACAATTGACGATCGCTCTCCGAGCTGCTCGAGCAACTGTTGGAGTTCGCAGAGAAGGGTCGTATCATGGACGTGGCCACATCCACGGTGGCATCATAGTCATAGTAATAGTGATTGTTGTTGTTGTAGTAAAGCGTACCCGTCGTTGTGTCCGGATACTGCATTTCCGTTGAATAGACACCCGACGATGAGGCCGAGGCACTGGAACCACCGCCCGCGCTAGAAGCTGTGCCACCTCCCACACTGCTGCTTGAACTGACCACCAGATCGTTGAGCGGCGGATAGAGCTGGGTATAACTGAGACTATCGTGATCCATGCTTCCAGGCTGCTGCTGATGCAACTGCTGGGCATGCTGATGATGCCACACGCCCGGGATGCTGTTGGTGTTGTTGTTGTTGTTGGTATTATTGTTATTGTTTGTCGGCACCGGCGTAACAGCATTGGGTGGCTGCGGCTGCGGCTGCACAGACAGCGGAAGCTCCGGTTCAAAGTAGGGATCAAGCTTGGGACTGACACTTAACGCTGGCGTGCTGGATGCTGGCAACTGTTGCTGTGGTTGTTGCAGTTGCTGTGATGGAACGCACGGGGCACTGATGGTGACAGTCGCCGCTGCAGAGGCAGATGCTGCTGCTGCTGCCACCGCCGCAGCCTGGGCCGCCGGTGAGATGGGCTCACGTTTTACCACGCCCGTTTGGATCTCATTCAGAACCAAGTCTTTGACCTCTCGTTCGCTGAGCACATAGTTGACGCTCACGATGAAGACTTCGCGAGAGGAACGCGAATTGTGCACCAGCGTGGCGTAGGATTGCACCCAGACCCAGCCGCCGCCTTTGGTCAGGAAGCGATAATATTTGGTGGTAACTTGTCCTTTGTACAGCACTGCAGAGAGAGACAGAAAGAGAGAGAGAGTGGAAAGTGTGATACTGTTAGTAGAGCTTAGTGCATGACGCTTTATTGTTATTGTTTTCTTACGGATTTGATGGGAACAGCGCATGGCCACGATGTCCGCGGCATGGATATACTGATAAAGAGTCTTCTCGATAAGGTCCTGCGGCTCGTAGCCGGTTAGCTGCGATACGCTACAAGTAAATAAACAGCAACAATAAGCACAATGTTAGGTTATGTACACAACCGAGACAGGTTTTTATTTCCATGTTATTTATTTAAACAATGAGAGGACATTGGTGTTGCTGTTGTTGTTGCTGTTGTTGGTGTTGGTGTTGGTGTTACTGTTGAGTTTGGTCCGTTTACTTTTGTCAACTTCAATTCAATTATACAGCAAAAACAACAACTCCCAGAGAGACCATACTGCAAAAAGGGCTGTTTCCCACTTTGGGGTTGCTCTATACCACATCGGGCGACACATTAGGGAGGAAAAGAGACGGAGCACTGTATCCGCGTCATGACAGTATCATGAGGGTAATTGAGTGACAATAATGTCAGACAAAGTGGTCTGGTTGGAGGGGAGCTGGTAAGCGCGTATAGTCAAGGCACTTAGGGCCAACCTCTTCCCATCTTCCCAACTTCCCCTATTACTGCTGCCCGCCCCATTTTGGAGCTGCATACACAAGGCAAAATCAAGCTCAAGAGGGAAATGATTTGTTTTCCTATTTTTTTGTCGTAGAGCCCCTCGATTTTGTCCTCGTCCTCTTCTTGCTTAGATTTCTTTTTGTTATATTGTTTTTATTATCTTTTGGGGGATGTTGCTGAGTTCTTCGTTCCTTTATTGTTTTTCTTTTTTTTTGTATCATGGCTTTGGAAAAAATATTCTTTTGCTTCTGTTGCGGCCCGTTTAAATATTTGTCTAGTGCTTGGTTTTGTTGGCAAGAAAACTGAGCCTTTTTTATGACCAGCTCCCTCGACACTGGTAACAGTTTCAAAGCGAACAGAGAAGAACAGCAATGAGGGCTGCTCACTTTTTAAAAGGAATTTTTAAATATTTGAAAATAGTTCATCTAATCAATTTGCAAATGGTTTTAAAGAACCTTCAAATGCTTCCCAATTTCCAAGATGTGTGAATGGAATCTACACAGATCTTAACTTACCGGGCATCGAAGAAGATCAACTTCATGTCGAGCTTGGCACGGAACATGAACATGTTCTGGTGCAGTTTGATTTCCGTGATGGCAGATGAAGGCAGCGAGTGACCGACGGCAACCAGGCCAAGATTCTGTATAAGACTGCCCTGGCCATCGCCACAGTCCGGATAAATGCGTGCTTTCAAATAACCCGAACAGTGTATCACCTGAAGAATATCCATGAATTAGCTGCCTTTCAAGTTAATAATGTAATCGCCTTGGACTCACCTTGAAGCCAGAGGTTGTTAGGCCCGCATTGCGCTTGGCCAAAACACATTTCATGCGCAGAAAGAACGTCTTCTCAATTTCGATCGTATGCGAGCCACGATCATGACCATAAGCCGCAGGATGTTGCACTCCATTCGGGCTGCCAATGGGCGTGTGCGTCTGGGCAAGCTGCGGGGAGTTGAGCAAAGCATCAGCATCAGTAAAAGGGAAATGCAAGCACTTCGAGAGACAGCAGGGATAGAGGGTGAAAGAGATGAGAGAGACAACATATATTTACTACTTACAGGATGCTGATGCATGTGCGGGTGCAGTGACAATATGGCATTCATTTCATCCTGATCGTAACTGTGTATATACTCAAATATGGAGTTACCCGTCAGCTCGACCTGTGCAAAGAGAGAAGAAACAACAAATTAATTCCAGGTCTGTTTTTGCTTTTGCTTTTGCTTTGGCATTTGCTCCAACTTGAAAGTGCCAATTAGTGAATGGAATGTGAATGCAAATTTTTGGTCCTTGCGCCTTTTGATGCCAACACTGACGCTCCTTGACTTGCAAATGCAAGTGGCCCAGGCACAGAATGGGCATCCAGCGCTGAGTTGAGCGAATATTCACAATTTATGCGCATAAATCAACTCACCTGACTGAGGCCCAGGTGAACTGATGCGGTCTCTGAGATGTACATGATTTTTCCATCCGGCGCCACGACAAAGATGAAGCCGTCCAATGTCTGCAATAAGTGTGAGCCCAACTCTTTGATAGTTGCGCCACGCTGCATGGCCGGCGAGGAGCCCCAAGCTTCACCCAATCCTACAGTAGATTAAAAAAGAAATTCAATAATTAAATAAACTTTCAAATTTTAAACAATTTTCAACTGCAATATTTGTCCTCAATTGTTGAGTCGAGTATCTGGCGTTGCGTCTTTCCCATGGCCCACAAACTATGCCACACGCAACTAGCTGGCTGTCAACTAAGTAAATCAGTGCACAATGCCCAGTGGCAGGACACACGCCCCTTACGCCCACCCACTTGCCCAATGCTGACGTCTAAATATTATTCCCAATTAAAGTCATCAGCGCCGTAGGTGGCCCATTCACAGGCCCAACCATGAGGAATCCTCACGTCCTCACGCCCAGCCCAAGCGATATTCATTGCATTCTCATGTACTTGCCCCATGTTACACGCAAACTTCCTTGCCCGTTGTGTGTTGCCTATTATTAAAATAATTATTTCAATAAAGCCAGAAAAAGAAAAGCACAAAACGCCTCGCACAATGGAAGAAACACAACACACAAAATACAAAACACAACAACAACCACAGCTACAGCCCATGCGCCACCCCCTTCCGTTGCGACTGTTGTGCAACCCTCGATGTCAGCATAAAATCTCAGAAGCGCACACACACACAGACACACATTCAGAGTAGTGCCACCCACAGCTACCCACTGACAACCCACTTCCAGTCGAACCTCTCAACTCGTCTCATCTCATCTCGTCTCGTCGCTCTCGCTGCTCGCTGCTTTTTGAGTGAAACAACAGGCCGCCATTGTGTTTTCCTGAATGCCCCCGAAGCAGACTCCCCTCGCCCCGCACACAGGGCTACCCCCCATTCCCTCTTGGCTGACTGTTTATTGTCTGCCCGGTTGTTGAGTGGTTTTTCCTTAAGCATATGCTTTAAGCAAACATCGCCTTTTAAACTTGAAAATTTGTCGTGTTGTGTTTATGCTAGAAAATCGCAAAACTCGTCGCTCGACACTCGCTAAACACAAAAATAACAAAGGCGCACGGCAGTATCCTGCTGTGTCCTGCGTGGATATGTGCCACATAATGAGCGTGTCGGCCGCGTGGCTGTCAAAGATTCCACATCATTTGACATTGCCGCACGTAACTCACACGCCACATGAAAAGCCAACGTCAAAGGCGAAGCGACAAATTGAGCGGCATTTAATTCAACTAATTGGCAACTTGCATGGCCAAGAAAATGTTGACTCAAAGGCATAAGGACACTCCGAGAAGTATACCGGAATAAAAGAGATCAAACATTGTGTTGTATTGTTTATCAGGAAAATAAACAAACATAGTCCACAGCATAAACAATATAATTCATGAACTAATTGTTAGGCATCCGTTTAACAAATCTATGCCTGCTATAGTCCTCTTTTAGTATTTGTTATCTAATATCTAATGCTTACTTTAATCTATTATCAAATGAATCGTAAGCAATTTGATCACTATTGTTTTTTCTCAGTGTATACACTTAGTATTGCGACTTACCATCGGGAAAGACTTGGCGCATTTTCAAATAGGATGTGGTCAATCGTATGACGGATGCCTTGTCCAGCTGTGACGTAATCGCCGCTGGCAGTGGCAATAATTTGGCCAATTCACAGAATTCGGTATTTTCCTTTTCACGACGCGTGCGTGCAGCATTTTTGCTTTTCTCCTTCATGGCACACGTTTTAGCTATATCTGGAATAAGGACACAAATCAAAGAGTACATCGATTAGTATTAGTATTAGTTCAGTAGATGCCAGCTTTAGCTACACAGACCATGTAATCTGCTCTCATAACAATCCTTGCGTACTTTACGTTGATTTGTCATATTGTTTATAAATTCAATAATTTACCAAATATAAAGAAAAAACAAATTTTAACAAAAATAACTGTTGCAACTATGGTGTCTAGATGTTGCACTTGCTCATATCCTGACGTTCACCTGTCTGCAACTGAGCCCACATCGTCCGGCGCAGACAGTTTTAACAGATTTTTCGGCAGATCTACCTGAGCTGACTACAAATGCTGATTGCCATTGGCCAGCAGAGACTCGTGGTTCAACTACCTGAGTCTGAGCTCAGACCAATTGACTTTTTGCAATGTTACAAATTCGCCCTGATCCTCAATGGCAAACGGAAACTGAGACTGCAGGTCACGTTGTGTGTGTGAGTGAGAGAGTATTCAACAGGTTGACATAAATAACCGCACTAGGTTTTGACTTTAGTACATAATATGCAACACCTTTATACCAATCCCATGCATACACACACACACACACACATTCACACACACTGATTATATATGTATGTACATGCTGAGCTACGGTCAGGTCCAGTTTTTGGCTCAGCTCTAAGCGAAATTCCCGCCTTTTCATTGATAAAATAGTTTGGAACGTGATTTTGGCGCAGTTGGCTAAAATTCATGGCATGGCTCCTGCTGACTTTTTCGTCAACTTCAGGAAAATGCGTAGCAGACAAACATATACATATTTGTACACACAAATAGATACAAACGGTATGCATTCAAATAGTTGGGATGGCTATTTAGAATTCGCACGTAATTACAAGTTTATTGACATAGGTCACGTAGGTCGTAAGTTGCAAAAAGGTGCGGCATGATTAGACAGTCTCTTTCGCTGACTAGACATGAATGAAATACCTACGAATACCCGGCTGACACATGATAAACAACATCGATTTATTGCAAAATAAATCTATATCATGGTAAAAGTATCTCAAAGTATCTTTAATGGCTTCGGCAAATGGCTAACCTAAAATGGGACATTTGTCAAAAGTCGGTGACGGGGACAGGGACGAAGTTGCAGGCATCCGCCACGCACACGAGGTACATCTACAGGAGCAACAGATTTGCTAAATGATCATAATCCTAAAGAGCATCCGCCGCTAATCCGCAACTCAAATGTGACAACATGCGCGTCTGAAGTGCCGCCGAGGTCGTTCATATCCGGCGGTGTTGTTGTTGCCATTTATATTGTTCTAGCTGCTGTAACTGAGCGGAACTCTTGTGCGGGATATTCATATTTGACCGCGGTTGTTACGGCGTCACAACGGCGTCCCGCGACCGGCAAACTAATAGAAAGTGAAGGCTAAATGGCAAAGCCAATGGGAAAAGCTATTGTATCGTAGAATGCAGACGGCTAATGATAGTTTATGATACTCTAAGTGGGTCAAAATGGAGCAGGATAGGGTGAATTTAGATGCAAACATAAGTTTGAATCACATAATTTTCGTAATGAAAGCAAACGGAAGAAGACAAATGCCCATTAGACATGGAATCAAAGAACAACAAAAATGCAAGTCAGACCATTAAATATGTACAATAACATAATAAATAATTGAATATTTCGAATGATAAGCCCCAAGTGTAAAAAATATTATTTCATAAGAAGCCTAACAAGGTTGTGCATTAATTTGTACTTAAATAAATTTGTGAATTTATAAATATTATCATTTAATTACTCACAAAACTTCTAGAATTCTAAATTTAAAATAAAAACTGCATTTCTCAAGTCTGCTTAGAGTAGTCAGATAGCTTTACAACTATATTACGGCACTCTTTTAGGAAAGAGTATTTATATATTTTATGATCTTACCGAGAGCTGCCTCTTCTTGGCCATAACTTGACCTTAATCTTGTTAAAGGCAAAAAGCAAAAACCAAAATAAATAGAAAACTTTAAAAATAAATCTATGAAAATATTCACACTGAACTTGAACTATGGATTCTATGAATTGGAGGAAACGGGAACGAACGAGTTGAAGTTCGACAGAGAGGCAAATAGGGGAAGTGAAAAGAGCCATTCATATTAGGCGTAAGAGTAGGAGTTGCCCAACGTGACAGGTAAAAATTTGGAAACGCGTACGCACGATTCCCACGCTGCAAAAAACTAACTAAGAAGAAGAAGATGAAGAAGAAGAGGCAATGGAAGCTGTAAAGCAATTAACGACACATTGGACGATCGTTTCGCCTCCGCTGGGCGGCTGTTGCTGTTGTTAATGTGGGTGTTGCGGCTACGCGCTGCATGCGACGACAGCGACAGCGAAGGCAACGGCGGCAACGGTGGCAACGGTGGCAGCGACGGCGACAGAGCGCGCGATGGCACATTGTCAGGTAGGTCCAGACCAGGAGAATATGCTAAAACTGAGTTGAGTAGTTCTCACGCTAGCGTCTATCGGGAATTTCCACTGGACCAATTGATAACCAAGCGGGAAAACACCCAGCACATGTATCGGGTGAGGAATTTCGTGTGAGAAACAACCGGAACTCAGGTATATCTGCGCAGATTCCCACACTTATAGCCAACAGCGGCATCAGGTCCTGTTCGTCCTGTTTCTCTACTGCTCGTCCTGTGCGCTATCAGGTGGCAAGCGGCAATGGAAAATTCAACATACGTTTTAAATGTGCATAACATATGACAATGCCATAACGATAATGATAAGGCTCACACTGTACTTCTTCTTGTTTGCGCCTGTCAAATTCAACCGCCACACCCCATCCTCATCGTTATTCGCATCCTTCTCCAATCCCTACCCCACCACCGCAGTTCAACAGCTCAACTGTTCGCGCACTCTTTTTGTGTTTTTCCAACGCACATGAAGTTTTATCTTGAAACAACAGCCAACGATGATGGGCAACCCCCGCGATTCGGGAGCACAAATTTTAATGCTCAGGCCGCGCTTAATTTTTGGATTATAACCCGTAAAGTAAACAGGCAACGCAATGTCCTTAGCAATCCTGCAGCAGCCGGCTACCAACAACAACAACAACAACAGCAGCAGCAGCAACATCAACAACACGAGCAACTGACGACTGCACATTAACCCAATTTCAATATGCTTTTTGATTTGTTTGTTCGCCACTTTAACATTATCAAACAACGGTTTATGCACGCTGGTGCTGGGATGGGGAGGCGTGGCTGTACCATATGGGGCGATTTTGGGCGGGTGTGCCATTTAATTGCCAGCAATAACAAGTAACGTCGGCCATAACAATCACACCAACAACAACAACAACAACAACAAAAATTAAGCATTTGCATTTGCTTTAAGTTCGCCAAAATCCCAAATCCAAATCCGCTAATTGCGTCGAGTTTCTATTGGAGTTTCGGGTTACGGCATTTTGGCCGCCTTTGCAATCGCTACATTTATCCCCAATGTGCGCAGAGAACTGTGAATTGATTAGCATAATTAGCATATATAATCATAAATACGCATATTTAAGGGGCTTGGCATTATTTGGCAGATATTGCGGCTGGTCTTAGGCTAGAATCAAAGATAAACCAAAATAAATTTAGGAAAATGTTTTGCATTAATATTTGAAATTAATTTCCGAATATTCTATTTGATTTTAGAGAATTCATTGTTATTTTCCAATAGCAAGAAAAATCTATATTATTATAAGAAGATATCCATTTAAGCTAATATACACCTATGTAGTTTAATGCATTTAATTTAAAAAACCATATTAAACCATTCAAAGTCTGCAATCATTGTAGTAAACAATACTACAATCTTTTAAAAACATTGTCCAACAAAAATAACTTAATGCATGTGAGCTAATAGAATGGCTTACCAGAACAGCATAAATACCTTAAAATTAACACAACATTTATCATATTGCACCATATATATGTATATATAAGTAATAATAAGTAAATAAGTTTATGTATATATGGTCAACTGGTTGCTAAACCATATTCATTCGGTGTGAAATATGTTATAAGCCCAATGCAAACAGAGAGCAAATCAAAGTGTCGATATGAAGTGAAAATAAACAATGCGAAAAGCTAGACCAGAGGCGTACAATAATCATAATGATAATGAGCAGGCAACATCATAATCGTTATGTTCATTACAATATTTTCGAAAATAATTATGCATGTATTTTATTTGTGTTTGTTAAACAAATATGAAGCGCTCAAATACACAAAGCGCGCTGAGGCGTTCAAAATGCGAAAGTAAACTTTCAAATGAAATAAAAAACAACAACAACAACAACAACGACAACAACAATATATGTACATACAATAACAATGGCAATGGCAATGGGCAACAACAAATACGGCAGCAGCGAAATGTGTACCACGGAGCAGCAGTGGCAACAGCAGCCAGCTATAAATACGGAAAATCTCGAAAATATCACGTAAAATCGATCAACAATACAAACTTGCAACCGAATGGCCACTGGGACCCCATAGACCAGAGCCGGTACCAGTACCACTACAAGTACAAGTACAAGTACCAGTCCTATTCTCATACCCATTCCAAGTTCCGACCGTCCCGGCAAATCAAACAAGTCAAACAGCAGCAACGGGAGGCGACGACCAAGGGTCAAATCGATAACCATAATTTTATAGCAATGGCCTCTCTGTCTCTCTCTGTCTATCATTTATGCTTTTTTTTTTGTAGTAGCATATGGAGAAGTCTCCTTTCAGAGTATATATGTGTATAAATCCGACCTCACCTACGCGTAAATACCCAAACACCTCCATTATCACTTACAGCGCGGTACACACAATGATGCCAGCATTGGTTGCCTTATTGTTGTTGTTCTTGCTGTTCTTGTTGCTGTTGCCAGTACGTGATGTTCACTATAAATTTGAATTTGATTTTGAATTTGCTCTAAAACGGCAGCAACAGCAACAGAAACAACAATAGGCAATCGTACACACATATGCTACCGCGCTGATGGCGGACACTGGATAAATACGAGTACGAGTGGAAACAGGTAAAGGTAAACACGAGCAGACAACAGACTGCGAACCGACAACATCAAATGCAAACATGCCACATATTGAGAGGTAAATATCGCCAGAAGTTCCACATCCTTAACTTGCAGCATCTGAGAGTCCAAGTGTGCACAAGGTTATTTTATAATTCATTAATAAACAATGCTTTATTCATTTTCATTATTTAAATACATTTTTATAATTTACCTAACAGAAATTCTCAATTAATAATGTTCTATAAGCTTATAAGTTTTCAAACAGATTTTATAGAGTATTCCATATACATACGTTCCCAGTTAACTGGAATGCTACCTGGCATTCAAAGTATAAATATAGACAATTCTTGAAAAAAACCAAATACACCTTTAAAATGTGTATAATTTGTTGAACTTATTGCGATTTACAATTTTTGATATTGGCAAATGCAACAGCCGTTACATCAGTAAATGTGCAACCAAAGGCATAACAACAACAACAGCCAGATCTACAACTACAAGAACAAAAGCAACTTTAACTCAGTCGTAGAATGAAACAAAAATATGGTTGAAAAAATCAATACAAAGTCACGTTTTAGAGAAAATCACGTTTCATTAGATACCTACATCATATATTACATAGTTATATACTCTGCACATGCCACACACACACATACACAACACATATACAATCACAACACTGGATATATCAATAAAATTCCATTGCTGCTACAATTTCGTTTTATGTGAGCGAAAACTATTTAAAAAATAAAATGTCATCATGGAATAGGTTTTGAAATTGCTCTAAAATTAAAAAAAACGGCAATTTTAAATAACTTTAATAAGTTTACACACGTATACTCATATGGTATATATTTATGTACATATATTCTAGTTTCCATATTTGTGTATATCGCCCACTTCCATTAAATTTACAATTTTCACTTTCTTAACCAAAATGACATTTTCTTGGGCGGAGCTCTAAATATAGATAACACCACGATGCGGTGTTACATTCTTAGGGGTTTCACGTGGATGTTTATTGTTCCCATTTTGTAAGCCCCTCTGAATGTTGGGATATTTGCTGGATTTTCAAAATGGTGTTGACAACTACAAGATATTTTCGTCTTAAGTAGTACATTAAGAGCGGTTTTCATGGGGTTGCTCAGCTTCTATTAGACTAGTGATCATCATTAAAATTAATAGCATATGATTTATTACCATTTGGTTTACCAAACATATTCAAAGTAATATGACGACATGTTAATATAAGTCATGTATATTATCACCTTTTGCATTACAATTTGCTTGAATAATAATTATTATTGCAAGAAAAACGAGCAAGTATTATGAGTGACCAAGTGAATAATGACATTTAAGAGATTAGTTAATTCACAGAACATCAAGAATTAATGTACAAAACAATAAGAACAATTACATATATTGAAGTTTCTCTTTAATGAAGAGTCTTATTGTTATTAAAGATGAGTTTACTAAAATGAAAGTAAGACAATCAATAGACAATTTGGTCCAACTACACAACAACAACTAGGTTGGTAAATTATTGAATAAATCCCATTTTAAGCACATTCGACAACGTATTCTTTTAGTAGAGAACAGCAAAATTACAGCATTAAGCGGATTTTATCACAACAAGTCAAACACGCACACAAAAATGCAGCATATTACTCACACTCACACACGTACAGACACATTCACACTGACTCAAGCTCTCAGACAAATCTCAGCTTGTACATCACAAATTTACGAGACAAAAGAAAAAGCATAAATCCTAGCAGACCAGAAATACGACAACGAGCACAGGAAGCAGCACAACAGCAACAGCAACAAGCACCATAAAATATACAAAACGACAAACAAATAAAAAAAAACAAAGGAAAAAGAAAATGGTGTCTCAGTCAGGTAACATTAGAAAGATATTAGGGCCGACGCACGGTTCATTCACCGACCATTGCAATACGGCTGCGCCGCTGCTGATGTTGCTGTTGCTGTAACAAGGAGAAAAAACTGGTTTCAAATACAAACGTACACATGCCACCCTCTGTCAAACGACCAGAACACCAACAACGGCTGCACAATGAGTGCAAGCGAGAGCGGGAGAGAGCAAAGTATTACACAAATACGAGTACACTGGCAACAACATCTCATTGGCTGTCTCGGCGCGCTTAATACCCCACGAACATACAAACAACGCACACACACACACACACCCACTGGTGTATGTACACACAAGAGCGCGTACAAACACATCGCGAGACTGGAACGACAAACTGGAACTGGAACTGCCATTGCTGTGTGCGTGCGTGTGTGTTTGTTTGTGTATTGTATCTCGCGGGTCGGCTTGTGTATTTGTATCGCGCCTGTTCCACCTCCTCTCTTCACAGCAGCCGTTACCGCTCCGCCCACACACACAGACGCATAATTGTTGTGTGTACGTCTGGCAACGCCTTAATAATTGTTATTTGAGTTTCATTTTGTTGCCTCTGCTGTTGCTATGCTCGTGTGTGTGCGTGTGTATTTTACACTCCATTAGCAAGCATTTCAGGCATTCGAGTGTTAAGCTTTCTCTTTCAGCCCTTTTGGGGAAACAGTTGATCAGCCTGGTGACGAAGTTGTTGATTTTTGGGGCATCTGTGTAAGTGAGTATGTGTGCTTGTATGTGTTTTGTGGGCGTATGAATGTGTGGAAGTTCTTCCGGCCGCGTGCGCTCGTCAAAATTCAATGTCAGTTCTGTGACTTCCACGTGCATTTGTGTTGGTATGCGTATATGCTTAAATGTCTCATTCTATTTACTTGGTCGCCATTTTTTTTATATACAATGCAATCATAAAATTCAGATATCTTAAACACGCACACATCACATTTTTATTGAGCCCTGATATTTTTAACTCGTTTTAGCCTTTTTATGTAGCACATAAACATGTAAATAAATTTCATTAAAAATATAACAAAGTTAACAAGAAATACGCCTCAAGTATGCCAATAAATAAAAAAAACGATTCTAATTTAAATGAATTCTTTTTTAAATCATTTGCATACTCGAGGACCATTTCGGATTAACTTCGTTACAATTTTAATTAAGTTTATTTAAATTTTTATGGGCTGCATGAGAACGGGAAAATATCTTAGAATATTATACATTTAAGAACATTTAAAAAGGCATTTATAATTTCGGTCAATATTCTGACCGTTTATAAATGGTCTAGCAATGCTTTCAGAGTAATTTAAGTCACTTGTGAATGTTATTTTGCTATTTTGCGTTTCACATTTATCGTTAGAGATCAATTCTTTACGCAACATTCAGTGTCACAATTTTGAATACACTTTGTAAATTCTGTGACAACAGCAAAAACAAAAAAGTAAAAAGATAACAAAAAAAGAGCAACGGCTGACTTATGGTTTATGGCTGTTGTTGTTATTTTCATTCGCCACTAACTGGCTGAACGACATGTCCAGACCGAGACCAGAAAAGAAGGAGAAGAAGAACACTAACCAGCAGCTAAAGTAACGACAACAGACTCGTGCCTACCAAGTTTGTGGCCAGACAAAACAAAACATTTTTTTTTTTGAGGACACTCCGCATACAATCAAAAAATAAAAAAAAAAGATTATATCCCGAGGCACTGTGAAAACAAACAATTGCTGTTAAATGCAACAGCTGCAGCTGCAACAATGCGCTATGGATTTTTAGTCACTGGTTGATTACTTTTTGGATCCATTTCATAAGCAAAATACTTTAACTGCAGGCTGCATCGCTCCCTGCGTTGACCGTTCACAAATGATGTTGGAAAACAAGCGCGAAATCGTTAATTGTATGCCACACATAAAACGGCGTGCGCGCGCGTAACGTTGACGACGCTTAAAGCTGCCCACTGGCACTGGTCACTGGTCACTGGGTGCAGTGCGATGACTCTGACCCGAACTCGAACCGTCACAACGTATTCTCGCTGCGGTTTCTATGTTCAGCTACACCAGACTAAGTAGGTGGGTAAGCGCAACGTAGCGGTGTTGTTGCGCGCGCTGCTTATTGTTTTTGCTCAACTTAACTGAGCTTAACCGAACTGAGCTTAATTGAGCTGAGCTTTAGCTCATTGCTGTTGCTGTTGCTCTTGCTCTTGCTGTTGTTGTTGATGTTGTTGTTGTTGTTGTTGTGGCTGTGGCTATGGCTGTGATTATGGCTTTGGCTACTGCAGTTGATATAGTTGCTGCTCTGCTTTTGATTGGCTTGCCAACGTTTTCAATGTCGTCAACGTTACGGGCAATGTCACATGTGCTCAATGCAAGATGCGGGGCAGCTGTCTGATGGAGGGGGTATTGCCAAAGTAAATAAACAAAACTTTCGGCGCGACCGTGACTTGTGCACAGTTAGCAAAAAAGTTGACTTTTCTCTGGAAACTGCTGCGCTTTCTTCGACTTTCTTTCGCCGCAATGCTGACCTGTGCAGAACAGAAGGCGAAACCTAAAGTTATTCAAGACATTGCGATTTGACCCCTGAATCAGAAACGAATACTCAAAACTCAAACACTAACACATTAATAATACTTAAAAACGGCAACCAAAAGCTTTTTATTATTATGCTCAGATCATTTATTATTATTATTATTTTTGATTTTGTGGTTGACGCACACACTTTGTACTCCACACTCTGTGCTATCGCTTTCATTCATTGATCCGACTTATGCCCGATCACGCGTACATATGTTTTGCCACCTGCCACTGAGTGCCGTGTGTGGCACGTGTTTTCGATATGTGCAAAGCTTTGTTATTGTTGTTGTTATCGTTGTTGTTGTTGTTATTGTTTTTGTTGTTGCCGATTTCGTTTTATATTTTTTACTTTTTAGAGTTGACGTCTCTTTGCGTCTTACAATGTTTTGATTCAGTTCCTCTTTATGTTGTTCTTACTACCGTCGATGAGCAAATCGCATATGACGTTCAAATTTTTCTGCACACGCTGCAAAATGTGGTCAGCTGTCACTGATGTTGTTGTAATGCAGCAGTTTATACCGCTGCTGATGTCGTTCTTGTTGTCGCTGCTGTGGCTTCTGTTGCTCTTACTTATCAACCCACAACGTGCAAAAATTTCAAATATGATATTACATAGCCATTGATCTGATAGGGGACTGAATCATCATGGCGCCGCCTTATAGAAACATTATTCGATAAAAACCTTCCATGACTAAAAGATAATATGAGATTTGTATTAACTGAAGTTGAATTTTGCAGACAAGTATGATTAAACAATAAAAGCTTAACAAATACACATTCAGAAACATTATACATACAATTACAAGATTGACTAAACAATTTATATGCGAATGTGTAATCCAAAAATCATTATAAGAAACATTATACATACAAATTCAAGATTGATTGAACAATTTACGATATATACGAGTGTATAAACAAAAAATCATTATAAAAATCCTTATATTGTTCACCAAAAAATGTAAGATATTCAAAACAAATACGCATAATTTTCCCATGCCTACATGGTAGATCACAGATATATATCTAAAGACGTT
This sequence comes from Drosophila funebris, assembly GCA_018901825.1. Lineage (NCBI taxonomy): Eukaryota > Metazoa > Arthropoda > Insecta > Diptera > Drosophilidae > Drosophila > Drosophila funebris. The sequence continues at coordinate 25,430,229 of JAEIFK010000678.1, read as the reverse complement.
CGATCACACACATCATAATGCACAAGAATCCCATATTATTCACACAAAAATATTTAACCCTTGTTTGTAAACGTGAAGAAAAAAACAAAAAAAAAACTTACAAGTTCTAGTCGCCGAGCAGAGATTCAGATACAAAGTGCAGCGAGGAGATGGCAAAATATGAAACTTGGATGCGGGCGCTGTTATCCGATAGCGGAATAGAAGGATAAACACAATGGACATACCAGCCAGGAGCTGCTTTGAGTTCCTTTCACTTTATTATTTACGCTGCTCACTTAGAAACAAAGTTGCGGTTCTTACAACAATTTTTTTTCCAGTTGCAGAGATCGAACAAATTCGATATCGGTGCGATGGTACGTGATCCAAACAATGGACGCAACAGGACACAAACTAAGGACAACGACAAGCCAAAGCAATGAAACCAGTAAATGTGTGCCACAATACTTTAGAGTCGTGTTAGCGCATAAATTAAGCCATAAATAAATAGTTTAAAACACATATATTGATATTAGTAGAGGTAGACGATATATTTAGAATTTGGTACTGCTGGGCCGGCTGCTTAACATGCTCCATTGAATAACGCTTGACTCGACTTAAGCGGAAGCTGATGTTTTTCCACAGCCGGAAAACCCTCCGGTGCAGCGTCAACCAATTGGATTTGTGGCAGACATTGCGACGGCTGTGCGGCTCAATTACATTGTCGATTGAGCATAAAATTGTAATGCCTGATTTGATTTCACGTGACAAGGCGACACACACACACATAGTAATAGCATACAGTTATACATATACATATAGCACATACACTGCGAGAACTGCAATTCCTATGTCTCGTCCGACGCTCGTTTTCCAATTGGACACAGCCGCTAATTTGCTTGGCGCGCGACACCTTTGGTCGGCTGATCGCCTTCGAGTGGTCGTCATGGTCACTTCATAGCGCTGGACAACGCATCTCCTCAGGTTGACGATGCCCCAACGATCGTCCCATGTTTGTTTGGGCTTTACGTCTTGGTCGGCTCTCTTTTTGCCTTCCTGGAAGTATTATAGTAAATTTCTCGCATATCTTCAAGCGTCGTTGTCCCCCGAACTGCGACTGCGACTGCGATTGCGATTGCGACTGGAACTGAGTTTTCGTCTTCTCTCGCCAGATTATTAGTTATTATTTTTGCTTTTTGTCGTAAATGCAAATTAGTTATGCGCAATTTGCATATTCAACATTAAATACACACAGCATAAATAATTATTTTTAAGAGTTTAACACACATTTGTATGTACAAACTTATGTAAAACGTAGTTTAAAAGAAAGCAATAGCTTGCTTACATTGGACAACATATTAAAATGACAAATGACAGTTCAGATATTTGAAATATTTGAAAGATATTTTAAAAATGCTCGACGATTTGATAGTAAATTAAAATAATTATGAGTCGAACTATAAGTTCTCAATAAAATTGTATGTAAAAAACGAATTACAAAAATGTAATTTAGGAACGATCTACAATTTTATGATTCTTTAAAGAACTACAAACTAATGCGTATTTCAACTCGAATACATAATCGATCCTTAAAAATGTCATACATTGGTCCTTCATATACTGATGTATGCATTCTTTAATTATTTCAGTATTTTTAAACATTCAGTTTAGAATGAATTTATAATCATGTAAAATCATTGTTTTATAACCTGTGTTTTGTGTTAGTCATTTGATTATATATATGTTTGTAATGAAACTTGAAAAATATATTTGTATTCTTAACCAAAATCTGCCAATATAGCATTTCTGTAACAATTCAATCTAACAGTGTATTAGTCTTTTGATCTGTAGAATTTCAGGAAATTAAAGTTCTATTTGTGTTATTAGCGACCATCGAGTGTCTTAAACTATTTCAAAATGTCGATGAGCTTTGTACTCAAACGAAAAAATATATATATACATATGTATGTATAATTTTATGGGGCTACCAACGGTTTCCGTAGAAAATTAGCCTGATGACCGACATGGTCCGCGCAGGCTGCGACTGAGTTTTGAGTCTTAAGTCGCAGTTGGAGTCGAAGTTGGACTCTTGACTGCAATTCGATTTGCTGTTTTCCCTGTTTCGTTATTATAAAACGGTTTGTTGTTGTTTTTAATATTTGCATTTGGCAGTCAGGCGTTGCGTTTTATGTAGTTTTTTTTTCGGGGGGTAGGGCGAGGCATTTTTTATTGTTGCTAAACAATAATTTCTGATTCTTGGTCTTTTACGGCGCAAGAGCAACCGCTGACGAAGTCGTCACCAAACGCCAACGCTGCCTGAGAGTCATATTACAAAGAGTCTGTCACAGAGCCTGGACCCTCTATAACGATGATGATGATGTCAATGGCTCCGAGGTTCTTTGTGTATGAGCATGATTACAAATGTTTTTCAACTACTATTTTTTTTTCATTCCTGCGATCGCCTACAACTTTCGCATTGAATTTCACTTGTAATGTTTTGGGTTGCCGTAAGTGTTGCCTGGTTAGATGGAAGGTTGCCTTCAATGGGGTTCCAGTCATCGCCGAGTGTTATGGATCAGGTTCAATGCCGACGGCAAAATAATACAGAGACATTGGAATTGGAATATGGAATTTGTTTGTTCTTGTTACATTTATGCAAATGACATAACTATTTGAAAATACTCATTTCTGACTGTTGTTTAATATCTGCAACAGACTCAGGCATTATGCATGATGCATGATAAAATCCGTTGCACTTACCTTGGGCAGCTATCCGTTTTGCCGCTTTGTATTCTATAAAATGGCCACTGTCGATAATCCCAAAAAGCTAACCGAAAAAATCGCCGGCCCGAGCAACAATATATTTTTATTGACGGCCAAAGAATGTTAATTATTGCTAAAACATTTTCCCCTAGTTATTTGCAATGCTTAAACAAATAAATTTAAATTGCGTTGTGGCCGAGCGAGTTTTATTTTAACGCAAATTATCGAAAATATATAACTTTTTATGAGTGCGCCACTTGGTTATTTGATTTTACGGCACTTTAACCAATGGCGACATCTTTTGTTACATGTGTTAATAGTTTTGAATATTGTTAAAGCCAAATATGTATGTACTTGATGAGTATGTACTTATAAATATAAAGCAAAAATTTATATATTTCTGTATGTATACAAATCACTGCGCGACGAACGAACGGCCAGGACGTACATAGACCCAGGCGACAACAGCGACCAAGACGATGATGACGACAACAACGGCAATGACAACGACAACGACAACGACAACGATAGCGATAGCGATGGCGACAACGGGCGCTTGAGCGCAGCTGAACCAGCGAGCAGGCGGCGAACGAATGAGTGACTACTCAAATGGACCGAGAGCTGAGCTGCAGTAACCTGGGGGAGACAGCAACAGCAACAGCAACAGCAGCACCTCAGCAGCAGAAGCAGCAGCAGCAACATCAGCAGCGCAGCAGGCGATGCCAAAGTGTGTGGAGGCGCAACGAGTGCGCACACGCATACATGCAAAGACAGCACTCACAACCACAAGCACATACACACACACACACGTGCATACATACATACGTATACACGATATGTATTTATGTAAATACAACTGTTCGTCTGAGGGTGTTGGAAATTGGTGGTGACTGAGCACATGCAGCATTCCAGTGGCTGTCAATATGTAACTCTGCAACAGTGTGTGTGTGTTCGTGTATTAATGAATGAAACGCCAATGCCGCCAGCCGCCCTCCTCCTCCTGCATTGAGTCAAACACTTATTGCTCACGTTTGCCTGTCGCACGTGAGCGACAATCCAGCCATCGGTCGTCTGTTCCGGAACTAAAGACATAAACTTCTAATAGTGTGAGTGCGTGTGTAGGTCGAACAGTGTTTTGATTGGAAGTGCGTAAACTGAGAGCCACGCTGCGCCGGCGTATAGCAAGGAGAGTACCATATGGTGCTCTTAATATAATTATAAATAAATCCAAATATATTTATTAATTTATTTTATTATCAGAAATAAATTTGTCTTGGTATAGATATACCAAGGATTTCCGCAATTAAACCAATAATTATTAAAGAAATACATTTGATCTACATGTTTATTCTATTGAGTTTTATCCAGGACTAGTGGATTAGTGACTTGAGAAAAAACATCGACCAGAAGATCTCATCCAATTCATTTTCACAATTTGTACATTACCATACTTAATAATTTTTTTTACATTTTCAGTTATTAATTAAGCATTGTTCAAATTACATGTTGCGCAACTTTGAAAGTGCGCTAAACATGGGGAAAATATAGTTTATCCCATATATTCAAAAAAAAAGTAAAAATTAACTGTCAATAAAAATTGTAATCGATTAGTCCCAGATATTGGGATCGATGCGCAAATTCCGTGATACCATTTAGAGATGAAACACTTCGACATCAACTTCTACACAAAAGTTTTTTGTATTTTCATTCAGCTGAGAAACTGAGCCTAGACAATATTTTGAAAGTATCTTCGCTGCTTTTTTGGTACACGAATATTCAAGATAATAAATTGAATAATGAGTTGAATTGGGGAGGATACATGGTATCAAAATCACACTTATAAGCAAAAACAAACTGGAAATTAATCAATATTTTTTAATTATAAGCAGCCCGAAATGTTACTTTAATGCATCCGTGTTAAATCCTCCACTATCTTAATGACATCCTCCACATCAGCACTTTTTCGTTCACCATTAAGCGTCAGCTAAAAAATAACAAATAAAATTAATATTCCACTAGTGATAAAGTGATGAACAGCATCTAAAAGTTACATACCTCAAGTCCAAGGACGGCATCCCGCATCTTTTCTCGGCCTAAGTCCAAAAAGCTTTCAATTAAATCGCCATCAATGAAACCCTCGCTGGGTTCCACTTTTGTATTGATTTGGTAATTACGATAATAAGTGTGGTCAATTTTTCCCACCGACTTGATGATCTTTTTTAGGCGCTCCTCTAGGCCATGCAGAAAGTCGTAGAAATCTTGAGGTATCTGGGTGACAATGCCAATGGCTCCGTTGCAGGTGCCATACAGAACACACCCATTAATCGGCGTCGTACGTTCTCCCACATTTTGCATGACCAATGAACCATGCCGAAATACGTTGATTGTATCACCCAGATGAAAACGCGCCAGCTCCGGCAGCAATTGACGTTCCTCATCTGTAGTGGCAGCACTGTAATCCAGCAAATCCAAGGCAAAATAATTATTATTATATAAAAATATTTATAATCATGATCTGCTTACCTATCCTTCTGGCACACAAATAGATTGTCGTGTGTCTCACAGCCGAGGAAAGTATCATCATCGAGTATCTCCACGGCACGCATCCACTTAGGCTCGCAGTCACGGGCAATTTCTACAAAAATACCCTCCATCTGCTTATGCTGCAGCAATGTGATGGAACGCATTAAATCGCCGACTAGAATGAAGTCACCCTTGGCTTTCAAAAATAATGCTGCGATCATATTCTGTATGTTGCACTCCATACGCAACTCCTTCTCATTAGTCCACTCATAAAGGCGCACAAAACTGCCAATCCCAGCAAGAACCTTGCCATTGAACTCCACAAGTGCATAGCAAGTGCCGTCCACTTTCGTTTCGGCCACTTGGGTCAGCTTGTTGTCGTGATAATGGAAAATGATGATTCTACCCACTTTTGGCTCCGGCTCGTCGGGAAAGACCAAAGAGGTGGCTACTACATAATATGTATTAGGATCATCGCCGAGCTTGGCGGACATTAATGATGAAATAGTTTCTGGCGGCACAAACTGATGTGAATGCAAGACCTCGAACGTATTTTGATCGATTACAAGCAAGTTATGAACATCAATCTCTTGTCCAACTTCAGCGTTCGTCGTCGTGGAATTTCCACCACCTGGCTTGGGTAATATATTGGAGCTGCATGTTATATTTTGTGCCTGTGTGGATGCACTGTTCCGCAGTGGCTTGGCACCACCACGTCCATGCACATCAATGCGAAGGGTGGACACGGCAAATGTCTGAGAAGCTTCTTGATAGGCAATCCGACGCGGCCCCTCACCCAGCGGCACTGTGCGAATATGCAACTTTTGGATCTCATCAATTGTACCCAGTATAACAGAGTTTTTAGTGGCCAATGCCAAGCTATCCGGATAGGCCTGCGCATTAAGAGAGCACATGTGGTTGACCTCCTTTAGATTAACATTGGAGAAGACAAGCTTATGATTAGACGAGTAAATGACCGTTGGACGATCCGAACAAGCAAACACATTGGTGGTAGAAAACGAACGGAAAGTACGCAATGTGGTAGGCTGCGTACCAAGCGTAACCTTCTTCTTTTCTGTCAGCTGGCCGCTAGCCTTGTCTAAAATGAAATAGTACATCGAACCGTCACCCAATGCGCACAGCAGATAATGTATGTCCTCAAACGTGGTCATCAATATAGAACGTGGTATTATCTCTGTTTATATGTAAAAAAAAAAATAAATAGTTTTAAGTGAATTATTACACTTCTTGTGCAACTTAATGAGTTTTTACCGCCACTAAGTTTTTCTGTGTAAATTGTCTCCAAATCAGGCAGCGACAAGATTACTGCCGATATGTCTGTCCATAGACCCACTGCCACTAGATCCGAATGGTTCTGTTTCTCGTCCAACGGTGTAACATCAAGACAGGCAACCTCGTATGGTAAAGTCTTGCGGCACTTCTCCACTAAGCTACCATCCTCTATGCAAATGTAAAATATCTCACGAGCGGAAGCAACGACAAGCTGTGTGGTGTTGCAGGAAACAACGCCAATTGAGCGACCGCCGTCGGGTTTCCATTCACCAACTAGCGCCTTGGTGGCACTTTTCACCAAGCGCACACTCTCCGCAGTAACTTGTATGAGCTAAGAATAGAATGTTTTCAATAAACTTCTATGAATTGAGTCATTTTACTCATACCTGATCGTAATCCACGTTGGCACAGAGAAACGATTGTAGATCGCTAGCAAACCCAGGAATATCGGTTTCTTCAACCTCCTCTCCAGAAAGCGTCAGAATGCGAGTGTGCCCAACAAAGGCCAATACCAGAGTATTTTCGTATACGCTGTCATCAATGCCTACTTTCAGGGACCACATGCCCTTAATGCCAGGCAAATCGATGCATGCATGCTCTTGAATGCCAATACCAATGCGAATAATGCGGAGGGAACCATCCTTGAAGCTTCCAGAGCAGGTGATTATCTGACCCTGTCCCTGTCGATCCAAATCTACTACAGCTATATCCAGGATGGGCGCCAGGTTAGTAAAGTTCTCCACAGGTATGACATAGGAACCGTCAATGGCCTCCGAGCTTAGGCGCACTAGCTGAGAATCGCCATGGCGGCTACCAATGTATAAAAATCCATTGTCCAAGTAGGTAATGCATTCGGGTATCGAAATCTCGCCCAGTTGCTCAACTTTAATATCCTTGACAGTGATACCTTTGCTGGTTTCTGTTGTGCCCAAAAATAGCATGTAGAGTTGACCGTCCATATTCCCCAACAGATAACGCAGCCCCTTGCTGTCCACACGAGCATAGCAATTTATGGTACTCTGACGGAAGGTCAGAGGTGCTACTGCATGATAGTTACTGCCATCGTGATAAACAATGGACTCCCGACCAATGACTATAACGCCCCCAATAGGCGATGGCACCGGTATAAGCATCGTAGCCTCTGTCTCGACATTGTCCTGCTTCCAGGCCATCTTTATGAATTCCTTATCCCGCAAATTTATTTCATGCGACTTCACATGGCGACCATCGTTATCTTTGTGTATAACAATGACTGTTGGATTCAAGCAGCCGTGTAGAAACTCCGCATCATAGACTGTCAGCTCGTCCATCCTGCAAAAAAATACTCACGCAGATCAGCAAAAATATAGTCGAGGATATTATTCAACTCACCGCAAATTAGTTGCCTTCAACTCGCTAGCGTCTTTGTCCAAGGGTATAATTGTAAATAGTCCTTGATACAAGCACATACCAATAACACGCGCTTTAGGATCAATTGCTGCAATGAAACCTCCCTCAGAAAGTATGCCAACCGAGTCTGACACATTACCGTTCGCCTTTGTTACAACGGTTATACTATCACCCACCATTCGGGCCTCAAGTATCATGACATTAAAGCGACGCGTTAAGATAAAAAGAAGATCCTTATTGCTATCCGGTGGACGAAAGTGTCGCATTACAGTAATTTTGCCATTTATATTGATCTCCTTAAGCGGCCGCAGGCCCTCGGGTGTCACCAAATCGATTTCAACTTGATTATTGCGTGCAATAACCAGATTGAGGTCTGTCGGCGATGTGAAGTTGCCTAAAAGGATAAACAATAAATAGATCAGCAATAAAGTTAGCAACGAATTACCGGCAAGGTAGCTAAGAATCTGTATATTTATATTTACCCGTCAGACAAGCGACAACCGCAGTGGGTTTTTGGGCGGTTACCACATAATGATGCGACATTTTGTCACAAGTTGTTAATGCAAAACAAATGAAGGAAAAACACGCTTAGTTATTTGGAAACTATAAAAATGCAACTTTGCAACACCAATATGAGCAACAAACGCGCTAAAAAAAACTCATGTTGTTCAGAAGGCTGACTTTTATTCTGGTCTGGCAAGGCTAAACGCAGAGTTGCATTGATGTCTGTGCTGCAAAAATATCAAATGTCTCTCGTTACGCAACACTATATATTAATGGCGACCGGACGACTTGCTGAACCCTACATACGTGTTTGAAATTATAGAAAAATCATTTTTGTAGTTAATTTACAGTATAAAGGACACAAGTTTATTCTATAAAATATTTATAAATATACGCTTCAGACATTTTACTGTGTTTTGTTGCCGCAAAGTGTATTGTAAAAGTGCCTAAAACTGCCGTCGTTGGTCTTCAAAAGAACATGGCGAGACTAACTAAAGTCTATAATACTGAAGATGATGATTCTAGTTATGTAGGCAGAAGGCATTTGCCTTTGGTAGCAGGGGATAAGCTAATGGTGAGTTTCAATAGAACTCTCTTGCATATTTTTTATATTAATTTTACTGCTACAAAATGTAATAAAAGTCTTAAAAATTATGACCCCCTTCAACCCACATACTCTTGTATTTGTGTGACGGTGTGCACATTGTCAAACTTTCATAACACGTACGCGTGCATCTGTATGCTATGTTCGAAGTACATATGTATATAAACAGATGCATACATAAACATAAGCATATATGTATGCATCGCTAGATTCGTCGACTGTGGCCATAAAAGAAATTGGGCGTTGCAACAAAGGTTTATAACTTTAACACTAACACTTAAATTTTCGTCTAAATGAAATGCACCTCTGCACCTGTCAATTCCCAGCATCTTACATAGAGTCGCCATGTTGTTGAAATGGCAGCATCAATAAACAAAAACAGGTTCCAAATGCACTTTTCTTTCTCTGTGTATTTGCAAGCACTTTTCCCTTACTTACTCTAAATGATCTGTTTTTGCTTAAATGTACTCGTTAGATGCTAATGGACCTGAACAGCAAAGGACTTGTCATCGACAGCCCACAAATACGAGGTCGCGAACTGGAGGAGTTCTCGCGTAAATTCAATCTGCTCACAGAGACGGAGCGAAAGCAATCCCTGGAGATTGACAGTAGCAGTTTTATTTCGGTGCTGAATCAGTGCGTCCAGTGTGTTGGCTGTAGGCGACGGGTGGAACGTTTGTTTTACCAGCTAACTGAATCTGGACATCGGACGCTAGATCCGCTGGAGCTCCGATCAACTTGTACGTTGGGAATCACGGAAGAAAAACTGAAAACTCCGCAAGCGCTCGGCACTCTGCTTTATCGCCATCACGAGGTTCTCAATAATCTGCTGGACAATAAGCTACGCAATAAGACGCGATGTGTTCTGCACTCGCTAGACACGTTCAGGGCCAAACCGTTTTCGGAGACGTGGCGTGAAGTATGGTCTGCGATGAGCAGGAACTGTCGCACTGAGGTAACCATAATTGAGACCAAGGAACTCCACGAAGTGCTTGACAAGTATCTGAAGAAGCACAAGTTTTGTGCAGGTTGTCGGACAAAAGTTAGTAGAATCCATTTAATTGTAAAGCTTTCAATTAATATTTTGCTTTGCAGATCGAGCGTGCCTATAAAATACTCATTGGCGAGGTATCCACCAAGGAAAAGGGCTACGCGGCGCAGCTGTATGCGCACATACGCAAGTGTGTGCCCGACGAACACATACACGTAAGCATGAACAAAATTGAGTTCCTTGATGCGCTTATCAAACGTGCCGAGCCAGAAGTTAATGGCAGCTACTCAAAACTGCGCGAACGACACGCCAAAACGCTGGAGATCGCGCAAGAAGAAGTACTCACATGCGTTGGAATGATTATGTACGAGCGATTGCGTCGCATTTATGTAAGTTTGCGTGAGGAGGAGCGTGCCTGTCAAGTGCTGGCCGCTGTTGGTGTACATGCGCTCTGTCGTAGCTTTCATGAGCGTGTAGAGCAAAAGCAGGGAATTAGTAATTTGGAGCTGCTCTATCAGGAGATCAGTCGCGCTGAAAAAGCCAAGGAGCTTAAGCGTGAGCAGAAGAAACTGAAAAAGAAGAAGAAGAAGGATGAAAAAAAGAACTTGCATCGACTGTGCGACAACGATAATAATGAGAACGACGCTGCCGAATCCGACGACGAGGAGGAAGAAGATGATGATGGCGTTAATATTGAGGCTGAGCCTGCTGCTGATATGGACGATACAGTTGATGATGGCATTGTTATCCTCTGTGCAGAAACAGATGTAGACGCTGAGCCAAAGCCGCCAAGCCCAAGTGACAAACAAACGAAATCAAAATCGAAGAAGCAACCGAAGAAAAAGAAGCAAAAATCTGCAAGCAAGAAGGCCAATAAGTTGTGTAATTACAACCACCTGGACGTCGCAAGTTGTCATGACTTGTCCAAGGCTGGTAAATGCAATGACTGCTTGGCACCCATGCCCAACTGTCCCTGCGAGCAGGATGTGCGCGATTCTGGCTACGGCAGCGATCCACCTACATCGCACGCCAACTCGCGCATCTCCAGCGCCATCTCGTCGCCAGAAGGCTCTGAAGTTTCGTGCTCGGATGGTCTGTGCAATCACGACGGCCTGCTGCTGGACGAGGAGCAAAGCGTTGCAGATGTTGCAGCTCGCAACAGTTACGTATCAGATTTGCTCTACGGCCAACAGATGCAAATGGATCACAAGTTCTCATTGCTGCAGATGTGGGTAAGTATCGGCGGCTTTAATGATAGTCTAAATACTATCTTAAAAAGTTCAATAGTCATTGCAGATGCTACATAATCTTAAAATTTTTTTGTAGGACGACTTTGACGACTACGATATAGACGATGAAAACTGTTGTTACATTCCCCAAGAGGTGGTGCTGGCATATCAATACCAGCGTGAGCAAGTGCAGCGTCAGCGTGAAAAGCTACGCGCTACATTACGCGAAAATTTTGAACGTTTGTGCCTACAGCGTGGCGTCCATACAGCCACCGCCAATGCCACCTCCATTGGCCATTAATGCATTAAACCGTTGTAGTTATTCAGACGCGCGTTGCGGTTTCTAAGAATCCACGCGCATGCATTCAAAATACATACATATAATTTTTTTTGTTTTTTGAAATAAATGAAGTATAAAAGTTATGCTTATGAATATGTTACATATATGAGTATGTTTAATAAAAGCCTTAACTATTTCGACATTCCTCATGGAACGATTCGAGAGTACGCAGGTCGCGCCACGTAGGAGGTAATCCGTTGGCTATATATTTACTGCACCGCTTGCAGGGTTCAAGAAATAGCTTTATGTGACTGTTTAGCCAAGTCACATAGCTCTTCACCGCCAAGTCGGGTAATGTAGGTGAGAAAAAGTGCAGCATGGCTGAATGTGCATGCTCCTGCACCTTACGAAATACTTCATAGCGAGACTCCGCCCAAAGATCATCGTGCTCAAGGGTCTCATCATAGCCCTTTATTGTAACCCACTCGATAAGGACTCCTTTAAAAACAATTGCCGCCTTTAAAACATTGCTGATAGTCACAATAGCAACGGCATTTGAGCCGAACGGTCGAAATACTTTGTATGACGTATGTGGCGGTAGATTAATTTCACTTAATAGTTTATCTATGTGGCTGTGTTAAAGATACTGTGAGATTAAAAGTTGTCAACAATTAAAATGGATTGCGTTCTTACTCTGGATCATTATTGAAGGAAGAGAACGGTAAGCGCTGCCGCTTTTGTGAGCAGTAGTTGTAGGAACGACGCAGAGTGTTTTGGTTAAGGTTGTTAAAGGCGAGAAAACTGTGATCGTGCACTTTGTCAATCCATTTGTAGCTATTCACCAGCTGCGGATACAATGCCTGTCTATCCTGAGAAGTTTCCTGAGCTAAGAATGTAGTGTTGCCCAAATGGTAAGCTGTTGGTGGTACCTGTAAGCCATTTATCAGCTGTTCCACTTCACTGCGCATATATAAAGTCCATTTAATAAACACAAAATAATTTAGATTAATGCACTTACCGCAACTGCGAGTTAATGGCACCGAATCTGTCTTGAAAGTCGTGCACAAACTTATTTCGACTATCTTCGACTCCTTCGCCGTCCGTACCATCCGCTAAGTGCTCAAAGCACTGTCTCACATTGGAGCGCAGATTCTTTACCGCCGTTAATGTTAAATTTAACTTATCCATTTATGGTCAAACTGCAAGCGATTGTTTTTATCTTTGCAAAATTTATTTCTTACAATACAAATGCTTGATAGTCAGGGTTTCGCGAATAAACGTTTATCGTCCTGCCACCATTACCTATCGATTTTTGTTGGCATGTTGGCAATGCTGTCAATAAGGTCTTCCAATTTTATATATTTAATTGCATTCACAATTCGGTCACACTTCATTCATTCAAGTCATTGGAAATTTTGTATTTGTGTCGCTCTTATTGGTGTTAATAAGCCTTAAATAATGGGCAATAAATCATCACTCTTCCTGCGGCATGAGGAAATAGCCCAAATACAGAATGAAACCGGCTGTAAGTATAAACTAGAAATGAAAAACGATAAGGCCGACGCCACCATCAATTTAACCTTGAAAGAAAATCCAATCGACAATTGCCGAAAATATTTCAAAACAAATACGCAGTTGCTAAAAGCAATCCACGCTATTAACGATTTCACACTAACATGTCAAATATATATGTATTAACAATTTAGCGGCCCAATCGGTTCAATTACTTTTCATAGTCAAAGTCATTAGCGCTGCTACCCATGGCCCAAAGTCAACAGCAACGAAAACTACGAGAAAGTCGTAACTGTTGTTTTCAAACTGACTGCACATAATGCATATAAAGCTGTGTACACACAATGTTACAATAATTGGCAACTGCATTTATGACGTCATTGACTCAATCGTTGACTAGTCGCCTGTGTAGGGCAAAGTTTGCTCAATCGTTTGATGTGCCGTATCATTAATACATGTACAGGCATTTATCAGGTGTCCGAGTGCGTGTAATTTAACGAGATAAGGTCGAGTTTTGTATCCAACAACTTTATTATCAATGTTTGATTATAACTGTGTACCCAGCGTGAATGCGTTGTTATCAGTTAGCTTTATTCTTATAATTGATAAAGTCCAAACACTCTTAACCTTTTACGTCTTACCATAGTTACACCAAATCAAATTGAACGTTTGTACTCGCGTTTTACATCGCTGGATCGCAACGACTGCGGCACACTCTCCCGAGAGGATCTGATGCGTATACCGGAGCTGGCCATCAATCCACTATGTGAACGCATTGTCCACTCCTTCTTTGCTGAGAGCACCGATGATCGCGTCAACTTCCGCCAATTTATGAATGTGCTGGCACATTTCAGGCCACTGCGAGACAACAAGCAAAGCAAGCTGAACAGCCGTGAGGACAAGCTGAAGTTCGCTTTTAAGATGTATGACCTGGACGATGATGGCGTAATTAGCAGGGATGAATTGCTATCCATTTTACACATGATGGTTGGGGCAAACATTAGTCAGGATCAGCTTGTGAGCATTGCGGAAAGGACCATTTTGGAAGCCGATCTGTGTTGCCAGGGCAAGATATCGTTCGAAGACTTCTGCAAAGCATTGGAGCGCACCGATGTTGATCAAAAGATGTCCATTCGGTTTCTCAATTAAGGCCATGTGTAAAAAAAACTTTTTAGTCACTGTGTACCAAATAGTTTAGTCAAAATAATCTAAAGAAGACCGAGGCATTAACTTGTAATAGTAGTTTATTAACTATAGATGTATGCAGATATAATTGTTGCTTGCTTTTACGCTAGTTTTTACTTGAAGTTTATTGTATTAAATTATTGAATGCCGCTTTCATTCCGTTCCAATGTGAAATTCTTGCATTTGTCAATGGCCAGAAACCTATTTATTTGCTTAACCTACTGAAATTTTTGGATCTTTTTAGTTGCATGAAATAAAAACATTGTAAATACTGATGTGTGAATGTAGTTTATTGTATTTTCAGGCGATCAATTGGAATCTATATATGGTTAACGTATGTGACTAAGTATGTAATTGCCTTTGCCAATTTGCGCAAGTTCTTAACTCTCAAAGCGCACATGTTGCATGCAATGGCTTTTTAATTACTATACCACCTATGTGGTCGAGGAGACGGCGAGTTTCTTCAGATGCTCCATGAACAGCTGCAGCGATACGTCGTCTGTGAGCACGGGAGCACCGCCATCCTGTCAAAAAGAAGAGATAATTAACTATCTGGTAGTGGGAAATTTAAATGGAATCGCTTGAGCGGAGCCGACACCAATAGCAGAAGTAGAAGCAAGGCAGCTTAGAACTAAACCCAAATTGAATATTGAACAAAAAAGTTTACTACCGTCGTCTGACCAATGGGCGGCTGCACGGGGTAACAACAACAAGAACAACAAACGGGGACACAATAGAAAAGTAAAACAAAAACAAAACGTAATTTTTTGAAAAGTTGAAAAATAAACAATTTGCGGAGAAGACTAGTTGTTGCTGAATGACCTACCTGACCATAAGCATACATATTGTTGTGCGTCTGCGAGGGATTGACCTTTGAGAGCAAGAACCGAGCCTGAGATCCGCCATGCTCGGTGTCTATGTAACGTGGCATAGGGAATCGCGTCTGCAGTATTTCCTGGGCATCGTCGACAGGTGCCTGCAGTAGTTGCTTAAAATTTTCGTATTCGGGCATATCCTGATACTTAAGCGCACGCCATTGGGCAATGGTCTCTCCATGATAGATCAGTATCTGGAAGAAAGTGTCCATGAGCAGAATGCGATCTGCTTGAATCGAGGCTGTGTCAAGCAGCACCGGCTCCGGCGGTCCATTGAATGAATAGCTGTAAAGTATGGGCTGAATCATGATCAAGGACTGGGTGAGGTCCTCGCGCATTAGCATGTGTCGATAGAATGTGGTCTCGTCGGGCGAATTGTTGAAGACCTGCAGGAACTGCGAACGGCGCAGGTGATACATGAACTGCGGAAACAAGCTGAAGTTCTGCGACAGCCTAAAACTATTCGGATCGTCCTTGGAGTACTCGCCAAACTTTTGGCACTGCAAAAGTCGAAAACAAAATGTAAATACATTAATTGAAAATAAATTCTTAAGCTGTGCGAGCGCCTACCAAGCGGATCAGCTGCCGATCCACCCAGCGCAATATATCAGGTCCCTCATCCGTCTCGGCGCGATAGACCACCATGCGCGCCATAAGAACAGCGGCTGCTTCCTGATCGAAGCCAGCGCTGATGTGATGGACATTTGAGGTGGCGTCCGCCCAACTGTATTGGAAAAAAGTAACTGATATAAATAATCATTCATTCAGCAAAATATATGTACTCACTTTCTGGCCAGTGTGGTGACGCGTATGCGCCGCTGACCGCTTGGATGCTGATATTGTGTAATGAATTGAATGCATCCACGACCTCCTTGTGGCATGGGAGCCGCATGTTGATTAACAACTTCAAAGAAATAAGCTACCGTGGAGCTAGGATTGAGCGTACATAGTTTCCACTGCACCGTATTGCCCATGCCGATCTCCACATCCGACACCGACGGGCTCTTCACATTCAGCGACACACACGAGCCGATGCCACCAGATATTTTCAGCTCGCGCGAGCACTTCACCTCCAATGTAGCATTAAATGCCATCTTTAGATCGTTTCGACTGTCGCGCGCAAAAACGCGCTGGAATGTTTGCTTGAACAGGGACGAATTGAACGAATCGCCCATGACCATATGGCCACCTGTGGAGTTACACAGCTGCTTCATTTCCATTAGACCTGTCTGATCAAGAGCACACGAATATATATCGATGCTGTGGCCATTAGTTGCGGCGCGCAGCGCCAATGCATCATAATGCTTGATGGCCTTTTTCATAAACTTGACGTTGTCCTTGTGAATATCGTGATGGGACCGTATGGGATGCTTCAGCTCATCGTCGACCACTTGGCCGGGGCCCTGGGAGCAAGGACCACCGACAAATGTCATAATGCGACCACCCGTATTTGGGTATGTGCACTCCAGCAGGCCGACCGCAATCGAAAGAGCAGCGCCTGTTGAGCGCAGATAGCGCTTGCCCTGCGGCACCGGCCAAGGGTCACGCTGCAGCTCACTTAGCAGATCACCCAGAGCTGTATCGCACTGGCTAATCGGCTGCAGGAAGCGATGTGCCGGCGGCACATGCGCTCCTGCCCCACCAACCCCCGGAGTATTGGGCATCTGACCCGGTTGATTCGGTTGCTGATGTGGTGTTGGCGCAACGCCACGTCCAATGCCAAGCATATCTTGAACTTGCTTAGCTGTCAGATCTTTTGTGCCACGAAACACGTAACTCTTGGAACAGCCATCAGTTCCCAGCTCATGCACTTGAATCATTTTGCCAAAGGTAATAAGGCCCACTAATGCATTGGGCGGTAACAAACTAAGCGACATCTGCAGGGAATCTTTTAGTGCGTCCAGTTCCTCTTCATCCATACAAGTATCGACCAGGAATATGAATACGGGTGGCATCGTAGGTGCCCTAGTAATCGTATATTCGATCGTGCTGAAACCAGGTATTAGTTCGGCCGGCTGATGCTGCTCCGAAATGGCAGCATACTGCGGCGGAAACTACAAATTCAAGTGTGAATCACAGAGTCGAAAGTACATTTACCATTTAAGTACTCACGGGATTGCGTTGAAAACAAAAGTTGCAAACCCAGAGTTTGGCACGATAGTCAACCTGACACAATGGATTGAGTATGGCCCGACAATTGCTCCGGGTACATAATACAGGCTCATATTGTATTGGGGGCAAGTCAGGGCGTTCCTTAAGTGGCTGATAGAGACACGCAAGCGGCACCACCAAGCGACTGGCATCGATACGACTTGAAGGCCACACATTCCAAGTCAAACGCACACCGTCACGATCTTCATTTTGCTGGATGAACTCCTCGTAGGTAGTCATCGTTTAACAGCCTAAAATGGCGATTTAACTGCGTTTATTAAGCTAAAAATAATTAAACTCAAGCAAGTCTTATTGGAAAAATCGTTTGGCCAGGCCACGTCACGGATTTGACAGTTGGTTGCGTAGCAGGCAGCTTGTTAACACACACACAGTTGACATGCAAGCAAATAATTTGGTTGTTTATAAATAATTCTGTGAATGAAAAGTTGACTTAATAATATGCTTACTTATTTTAGCGCTTAAAAGTTTTAAATATTTGAAAATTATTTAAGCAAATCAAAATTAATAGTCACACAGTTAAAATTAAGTGGTTAGCTCTATTAGCAAATGCAGCCCTGATGCAGCTGTTTGCCGTCGTCGCGGTAGTGTGTGTGTGTGTGTGTATTTTTTAGAGTTGTTTCTAAGATGGCGACGAAAAAAACGCGTCTTATGTGAATGCAAATGCAATCATAACAACTTTAATTTTATGCTACTAAATGTGCGCTAATTTGAAACAAAACTATTGAAAAACAGTACTGAATAAGTGACGAATATTTTACATGTGAAATTTGGTGCGCAAGTTTTGTGAAAATGGCCACAAATATGTATCGAGTCGGAGGTGAGAAAAATTTTTTCCATACTCGCTTTTCTATCATCTTTCGTTATCGGCGCCGTCTCACTGTTTCGCCTTGTCGTTTTGTGTGCGTGTGTGTATATGTGTGGGACTCCATAGTAAGGATATAATAAAAGTGCATTAAAATGATCAAATATTACCAAATATTCATGCAATCCCTCAACACGTTTAATGCTGTTATCATTGATGATATAAAAAGCGTTTTTATGCGCTTCGGAACTGCCTATTTTTCAACGCGAGTTTTAACAACGTAGACCATTTTCAACACCAGCGAAGCGGCAATGGAACATCAAGTAACCGGTTGAGGAGAGGGGTTATGTGTACGCCGACCAAATTGTCGCAGCTGCAGCAAGTGTTTTTGTACAATGTACATACTTATTACTGTTTCTCCGATAAGCATTAGTATTGATGTGTATACAAGTTTGTATAAATCTGCTGTAGGACTGGGGATAGTGATGAAATGAAATTGCATTGACAAAGCTCACTGCAGATCAAATTGTGTGTTTGCTTGTGTGTGTGTAATTGAAAGTATATTTCGTTTTTTTTCGTGTATTCTGCTTTGTTTTTGACCCATCGTGTTTTCTTATGCTAATGAGTTTGCACTTTTGGCGCAGCATCTTACGTTTAAACGAGTTTCCCTTTTTTCAAATATTTATACGCACTCATTCCGTCGTTGGCATTACCAATTGCTTGCTCCCTCGCTCGCACTCCTTAACCGATGACGTTATTGTTTTTTCACCTTTTTCTCGTACAGTTTTAATGCAAATCAACCAAACGACTAATTAAACAATCAAAATAAATAATAAAAAATCTGGCACATGCATAAATTACAACATTTACGGTATTTCCTTTATGAAAATATATTATATGTGCTGATATCTCGTTGCACGCGTTGTATCAGAATTTGTCTTATTCGTCGGTTTTGTTAGTCACTTTTAATAGACACACACACATGCGAATAATCATACAGCAACCCAAATGTCGTCGCAGGCTATGGCGACACTTTCTTTTTCATCTCTTTTTACAGCAACCAAATGCAAAAGATACATTTTCCTTTTATTTTATGCCTGCCTTGAGTTGCCGCTTGATCGCTGCTCTTTTTTTCCTTTTCTTTTGTGTCGTTTTCTCTGTCTCTCTCTTCTATCGGCTTTCGTTGCTTCTGCTGCTGCTGCCGTGGTCAAAACCCAAGCAACGGTTTCTGCGACAGGTTCCGCACCGTTGCAGCCGGCGTACTGTGTTCACGTTCAGCCCCTTACCACTGCCTGTGGACTTCGTTGTTGTTTCTGTTTCGCAAGATGGATGGATGCCCACATTTGTATTTAATTGAGCAACGCGCATACTTTTCATTGTACTGTGGTCATAATTAAGAGGCTTGTCCACTAACAACACTGTGATTTTACAGTCACAAGCAGAAACTGTGACTCGTAAATAGCGCTAATATTGGGTTAATAATACTTTACCTGTTATATTCATATATGAAGCTGTGTGTATTGAATAATAATATGCGAATTCTAGTTTAATTCTTTAATGTTTTTACTCAGACATTCGTTTAGTTTGTACTGTCACAGTTAACCTCATTTTTACTCATCTCTAATATCTGTAGTCTGTCAATGTATGCATGTGTGAATGTTCGTACGCCTTTCTGAGTATTGGTGTGAGTGTATATGTTATGCGTTTACCTGCGCTTGAGTGGATGCGTTTACTGTCATTTCGCTTTGATAATGAATGATTCGCAGTCAGATGGGACTGCAATTATTCTTCCACGGCAGCACTTCATATTTCAACCGTAATTGTTATTCAATAATGCAACGCGCTTTTTGCAGACTACGTCTACGTTGAGACAACGCCGAATAGTCCCTTCCTGATACGCCGCATCGAGGAGTTGAATAAAAACCAAACCGGCAATGTGGAGGCGAAGGTCATGTGTTTTTACCGGCGTCGTGATCTACCCAACCCACTTGTACAGCTGGCGGATAAGCATCAACGTAAGTAAAACAAAACAAACACACACATATGTAAATTTGTATATTCATAAGATTTCGGAAAGCTAAGTGAGGTTATGGTACGAATTGTAGCCCTTGCGGCCTTCGAATAAGTCATAAGCCCCTACAGATCCTGAGCACATTTTCACCACAAAAACCAAAGCTCAGACGAAGGCGCATGGATGGGCGGAATACACCCATGCGCCGAAACCATAACCGAAGCTGCTCCCTACCACCACCACCATATGCCAGTGTGCAATGTGTCAAAGCATGGAACACCCAAACACACATACACCTACACACTCACTTAGCAGCAGCAACAACAACAATAATAAAAGCCGACATCAACAGCAACAGCAACAAGAACCGCAATGACAACAACTGTAAAGCATACATCCAAAGCAAAGAGTAAACGGAATCCAAGCATCCGTAGCTACAACAACAACAGCAACATCATGAGCACATAAGCATTATATGTGTAGAGCTGCACTGTACTTCGATGTTGTTGTTACCGTTTTTGGTTGCTGGCAGGCGGCGCCAACAGTGTGGGAATACTAGGCATCAGTAGGTAGACTGGCTGTCTACCTCTGTGTCCTCTCTCTCACTCTCTTTCTCTCTCCCCCAATTCTGTGTGTCTGTGTGTGTTAACGAAAATTTTCATGAGCCCTGGTACTGCAGGAGCACCGAAAGGAGCCGCGCTTTGCAATCATGTATACATACACAGAGAGACAGGGAACCCAACTAGCAGTCATCAGCATGGACAGACCTTTTGCTGTATCTTCCTCCCAAAAAGCATACACACATACAGCGCACATTTGGTGGGGTTGGCTGGCCCACTCGAATTCGATACGTGACCCAACAAAAATGCGTTTTTCCAACGCGGCCTCCCCCACCGCGTGGTGCGTCGACAATGCCCATTAACGGAACCTTTCGTCGCGCACCCCAACTCCTTGATTCTTTTGGCTTGGCTGGTTGATGTGTTCCTTTTTTGGAGTTGCAAATTCGTATGGCGTGCGTTGCCTGTTTGCAGCCTAGCTGTTAATCATTCATTTAAGAATTAGCACACCAACTACACCACAAATAGTCTATCAAGCGTGTCAAGAAACGAGAATAAAAAGAATACAAGAGGCAAACAAAAACTCAAAGCTGCACACTGGCCACAACAACGATTCGAGCCAAAAAAAAAAAAAAATGAAATGCGCGAGGCAGAGCCACGGCAGAGGCAGACAGTGCCAGCAAACACAACGCACACGCCTTCATCTGCCAACCCCTGCCCGCACTTACCAGACTTTGTTTCCTATCTAAGGCCACCAAACAGTTGCGCACCCTCACTCCCCCCTTGACTTGCTCATGTTGTTGCTTCTGCTATTACTGCTTCTTTTTCGTCTTCTGCTATACACCTACGCTCTTGTAAATTTAGCAATGCACCCACAGCCTTGCGAGGAAGGGGGTGGTTGGATGGTAGCTTGCTCGAACTTCTCAAGAAGCAGCAGCCACCACCCAAAAACCCCCACGTTGACTAACACACCAGTTACCATCCCTTCATCTCTTGTTTTGCGGGGTATTAAAAATAAATTCAAAAAGTTTTGTATTTATTTTGTTGGGCTTTCATTGGGCAAACGCGACATCTTTTAGTGAAATTACTTTTTGTACTTAACCTCACTTTTAAAGCGCTGCCAACTCGTTTACAGTATTTAGTCAAGTAAATGAAGCTTCACTTGTTAACACTTGCCACATATAAACATTGTAAATATAATCTATAATATGCATATGTATATTTGTAAATCAACATTTCCCAAAATCACCTTCCACACATTGAAAAAAAACTTGATGATGCAGTGGCAACCGCAGAGGACTCACCGCTGGCAACTAAACTGAAGAAAACCTGGCTTAGAACACCCGTAGGCGAGGAGCAGGCGGCACAAGCTGTGCTCGATCCCTCAATAGGTACAAACTGGCAAAGCAGCTATTACTAAAAAAACATTAAAATCATTCATTCTTACGTTTTATGTAGTTTTATTGGGAATGCAATTTTTTTCGTTACAACATTTACATTTAATCAAACTCCTATTTACCTAATGTAAATGTATTGTAATTATTTATAATTTTTTTTGCTATTATGGTAGACAAGTTTGATACTGACCTAGACAATGTTCATTAACTAAATAAAACTTGAAAAGACGAATGTGATACAACAAATTTAATTTCTTTAATTTAATATATTTAATAATTATGAATATTAATTCTTTGTGAAATATACAAAGTATTTTAATTTATTTGTGCGTGCTTTTGTCGCAACTCTTAACATTACATTTAAATATCAAATTTACTTGTAAGGCGAGACCCTCGCTAATGTAGAATATTTTAATGTTCATGAGCTTATTGAGGTTAGTACCATGCTATGTTAGTAATGTAGTCTAGATACGAACGCCAAATTGGTCATGCAATGGTGGATTGGCTTTAAATTTAGCCCTAATAATAGTGCTCGTATATAACATGTGTACAGCAAGTGGAATGCACATACTTAAAGATATATGAATTCGTTTGCTTGCAGCTGCCCTCGAAGAGGAACGTACCAGCCCAACGCAAGCGTCCTCCGGCGCCACCACCGGCAATTCCAGCACCAACAACAATACTAACAATAATAACAACAACAGCGCTGCGAGCGGCGCTCCTGGTGGCGATGGAGAGAAAAGTGAAGCGCTAACCAGCAAACAGCGATACCAGATCAAGCATCGCGAACTGTTTTTATCTCGACAAGTTGAGTCGATACCCGCCACGCAAATCCGAGGGAAGTGCTCCGTCACGCTGCTCAACGAGACGGAATCATTACAAAGCTATCTCAATAAAGACGTGAGTTGTAACGAGTTGTAGGAAACGAAATTGAAATAATTGGAAATGTATATTATATGTTTCATTTTGTATGTATTGGATTGCAGGACACATTCTTCTATTGTTTGGTGTTTGATCCGAATCAAAAAACGTTGCTCGCCGACAAGGGTGAGATACGTGTCGGCAGTCGCTATCAGTGTGATATACCCGCCAAGCTAAAAGACACCGCCACAGATGAGCGTAAGCTGGAGGAGCTGGAGTCACTGGTGTGGACGCCGGAGCACAATTTGACCGATCGTAAGATCGATCAGTTTCTTGTTGTCTCGCGTTCTATTGGCACCTTTGCTCGCGCCCTCGACTGCAGCAGTTCAGTAAAGCAACCCTCATTACACATGTCTGCAGCGGCCGCCAGTCGAGACATCACCCTGGTGAGCTACAGAATAACCAAATGCATTTTGTCATCTCGCTAATTATGCTTCTTGATTGATTCTAGTTTCACGCTATGGACATTCTGCACAAGCACGAATATTCAATTGAGGAGGCTATGTCCTCCCTAGTTCCTTCCACTGGGCCAGTACTCTGTCGCGATGAAATCGAAGATTGGAGCGCATCAGAAGCTAATCTCTTTGAGGAGGCTTTAGATAAATATGGCAAGGACTTCAATGACATACGACAAGATTTCGTAAGAAAATAGTTACTTAATATTGCAGTATTTTGAAGTTATTCAGTTCAGAGCTTGCTAAAATTAAAAATTCGAATTTAATTATTACAACTAAATTGAATGTTTATCATGCTTAACATATTTAATGTGTTCCCATTAAACAGCTGCCGTGGAAAACGCTAAAACAAATCATTGAATACTACTATATGTGGAAGACCACTGATCGATATGTGCAGCAGAAACGAGTAAAGGCTGTCGAGGCGGAACTCAAACTCAAACAGGTCTATATACCGCAATACAATAACAATGGCAAAGGTAACGGAACCAGCGTGAAGGCGGGAAGTGGCGGTGGTCCAGGTGGCATTTATAATGGCACCACCAATGGTGGCGCCGACTTATCCAACAATGGCAAACCGTGTGAATCATGCGGGATAACGAAATCATCACAAGTAAGATTTCTATATGTGTGATCAGCAATTATTAAAGTTTTATGTATAATTTCACAGTGGAACTCCTTTAGCAACGGTCATCTCACGTGTCGCCTGTGTCAAAGTTGTTGGGACTACTGGCGAAAGTACGGCAGTATGAAATCGGCGCATAAGGGCGATGCAAATGATGGGGAGGCTAAGAAAAAAGCGGCTGTAGCTGTCGCGCCACCGGCGTTAGCAGCTACAGGTACCACAACAGTGGTAGATCTTAACGATGACGAAAAAGTCAGTGATCTAAGCAATCGTCAATTGCACAGGTATTATGATACATCGAATCCCAACAACATGATTTTATTAACCGTATAACATATTGTAGGTGTTCCATTGTCAATTGCGGCAAAGAATTCAAGCTGAAGACCCACCTGGCGCGCCACTACGCACAAGCGCATGGTATTGCCATCAGTTCAGGGTCGCCGCGGCCAATAATGAAGACGCGCACTGCCTTCTACTTGCACACGAATCCTATGACCCGTGTAGCACGCATTGTGTGCCGTAACATTGTGAAACCCAAGAAGGCGGCGCGTCAGAGCGCATACGCCATCAATGCGTTGCTGGTCAAGCAAGAATGTAAGTAATATTTGCTTAATAGTGATAGTAACAATGCATAATTGTATTACATTCATCAATGTAGTTACGAATCGTATTAGCGGTAAATCACAAGCGGAAATCAAAAAGATGCTTTTGCTCAAACCGAAGGATCGTGGCAGCGTCACAAAAATTGCTAATCGTTTAGGTGCACCTGGCAGCGGTCCACATGAGTGGCTGGTGCTAACGCCCAAGGATAAAATGCCACAGCCCGTTGTTGTCTCATTCCCAAAGCCGCCTAAAGCCGCAGACGGCAGCTTGGTCTACGAACGCGTGCCCAACAAAACACCCGATGTTGTCGTAGTTCCTGTTGCGGCTGACAAAGAGCTATCCATAATTCCAGCGCAAGCAACGTCTACGATACGCAAACGTGCCCACGACGAACAGCAACTAAATGGTACTGAAGGTGAGTTAAATTTTACTCAAATTAATACAATTGGAATTCCAAATGGAGTATATTAATAATGTTCTTATATTTTAAATGCAGTAACCATTGTGCCCAGCGGTCCACCTGCCAAACGTCCTAACAAGGATCCCATGCCTTCGCACTGCCCCAGTCCGGAGCAATTTGCAGCCATGATGGCAGCGTCAGGCCAACCGCTCTCCAGGCATCACGTAAGTCGATCATAATTGTTGTTGTCAGTCTCCAATAACTTGTATTTGTATTTTTTTACAGCTCAACGGCAAGCAGAAGATTGCGCAAATGGCACGCGGTGGAAACGGTCGCAAACAGGTCATTAGTTGGATGGATGCACCGGATGATGTTTACTTTAGAGCCACAGATGTACACAAGTGAGTTATATTCTTAAATAATTAGTTATTTGAGTTTCTAATAGGAATCTTTTTGTTTATAATAGAAAAACACGAAAAATACTCTCAGCTGTGGATCTGCGTCGTGCAGCTCGCAAACCATGGCGCTCACTGCCCATAAAGTCAATGGCCCCTGAGCCGAGCAGCAAGCCTATTGAATCACAAATCGTTATACTGGACTGACCGTCGGCGGCCGAGACATCAACGAAAGTAACTGCAGCAGCGGCAAAGTTGCTGACATATTCAGCCAACAGATTCGAGCAGCAACAGCAGCATCCGCCATTTCCATATACAATGGATGCATTGCTAAACTAGTGACCCAGATTCTGTCTTTTAGTGGCTTGCCATGTACATACATACATACATAAACCCCGCATGCATACCCACAAATCCCACAAGCATACATACTTACATATACATACATCTAGTATAGGCAAGAGATACACCATCACTATATGCCGTTGGTACCCATTTCACTAACAGACAAACCAACTACTGACAGCAACAACAAAACCACTTTACTAGCGCTTAAATAGATATCTTTTTAAAAACAAATAGTAAGATAATAAGTGTTAAGAACTAAAGCAATAGTAAACACAACGCAAAACAAATCAAATATTTATTAATATTTTACATAATTTTACAATTTTAAAATCTCAGTATACCGTACACAAAAAACAATTACACTACGACATTTGGCATAAATTCTTTGATTCTTTTTAGTTTATGTGTTGTAGGCATTTTTTATAAATATTTTTATTGCATTGTCCGATATTCTTTTTAATATGCGTGGATGTAATATAATTTTAATGTGTCTTTTTTTTTCAATTGTAATTTCCGCAATTCGCCTACAGGTTCCACAAAAATTTGGCAATTTTATTAAGCGAACGTTGGTCGCATGCTAGCTAAATCCAGATACGTAAATTTGAAGTTCAAAGGCCTCCATAATTTTGAAATATTTTTCACTGTCAATTTGAATATGACAAATTATAGACGAAAGATATTTTAAAATTGATTTAATGCTTTAAGTATCAAAACAAATTGAAAACTAACCTTGTTAATAAATGTGACGTGCAACATTATTTAAAAAATTAATTATACGCTGTAACTAAAAACAGAAAGCTACCACAAATTGTACAGTAAAAGGGATAAACTTTATAACTTCGAATACAATTTATTTTCATAATTTATATACAAATTGCAAATGAATACATTAACAGCGATACATGATACACTTAGGCAGATATACATACACACACACACATACAAATAGAGCATATTATTTAAGTATATAAATACAAAAATGAGAAACTAAACCACATAACATACATTTATAAATGTATTGAGAATAATATGATAAAATAATAACATTATTAATTTTGCAAATAACAAGTAAACTCCAAAAATAGAGCAGCATTGAGAACCCAAATGAAAATAAAACGAAGCATCAGCAGCAAGAACATTTATATATATTGATTATAAAGAAATTCTAATTGTAAGCCAATCTATGTATTTTTAAATTTAAAACTTAAGTAATTTTGTAAAATAAAATTCTTTAAATTAAAAAAGTTAAGTAAAAACACAAAGGGAATGAAAACAGCAACAAATGTCAGAAAATCGACCACAACAATATGTTTGTTTACAAATAAAATGCAAGCGCATGTGCATGCAGCATATAGTAAAAACTAAACCGAAGGTCAAGCAACAGAAGCAAATCAAACAGAGCTATATACATACCTATATATAAATATATATATATAAAGTATAACAGTACGAAATCTGCGCATTGCACGATACAATACGCATATACATTTTTACAAAGTAGGAAGAAAGATCGCTGGCAGTTTGGCTGGTAGGGAGGGGCAAGAAACCGAAAAGTTTTCCAAATAAAGTTTTAAAACTAAAAATTTTCCTAAAAAATATTCATATAACAAAGTATTTATTCATACACAATGCTAACCACTTTACAAATCTTTATATATTTAATTTCTACTCTTCTGAGTAGCTGGCAATACAGAGAGATGCGTTGGTCCCACCAAAACCAAAGGAATTCTTCAGAGCAATCCGTCGAGTCTGATCCTCAGACCACTTGCACGTACTTTTCACCACATTGACATCCACATCCAAATTATCAACGTTAATTGAAGGTGGTAATTTATTTTCCGCACACGCGTGGACCACAAAGAGAGCTTCCAAATTGCCAGAAGAGCCAAGTAGATGACCGTGAGCGCCTTTTGTAGAGGACACAAAGACTTTTGATTTATGGTCGCCGAAAACGCGTCCAATGGCATGTGCTTCAATGCGATCTCCGGTGGGTGTTGATGTGGCATGGGCGTTGACATAGCTAACATCCTGTGGTGTTAAGCCTGCATCGGCAATGGCACGTCGCATAGCCAAAGTGGCACCGGCTCCATCTTCGCTAGGCGATGTGATGTGATGCGCATCACCAGAAAGACCGTAACCGAGCAGTTCAGCCAGTATGGGTGCTCCACGGGCTCGCGCATGTTCCAATTCCTCTAAAAGCAGCACAGCGGCGCCTTCACCCATCACAAAACCGTCCCGAGCTTTATCAAAAGGTCGTGAGGCTGAGGCAGGGTTATCATTAAACGCAGTACTGAGTGCACGTAACCTACAAAACCCAGCGATCGATAGGGGGTCTATGCACGCCTCCCCACTGCCGGCTAACATCACGTCTGCATCACCGTTGCGTATAAAGCGCAAAGCATCACCGATAGCATGAGCACCGGTTGCGCATGCAGTTGAGACGCAATGGTTGGGTCCCTGCAAGCCGTGGCGCATGCTTATATGACCACATGCCATGTTCGGTAAGAGCCTTGGCACGAAATAGGGACTGACTCGATTGTATCCACGCTGGAGTTGCTGAAAAGCGCCATAGACCTCGGACAGATCGAACATGCCCATACCTACGCACACACCAAAACGTTCCCGCTGCTCTACAGCCAACTCATTAGGCTGAAGCTTTGCCGATGCCAGAGCTTCGTCCGCTGCGATGATTGCAAATTGTGTGGCAGGACTCATTAGTTTGAGGTCGCTCTTGGTCAAATGCTTTTCTATCTGCAATCGTTCCCTTGGTATTTGTGCGGCCACTTGGCAAGGCAGGCCCTTGAATTCAGTTCCTAGCCGAGAAATAGCGGATTCCCCCGCCAATAAACGTTGCCACGATTCGCCAACATTATTGGCCAGGGGTGTAACAGCACCGCTACCGGTGATAACTACGCGTCGCCGGCTGGCTTCTGTGGACGCCTTTCGAATTTGAAATAATAAACGCATGTTGTAACACAAGTGTAACAGAAAGATTAACGCGGACAATAACAGAAATCAGCTGATGTCTAAAGTAGCGTTGCCACACTATCATCACTTATCATATGTTAGAGATGAGTGAGAGTCGTGTTTCATACGTGGCATATTTTGTATTATTTAAGACACACACCATATACGAGCGATCCTGATTATAGCCGGTGACAGGCAACTAACAAGCAATTCCGACATAGAAATCCTATGACTCAATGAACTATTACTGGTACGGCTGCCATCGTTGGCACTTTGGTACCAAAACTGGTAAATTATTTTTACGTTGGTACTTTGGTTGGTATATTATATTTAATTTTATTTAAATAGTGATGATAGATATATGATAGAAATTAAAGATTTTTTTTTTTTTTTTTATATAAATAATGGATTTAATTTTAAATATTAAGGAAAAATTTTAAATTTATAAAGTAGTTTTAAAAGTAGTTTTTTAGTTTTAAAAGATCTGGTTGCCCCTTGTAAGAAATTTAATATATTGTTGTGCTGGGATCTAAATAGATTACATAATCATAATAATAACATAGCTCTAGATCTCCTAGACATTAGTAGGGAACCGCAACGCTTAAAAGATTACATGTTTTGGATCTCCCACATAATGTCAAACTGTAATGTAATATATGATTGTGGGAAAAATTGGAGCCATTTTCCACCATTTGTTTAAACAGTACACTCTGCTTTCATAAATAAATTTATAAACGTTTGTTGAATACTTCAGTTGCAATTCGTAATATTTAAATGTCGAGCACGCACACTCAACAAGAACACGTCTTAGCTCTTCAGAATTTGAGTTTCCACTGATTCAACACTGCCCACTTCTCTCAATAAACTCTATACTAATTCGCTGCTGCCAACTTGCGCAACCATCGATAAATACATAGTTCTATATATTCAGCATTGCTACACATATATATTATTTAATCTTATTGGAGCTCAAACAATACTGTTATTTTTGTAAATATTATATCATTCTTCTATATTCTAAGCAATTTGTTTATTCATCAGATTACAATAAAACAAACCAAAATTATTATATACATATATAAATATGTACATTGCTTGTACTGTACGTGATATCACACGTGCTCAACATTGGCCTGGCAATAAAATAGATTGCAATAATATACACATGTATAATTATTTTAATACTTATAGTATACAAAGTGTGTAATGTGTTATCAGTTACATACATATGTCACTAATATCCAAGTTACTTTATAATTTCTCTTAGGTTGCTTTAAGAGTGAAATGTTTTGCATGATAATAAGAGTTATAAAGATGAATTTCTCTTTCGTCATGTAAATATGAACAAATATCGTGTGTTTGTATATGTGTTTGTAAATATATAGCGATCGTGATTGTTATTTTTGCATTGTCTAATCATAAGTAGATGGCACATTTTGGAGAATCTACCAGAGAACTGCACATACCTACATACATATGTATGTATATACTACATTGATACTGAAGAGATCTACATATATTCTCTATGTGAATTAAATGTTCGCTCAAAACCGGGCGATAAGAATTACTTATAGGCAAGTTCTCATTCATTTGCGCACCAGTGTCTTGATGTTCTTTGATCAATAACAACGCGCTAGAACGAACAAAATGTCGAAAGAAAGTAAGAATTTATTCACATATATTCCAAAGGTGAATCCGAATAATAAACATTTACTGATAAATAATTTGAAACAGCCTGTTGCCATGGACCCGGTTACGCCACTCCATTGGATGCTATGAAAGATGGTCCTCGAGAAACTCTTCTTTATACGGTGACAATACAACCAAACTTAGAGGAGGAGCACGGTGATTATCTATCAACAATTGATGTGGACCCGGCTAGTCCCACATATTGTCAGGTAATCAGATTGTTTTGACTTTAAACAATTTTCATATTGTAAATGCGAACCATAAATTCTCACAATACGAGCAGATAGTTCATCGCAACTTTACGAACCGAAAAGGAAACGAGTTGCACCATTCAGGTTGGAATGCTTGCTCAAGCTGCTACTATGTGGACAAGAATGCCAAATCGGTACCCAAGAGAAATCGATTGGTGTTGCCGGCAATTAATTCCGACTTTATTTACGTACTTGACGTGGCAACAGATCCACGTAAGCCCGAAATAATTAAAGTAATCGATGGTGATGTATTGAAGAGCCACAATGTAACTGCTCCCCACACGACCCACTGCTTGGCAAATGGTAATATTATGATATCGGTATTGGGCGATGCCAATGGATATGCCAAGGGTGACTTTATACTGTTTGACTCCGAATTCAACTGCATCGGAACGTGGACAAAAGGTGAACGAAAGGCGCTTTGTGGCTACGATTTCTGGTATCAGCCCTATTTTGATGTAATGGTCTCCAGCGAATGGGGAGCTCCCAATAAGTTTCGGCGGTTTGTAATGAAACATCTATCCATATTTTCTATATAGTCTTATTTGATTCTCGTTGATCATATAGTGGCTGGAAAGACGAAGATTTGAATGACATGACTCAGTACGGATGCAGGCTCAATTTTTACAAATGGTCTACTCAAACACTATATCAAACCGTTGATCTTGGAGTCGACGGTATCACACCATTAGAGGTTCGCTTCTTACACGACCCAAAGCGTCCTGATGGATATGTTGGATGTGCCTTAAACGCGAAGGTCTTCTATTTCAAGAAGAAAGCCGACTCGGATGAGTTCGATGTTAAAAAAGTAATTGATATACCCCAAAAGCTCGTTGACACTGGAAGTGGCACTGCAACAGAGATGGGTGGCATGATATCAGACATTATAATATCCTTAGATGACAGGTACCTTTATGTTAACTTGTGGCGTCACGGTGACGTCAGACAATATGATATAACCAATCCAGAAGAGCCAAAACTCACGGCACAAGTGTTTATGGGAGGAGCCATTTGCAGTGATCTTCCTGACGTAATTGTAAAAGAGGACAGAGAATTGAGCGTACGTTGGACACATTATATTCATATAATGAACATGAATTTATATTTATATTAAATTACTTATTATTTAATAGGAAAGGCCACCTCCTCGGTTCATTAAGGGTCGACGTTTGGAGGGAGGGCCACAAATGATGCAGCTTTCTCTCGATGGCAAACGCTTGTATGTGTCCTCTTCACTTTACTCCCCCTGGGATAAACAAGTATGTATATAGGCCCCTAACATAAGGATTGAAAAGGATAAATTAATAATTTTAATAATTTTGATTATAGTTTTATCCCAATATGGTGTCTAAAGGTGGACATGTGTGCCTTATCGATATCGACGTGGTCAACGGAGGTATGAAGCTTAACGAAGATTTCTTGGTTGACTTTGGAAAGGAACCGAATGGGCCAAGTCTACCACATGAGATGCGCTATCCGGGTGGGGATTGTACTTCAGATATTTGGTTGGCCAACGATTCCTAAATTGCATTCAATTTTATTACATTGTGATTAATGGCAATATTGTAATAGATAAAGTGGAAAATTTATGAAATCCTGTTTGAATAGAATTAATTTATTATGTTTTGACTCTCAATTAAAATAAGAAAGGCATAATAGAAATTTTATTGACTGTGGTCAGTAAAGCTTCTTCCGGTAACAACATCAAATCACATAAACGTTGTGCACTGGAAAACTCAACTCATAAATAGATTGTCTTAAATAAACACCTATTTACATACTTTTTGTCACATGTGTTGTCAATAAATGATCTCGCCAAACCATTAACCACATGTCCCTGGAAGATCAAGCTGTGCACCAGATAGGCCAAGTTTGGAGGAATAAGGAGTTTGGCCCAGGGAACCCGCTGGAGTCCAGTTAAAAGCTTACTCTTGGATGCGTCCAGTTCACAGAACTCTTGCCACAATACTTGGGTGGCAATGACCCATGATAATGACATAAGGGTTAAGGGTATATGGGTGACAAACCAGAAGGCACCTCCACTCAAAAATGCTGCAACTAAATTGATATGCCTTATCTCCATTTTGCCCGCCAGCACACATTGTATCATCTAAAAAGAGATTATGTAACATTATATAGCCTCTGAGGATGATCTCACCCTGAATATGCCCATATAGCTGATCATAAAACTGGTGGACTTCAAGTTAATCTTCCTGATTTGCCTGCGCATGATGGCACTAAGTAAATCCAAAGCCAAGCCAATTCCCAGATAGGTCCGCAATTCGCGTAATGCCTCCCTTGCACGCTGCTCCAAGGACCACTTAGGGTAATCGTGGGGCAATGGAGTCGGCTTGATGAACCAGAAGCCCGAATAACATTGCAACTGTTGCTGCCGCAGCACCACCAGGGAGCACAGCATAAACACCATCGTCCGAGCTGCATGTGAATGCACCAATCCCACGTTCAGTTGTCGCAGCATGGCTTCAATGGCCTGTGCCACATGATGAACAACAATAACAGCAACATTTGAAGCTGATTCAACTCACCGCGTGGACAATGCCTGTGGAATAAAACTTCAGCACTTTTTGTGGTGCCCACCAGAGGATTTGTGCACCCAAGCAGCACGAAAGATACGGTGTTAATCCCCAAACGAATCGGCCACTTAGACGTCTACAAATGCACATCCAGTAGAATGTTAATGCATTAACTATCGAGCCAATGCTCGAAGTTTGTAGATAGTTTTTCACAATGGACCACACGCGTTTCCTGCTAAGTTTGTGACAGTTGAAAAGTAACGGAAACTGCAGAGGATAGGGTATTTAGCCAGTGAGTAAAACAGTGAAGAACAGTGAAAAACAAATGATTGAACACACCAGCAATATAGGTAAATAATATTTTGCACTAGACACATGATTACGATACAGATTCCAGATGAACGCCTCGGTGCAACTCTGATGAGGCAAGCTATGGATAATCCCTGAACAGTGCAAACGGTTCAAGGGCCACTCGAAAACCTTGCTAGGCGCTACCATTTTTCAAACTGTTAGCCTAAGTTCCAGACTCGACACTCGCCACTCGGCAACCAACCCAACACAATCCAATATCAGGTGCTGTGAGCGGCGAGAGTGCCATGGTTCAAGTTGCAGGTTAATATGCAAATTATATTGCAAATATATATAAAGTTAAGTATATATTGCTAAGTACTTAAACATAACAAGCTTGCTTGTTGCTCATTCAGAATATCTTTTATTTATATTTCACGTAAATGCGTTGTATGTAGACAGTCTCTATGCTTTTATTTAAATTATAATAACCGACAAAATAATCAACGATTTCGCATTAATGCTCCGTTTTATGAGAGAAGAGATTTGTAGTGCAATATTATTCGTATTATATTATAATGAATTACTAGCTGACTTAACTATAAGCGGCGTTTTGCACTTTAATATTGAATGTGAAGAACAATTATTTTTTCCACTTTTACAGTGAAATTTTATTATTATTAACCTAGGGGCTGTGACGTTCACCTAAGATCCATCAGTATATTCAAAGCTAAGGCCAAGCATACAGACTTCATTGAAAAACGTAATCAGACGCAGTTTACAGTGAGTGCATCTGCTGCAGCCGCCTTCTAATATCGTTGGCACTGTGCGAAATTGAGATCATAGCTGGAGCATCTGGATACATCTTTGAATCTTTGAACTTACTAGTTGGCCGTTGTATTATCGACGATGATGCCAGTCAAGCCGCTGACCTTATGCGGTTGGAGCACATATGTATGAATAAGATAAGCCAGAGAAAATGGAAAGATCAAGTCACTAAAGCCAAACCGATTCCTTGTGCGTTTGTCGTACTTGCCCCAAAGTGTGCGACCTGCCTCCAAAAGAGCATAACTCAAAATGGTTAGTTTAGGATAGCAAATGTAGCTAATGCCACCTAGAAAGCTGGCCAGAATTTGCTTCACTGTACCGCTGATCTCTTGATGACTTTGTAAATAACAAAGTGTAGCCTAACAAAGAGGAAAACTAACAGGTTACGCAACTAAGAAGAAATAAGTATGTTACCCGATAGATGCCAGCGTAACAGCCAAGCCAAGCCACGGACTCCAAGCGCAAATGCTTCAATTGCCAGTTTTCAGTTTTGACACAGCTGAGTAATGCCTTAAAGATGTCCATGGTCAATCCAATAAGCAAATACTTACGCATGCCCTGTAGTATATACACTCCCGCATTGGAGGCATCTTTTGGTGGCAGCGACTCGGGTGCTAGAAACCAGAAGCCTTTGTGCCAATGGCGATCCCTGCCCAACAGAATGACAACGCTGCAGATCATGAAAAGCATAGTTTGCAGCATAAGCGAGGAACTGACCGTTTTGGTCAAAAGATTGCCACGTTGCACCAAGAGACTTTCTATTAACTGCCCAAAAATATGGATTCGTTTTAGCCAAGCACAATGACAAAATTCTTGTTCACTCACAGATTGAAATATTGCCGTGTGTTGTAAATGTTTGACTCGTTGTGGCATAAACGCTGTAAAGGAGCCACCAAACGTGGCAGGGATAAACATCAGTGTATAATAACGAAACTCCTCCAGAAGATTCCTGCATACAATGGATATATACATATAAATACATCAAGCTCAGCATTATTATTATAGTAGGATTAGAAATCGGATAACATTAGCATAACTTGTACACATAGTTAGGGAAGGAACATTCACTTTTTGCTAACCCAAATTTCAAATCAATATTCAAGGTACTCGCATTAGGGCTTCGGCACACCGAAGTAGATATACTCTTTTTTATGCCTATGTAGGTTTCCTTCTTGCATACCGTAGAGCACACATGGATATCGATATGAGGTAACCGTTCAGTAGGCCCCCCGAATATCAACTGTACGTAATACCACAACGCATCCTGGAGCACCGCAATATTGAAGCCCGGCAAGAGACGCCTCACCGCATGAAGCAGAGCCACGGGCAAGTAATATTTCATATTTGACCAGGCAAAACGATGTAGATTCTGGATAGCTGCCCGCAGACAGGTGTGCGAATGCAACAGTTCGTTGCAGGAACACCTGCTGAGGTACTCCACAAGGTATTTGCTCTGAGCGACCATTAAGACACGACTGCAGGGGTTAGCCTAGGGCGACTTATGGAGTTCAGCTTAAGCTGTTGTTGAGCAAAAGCAACGAATTGTTAATTGTTAATTTACATTTATTCCAAATTTCCAAATACATATTCAATTGTATTAATTAGATTTTCAAAGTTTTGGGTCTAATGGAATCGGTTAGTCTCCTAGTCAACCTCCTCGACGGTAGGGCCGCTGTTGTTGTTGTTAGATTGTTTCCCTTTTTGGCCCTGACCAGCTCCATGTAGCTTGGACATGATGGGACCGCAGATCCGTTGGCACTCTTTCATGTGATGCTCGTACTCTTCCTTCTCGGCAAGCGTATTGCTATCTAACCAGGAGCTTTCCTTAGCACAGGTTTCTCGCACTTTGGTGCGATCGCTGTCGTTAAGTGTACCGGAGGGGGCTTCATCTACAGCCTGCTTGCAGCCATAGATGTAACCCTCCAGAGTATTTCGGGCCACTACACGTTCGCGTTGTTGTTCATCCTCATCTTTGTACTTCTCCGCCTCCGCGAGCATGCGATCGATCTCAGCCTTGGAAAGCCGTCCTTTGTCATTGGTGATGGTGATCTTCTCGTACTTACCGGTACTGCTGTCCTTGGCACTGACATTCAAAATGCCATCGGCGTTCAAATCAAATGTCACATCGATCTTGGGCACACCACGTGGGGCTGGGGGAATCCCACTTAAGTTAAATGTACCCAGTAGATTGTTATCCTTGGTCATGGCCCGTTCTCCCTCATACACTTGAATTGTAACCGCGTTCTGATTATCGCTGTAAGTTGTAAACGTTTGCTGTTGCTTGCAGGGAATGCGGGAATTGCGCTCAACCAGCTTGGTCATAACACCGCCAGCCGTTTCGATGCCCAGGGAAAGTGGTGCTACGTCGACCAACAATAGATCCTGTATCTGTGAGCTGCCCACGCCTGTGAGTATGGCTGCCTGAACGGCCGCGCCATATGCTACAGCTTCATCGGGATTGATGGACAGATTCAGTTGCTTGCCACCAAAGAAGTCCTGCAGCAGTTTCTGTATTTTTGGAATACGAGTGGATCCGCCAACGAGAACCACATCGTGTATCGATTTCTTCTCCATTTTGGCATCATTCAAGGCTCGCTCAACTGGCTGAAGCGTAGAGCGAAACAGATCCATATTCAACTCCTCAAAACGTGCCCGGGAAATCTTCGAGTAGAAGTCAATGCCCTCATGAAGAGCATCAATCTCCAGGGACGCCTCCGTGCTGGAGGACAGCGTACGTTTGGCACGTTCACAAGCCGTGCGAAGGCGACGCAGAGCACGAACATTGCTAGAAATATTACTCTTGTGTTTGCGCTTGAACTCCTCTACAAAGTGGTTGACCAGGCGATTGTCAAAGTCCTCGCCTCCTAGATGAGTATCGCCAGCGGTAGATTTAACCTCAAAGAGAGAACCTTCATCAATAGTGAGTATGGATACATCGAAAGTGCCACCGCCTAAATCGAATATCAGAACATTGCGTTCCCCCTTCAGATTCTTGTCCAGGCCATAAGCCAAGGCAGCAGCAGTTGGCTCATTGATGATACGCAGCACATTTAGACCGGCTATGGAGCCAGCATCTTTGGTGGCCTGACGCTGCGAATCGTTGAAATATGCCGGCACAGTAATGACGGCATCCTTCACCTTGCCCCCCTAGATAAACCTCAGCTATTTCACGCATCTTAGTCAGTACCATGGAGCTGACCTCTTCGGGGGCAAAACGCTTGCGCTCTCCTTTGAATTCAACCTCAATCTTTGGTTTGCCACCATCGTTAATCACCTTGAATGGCCAATGCTTCAAATCCTCTTGAATCTTTGGGTCATCGTACTTGCGTCCAATTAAACGTTTCGCATCAAACACAGTGTTCTTGGCATTCATCGCCACCTGAAAAGACGGGCATGAATATATACAATTAGTGAGCACATAATGCTATTTTTAAGTGATCAACAGTTGAGGCGATTCCAATATACGATGCTTGTTTCAAAAAATACATTTATGGATGTGCCCAAATTTAAAGCATGATAAGGACGAGGAGTATGTTTATATGACTATAATTTGTATATCCATATGGGAATTATTCCATATTCATCGTTATGTTCATATTGGGTAATTCATAGCTGCCACATTTGGTGTCGAATAACCAGACAATTGACTCACCTGATTCTTTGCCGCATCACCGATTAGACGCTCCGTATCATTAAAACCGACATATGATGGAGTTGTACGATTTCCCTGATCATTTGCTATGATTTCCACTTTGCTGTTCTGCCACACACCCACACAGGAATAGGTGGTGCCCAGGTCAATACCAATTGCCGGTGTCTTGCCCATATTTTATTCAAAGATCCGACTGATCCACTTGCTGCTGCTGTCGCCACAAAACTAAACCGATCGAATACTCGACGCTGAGATTTTAATGGTGCAACTTGCCTTACACAGCTTTTGGGCAATTCTACAAAACGAGTCGATTTCTGTGTATATATATTTATCTGTATTTTTTCACACGCCGACAATTTTGATTTGGTTTTGTGATTTGGAGATTTTGACGTTTGTTCTAGAAAGTGTTGTTGCTGACGTCTAGCGCATTGAGAAATTAAATTTGGTCAGAAATTGATGATGTCTTGATTTGGCTGATAAAAATAGAAACACCGGTCAAACAATTGCATATATCCTTGAACGTGTTATAATTGAATCATAATTATGAATTATGAATAAAGATAATATTAATCTATTTATAAATGGTATTCTTGATTAATTCATAACTGATACAAAATATACAAAATTAATGGGAAATTGTTTAAATCAGAATTATTAGTATGCAGTAAGAGCCTCTTTAGACTAAAAGATTACAATTTAGTGAAACAGTCATCATTTAATTAAATTAAATTACTGGTTTACTCTTAAAAAATCAACAAAATAAAAATGTTAACATAACTTGAAATTATATATTTATGTACATAAATAATTAACTGAAGAGACTCCTCAGCGTTTGCCCTTCTTCTTCTTCTTTTGGCCATCTGGCCACGGAAAACCACGAGACTTAAGCACATCCTGCAAGCGTTTCAGTTAATTATAAATTAAATAATTCTGCTTTTTTAACCACCTGCACATTGTGACACACGTAGTAGGCGTTCTCCATAGCTGCATCGTTAAAAATGTCACAACCAATAGATTTTCCAACGCCACCCTTTTTCTTGCTGCCAGCACCTCCTCCCTCTTTCTTTTTCTTATCTTCGCCTTCGCCACTGCCAGCATTGCTGGATGTAGAATCCTTGCTATTACGTTTCTTTTTACTCTTGGCGGCCATTTAAAGTTCAAACTCCAAATAAGTACAAATGCTGCCGTATCGATTAAATAGTAGCGAAAAACCAATTAGGCGTTGCGTGGCAACCCTTTATTTGCTCCTGATAATATTTGAGCAAGTCATGATTCCGAAAGAGAAACTGCTACATTTTAATTATGCTACAATTGTTACAAAACTGAAACTGGAATAATTTAAATTAAAACTTATTCTCATTTTATATGTTAACTTTTAACAAAGTTATAATTTTTATAAGAGATATGTAAATTTAGCCATATGACAGAATTCTAAAATAATTCGCATACTCATAAACTCATATTATACGAAGACAACTACAGCAGAAATTCTATATTTACACTATGGTACAAAATTATTGCAAATGGTACATTTTGTAAATAATATTTTTTTTAAGTGGCAACCGTTCGTCTTCGCTTGGAATTTGATGCGCAGCTGACTTACACTTTTAACAGTTACTTAGAAAAAGTTGAAATGATTGGAGAAAGAAAAATTATCAACGATAAATGCAGAAATGCTATTTTGGCAATCATTTGTCTATTTTCATGTGTTGATATTTACTTTACGAATGCAGGCACTGAGTGGTAAGAGGATAGTTTCCTTAGAAAAGTTTTGCATTATTTTTAATCTTTTAAGTTTCTTGCAGCTCTTTATACTTATAAAATAGTGAGCTATCAAACAACCAAGTATACATTCGCAGAGGATTGGCCGCAGGATCCGTTTACATCTGCAGCTGATGATAATGCAAAAGGGGAAGGAGATGAGGATTACGAACAGGCAGATAGTTCTTTAAAATTCGAAGACGATGACGAGCAGCGAACAAGCGGGATTCAGACTCAGCCTGAGGGCTCCTTTTGCAGGCGCAGCTTCGATGGGCGCAGTGGCTACTGCATATTAGCCTATCAGTGTATACATGTTATGCGCGAATTTCGAGTGCACGGCACATATATTGACATATGCACGTATCGAAATAACTTACCGGTCATTTGTTGTACCCTAGCTGATAAACATGTCGAAGCGCAACGTATCAGTGCCACAAGTAAGTTGATAAAAACTTAAAGATAATTCTTTTATAAACCATAGCATTTGATTTAGAATGTCAGGAGTACAATAGCGCAGCAAGGAATCTGCGATTAAGCGATACTGAACGCGTCTTTTCAGGCAAGCAATGTGTATCTAGTATACCCCTGATAGTTGGTGGAACACCTACACACAACGACCTTTTTCCACACATGACCGCACTCGGTTGGACCCAAAGCAACAAAGACATTAAATTCGGTTGCGGAGGTACGCTAGTTAGTGAGCTGTATGTGCTTACGGCAGCACATTGCGCCACATCGAGTAGGTAAGTTACAAGACCTTATAAGTCCTGACTATATTTTATAATTTTGCAGTAAGCCACCAGACATGGTTCGATTGGGCGCCGAGGAATTGAATGTGACCAGTCCCTGGCAACAGGACATTAAAATACTTATAATCATTTTGCATCCAAAGTATCGCTCATCTTCCTACTACCACGACATAGCTCTACTTAAGTTGACAAAACGCGTCCAATTGTCGGAGCGAGTGCGTCCAGCCTGTCTGTGGCAAATGCCCACTCTACATATAAACATTGTGGTAGCCACTGGC
The DNA here is from genome assembly GCA_018901825.1 of Drosophila funebris. Taxonomy (NCBI): domain Eukaryota; kingdom Metazoa; phylum Arthropoda; class Insecta; order Diptera; family Drosophilidae; genus Drosophila; species Drosophila funebris. The sequence goes on along the minus strand of JAEIFK010000678.1, from coordinate 25,389,422 downwards.
TGGGGACGCACTGAGTTTCTGGGTGCCAAGTCCAGCAAATTACGTCGGGTTGATCTGGATATCATTAAGCAGCAGCGTTGCAAGCAAATCTACCGTAAGGAACGTCGATTGCCAAATGGTATTATTGATTCTCAGTTCTGTGCTGGCCATTTGGCCGGAGGAAAGGATACATGCCAGGGCGACTCGGGTGGACCATTACATGCTATCTTGCCAGAAAACAATTGCGTGGCCTTCGTTGTGGGTATTACATCATTTGGAAAATTCTGTGCGGCGCCAAATGCACCAGGAGTATACACAAGGGTATTCTCATACTTGGATTGGGTAGAAAAGATTATATTTAAGAAACTTTAGATCTTATAATTGCTAATAATAAACGAATTCTATTGTACATATAATTAATATGGTATTAACAATTCTTATGGCACTATATTCCAAGGTGTGTAGGTGCCTGCCTCTGGTATGTCAAGCTGAAAAGTACATGTAGTTAGTTATAGTTGGATAAGCCATGAAATAGACTAACCAGAGAGGTAAATTTATCCTGACAAGCCATGCGGATGCGAGCTGATGTAGCCGGGGCCTCTAGATTATAATGAGCGTTTAATTTCTGCTCCGACCGAGCTGCTGCAATAGCTTCCTTGATAGCGAAAAATACGGAACATCCTATAAAAAGTGGAGGCTCGCCAACAGCCTAAAAGTAAAGTATAATGAAATGAAGAAGAGCAAGATTGATTCGGACATTCGGCTGTTACCTTTGAGGAGTAAACAGCCCGTGGGTTCGGAGCATTGGTCAGGAGACTAACGTTAAACTCCCCGGGTATATCTGCAAAGCCGGGCAGCTTATACATTCCCGGTCCGCGAGAATAAAGCATGCCCTGCGGCGAGTACATAAGTTCTTCCAATGTAAATAGACCATATCCCTGCATAAATGCGCCTTCGATCTGACCAATATCAATTGCCGGATTGATGCTAGAACCAATGTCCATCACGATGTCAGTGCTAAGCACCTGATGATCCCCGGTGAGGCAGTCAATCTCCACAACTGATATACCCACTCCATTTGTAAAATAATTGTAGGTACGCGCATTGGGATTGGTTTCTGGGTGGTAGCCAATATTGGGAATAGCATAGAAACCAGTTGCTGAAAGGCTGATACGATCAAAATATGCCTTGTTGATCCATTCCTTCCAGCTGCCAGATGGTAACGCCTCCTTTATAGGTACCAGGCGCTTGTTAAGCTTCTCACAAGCATCGAGCACGGCCATGCCATTCAGATCTGAGCCCACACTGGCGGCCGTGGCCGAAGTGTTTGGCACTTTATCCGTAGCCGTCTCCGAGATGTGAATCAGTTCAATGGGAATGCCCAGCGATCGTGCAGCACACTGTATCATCTTGGTATTCAAGCCCTGTCCGATTTCAACGCCACCATGAGACAACAGCACCGATCCATCGGCGTAGATGTTAATCAGGGCGCCGGCTTGATTTAGATGCATTACACCAAAAGCAATTCCGAATTTTGTTGGAACCAACGCAATGCCACGCTTGCGCCAGCGATTCTCTTCATTGAATCGAGTAATCTCTGCCTTCTTTTTATGATAACGCGCCTGCGTTATGCAGTCCTGGAAGCAGCGCTCAATTGGGAATCGCTCCAACTGTTGATTGTAATGTGTATAGTCACCAGTTTTGTAAAAGTTAAGTTGCATCACATCAAGCACATCGCGGCCAACAACACGGGCAACATCTCTAATAATGTGCTCACCGGCGAACATGCCCTGGGGACCACCAAATCCGCGAAATGCCGTATTCGAAGGAAGATTGGTCTTGCACACCCAACCACCCACTCTCACATTGGGAATCCGATAGCAGTTCTCAAAATGAGACATTGCACGCTCCAGAACCTAAAATATGTGATGAAAAAGAGTAAATGAAGCTACACGTGTCAAAGCTGTTTCATTATGCTTACCGAAAAGGATAAATCCATGGACCATCCAGCATTATTATAGCACTCAATATCACAGGCAGTAATGAGACCCTCACGGGTGAAGCCCACCTTATACTTGAAAAGGAAGGGATGACGTGTGCCGGTGATGAGCATGTCTTCATCGCGATCGAGCATGCAGCGTACGGGACGACGTAGTCGATAGGCAGCCAAAGCTACTGGCAATGCTATTGAGATGCCACGTGATTCCTTACCACCAAAACCACCTCCAAGTCGCTTGGCGCGACACACAATGCGATGGGCAGGCAATGAGACCACATGGGACACCAGCTTTTGCACCTCGGAAGGATGTTGCGTGGAACAAAAGAGTTCGAGTTCATCACTGTCGCGAGGCACAGCCACGGCCGCATGAGTCTCTAAATAGAAATGCTCTTGGCCACCCATGCGGCAGCTACCCTCATACACGTGATCTGCCTCGGCAAATGCCTTTTCAACATCACCTTTGGTAATGTAGCGTGGATAGTCGGGAAAGTAGGACTTATGCTCAATTGCCTGTTCAATGGTGACAATAACTGGGGTGATCTCCTCGTACTCCACACGCACCAAGCGAGCAGCTCGTTGGGCTAGAGTCTGGTTATCAGCAGCAATAGCACCTATAATTTGCCCGTAGCAATTCACTTTTCCGGCGGCAAAGACGTACTCATCATGAAACACTGGCCCCACCTCGTTCTCATGCTGGGTAATATCCTTGGCGCTATAGAAAGCGTGTACTCCTTTCATAGCCAGGGCCTCGGTAGCATCTACTTTGGTTAACTTGGCATGTGCCTTGGTGCTCAACACAAATCCCATATATAGCTCGCCCTCCATGCTAGGTATATCATCTGTGTACATTGCCTCTCCAGTGGCCTGCTTCAGAGCTGCAGCATGAACCTTTGGCTTTCCAACCGGATCACAACTCGGCTGATCACTGGAAACACGCTCAAACAATTGGGCACTGCGAAGAGCGGGCGTGTGGAAGCAATCGGCGCCACTGAGCTCAGCCTTAGGTATAGCATCCGGGGACATGATGCCGGCATCGCAGAGCTTCCGACTGATAGCCAAGTATGATTTGAAGAATAAGCTCACTACCAAGGCTCGTCGATAAGCTATCATGCCACCTGGAGCCGATGCATCCAATGGCAATTCGGCGCACAAGCTCTCCGACACACGCTCTACCAATGCTTGATTCCATGGTTGTCCAAGCACTAAGTCACAGGATTTCGGTGCCATCACCGTGGTGGGAGCCATACCCCCCAAATGCCATATGAACACGTCGTACCACATTGGTATTGGGCTCAAAGAGAACATTGACAGCGGCATTCACAATAGCAATGTCGTCGTCACGTCTGCGCGCCTGCTTGAAGGCCACAAAATGTTGATCTGGAGTTGTCTTTTGGAAGTGTATGCCAACCAGAATTTCGTGTAGCTGGATTATGTTGCGTCGGTAGCCAGTAAAGAAGCCGCTACCCATGTTGACGGACCGTTTGCCATCGACGAGACTGGCCACTTCAAGACGAGCACCAGCTGCTGTCAGTACTGGGTTCATGTCAGAAATTGGACTGCCCGTCATAATATTACCACCAAGACAGGCGACATTCCGAATCTGTTTGCCGGCAAAGTAGTGCAACATGTCCACAGCACTCTGGAAAAAGCGCGTCTGCGACTCTGGTAGTTCCTCGATGCGTCGTCGAAGATACGCATCAATTTCCATTAGACTTACGGCAGCACCGAAATAAATGCTCTCATCTGTTTCCCGCACCTCCAACAGCTCGGGTACTTTGATTGGATTGATGAGCACGGGATAAAGAAAGTGCTTAAATTTCACCTCCACGCCCACCTCTGTATTACCCACAATTAGCTTGGAGGCCGGATATTCAGCCTTCAGCTGCAACAACTCCTGCAGAGTCGTTGGACGATACCAGGAAACACGCTCAGAGCGAAAGTTAAGGCTTTCCTCGTCGTATGTTCGATTCAATTGCAGCTCCGGCGGAAATATAGGCTCTTGGCTAGGGTCGAACGGTTGGAACTCACTACGCTCAAAGAGTTTGTCATCAGTATTCGGTTCATCATCTCCTGCGTAACCATTGCCATTAACTCGACAACACTTATCGCCCATGCCGCAGGCAAATTCTTTGGTGAACGTCTTGTATCCCTCCAAGATGGGACGGTAACCAGTGCAACGGCACAAGTTTCCTTGAAATGCCACCTCCAGGTCGCGCATCGAAGGCTGTGCTGCATTGCGCAATAATGCATACATGGACATCACAATTCCAGGTGTACAGAATCCACATTGCGAGCCATGAGCCTTAGCCAGACGCTCCTGTGCTGGATGCAGGCGTGTCCGCGTGCTGCCAATTCCTTCCACAGTAGTCACGGCGCAACCATGCATCGCACATAGCGGTGTGAGACACGCATTTACGGCCAAATGTTTTATCTGGTTGCTTGACCGATCCAGCCGGGAGATCATCACAGTACAGGCCCCACATCCTCCTTCGCCACAACCAAGCTTAGTGCCACATAAACGCAAGTTTTCCCTCAGATAAGAGAGTAGTGTACATTCCGGATCGGGTTTGGGATCCGTCACCTGAAATATAAAAAATCATGTAACAATTTAAATAAAAATCTATACTTTATTTTGCAAGCTTCAAGCTAAGCTAGTTTTCCATCCCTGGTTATGTAACGTGCTATCTGTAATTATCGGTCGAGCCACTAGAAAAAAATAACACAACACTTGATTGCAATTCTGTGTACGTGTTTATTATCATTGCAAACATGTACATGTGTGTGCAAATAACGAAATATTTTTCCATCGATTTAATGCACTACATTTAAGAAATTCCTCAAAGAACACATTAATAACGATTTAAATATATTAATTACTTGTACATAACAGATCCACACATTTGATCCAGCCAAATAAAATATGCTTTATTTGTTTAAATAAAAAATTATATCTTTCTTAATTCAAATATCCAACACTTCCACCCACTTTCCAGATAGTCTCATTCTTTATAACGCATTCTTATTTTATATGCATACATATATATGTACATAATGCATGGTATGATAACAGATTTTATTATTAAGATAATGTCACTTGTCATTTGCATAGATCTTAACCAAAATTATACATACATATATGCTGTAGGAACATATTATTATTACTACCTCTAGATGAGGCCATTCTTTCATTCCATTTAATTGTACAAATATTAAGAATTTATGACCAGCCTTATTATTAAGATAATGCAACTACTCACTATCTATATGGATGCATTAAGTGTGAACAATTGCAGTAGTTCACAAATAAATTAAAAATGTAAATAGAACATTTTTTACTCCTATAACTTTGGTACATAAGGTAAAATTCATAAGTACATAAATACATAAGAAACTTAAAGTGCCAGCCTACTTGTTAATTTATATTATTTAGCAGTTCTTTATCGTTACCTTTATCTTTATTAACGCACAAACACATGCAATAACAGCAGTTATCAAAGAAATTTAAAAATGATTGAGGGACTGTTGGCCTCCGTAAAAGATGACCCAATATTGTGGGTCAATTGTTATCAGCACCACAAGCGCAATCAATTTAATATGCATAGCGTGAGCAACGCTCAATTGAATGAGAATCGAGTTTTTATTACTGTCCGCGGACAGTGAACAATATTTACAGTAAAAAAAAAAAAACAATAACAACTACAGTTAAAATTAAATACAATATTAGCAGTATGGTATGCATGTCTGGCTACTTTGTAATTTATAAGCAAATCTTACAGGGTGCAATGGGATTTACTCTGATCTTATTAAAAATATTCTACAAAAATATTGACAAAGCCGACTGTTTAGATTATGGCACAACCACATTAGTGTTAGTGTTTTATTGAGTCGATGCTTTATTTTAATTTAATTTCAGATCGCCCCTTGCATAAAAATGATTGCGTACGCCCGTGATGACTGTTTGTGGTCCACATTTTAAATCAAACAAAAATCACTTCTGTAAAAACTAGTTTACCTTTTTGCCGTTTACAAAAAACACTAAAATTGACGAAGCTGCTTCAGATTTGGACATTATTCGAATTGAATTAATATATATGTATATTTATAAAAGTTTACTTTGAATCTGAATATATGCATATACTCGATCTTCAAGACTAATATGAAAAAAAACGTGCTGACTGGAAGTATCCGCACTCAGAAACACAACCGACACGTACAAGTCACGAAACTGTTCTGACGCGAGTGCGACGCTTTTTGAGATTAGAAACCTGCAGCTGGATTGAACGAGTCTTCTGTGGGCGAGGCAGTTCACTGATATTACGTATAACTAAAACATTAATATTATGAATATCTGTCAATGAGCTGCGGTATATTTAAGAATAATTATACAAATAAATTATTTATTGTTCTTAACGAATTCCAAACATTTCTCATATAACAAAAAGAATACCAAATAAAATTAGAAATTTACATATAATCACATACAATATTTTCACTCTTGTCAGCATTGATGAATATAAACGAAAATGTCTAAATTTGAACTTAAATCTGAGTGCTGATAAACCTGCATGTTCTTTATCATCATGACCACTTTCAAGTAATGCAGTTTATATTGATCTTTGGGTATATACTTAAATCATTATTTACTTATAAGTCGCTTATTTACAATACAAATAAACAGTTAGATTTCTTCTTATTATTTACATCTAGAGGTTTGATCAGTGCTACGCAGACTTAAGATCCAAATCCCGCTCTACCGTTGTCCCTTCATACTGTGATTGGCGACGCATTGCCTCCCGCAATTGTTGTTGCTCAAAGCGTCGGACTGACCATTGATATCTATAAACAAACATATACCAATTGATTAACTCCATACCAAGTACCATCTTAAGCTACAGCAACTAACCTGCAGGCCATCCAATATACAATAGTGCCACAAAAGAAGCTTCCAAATCCAACATGTGTGGAAAGGTGTGGGCGGGAGGTACCTAAAAACGTCAGCACACCGATGCCCATGCCGCCGCTGATGCCATAAAGAAAACTGTTACGAAAGCATGGAATCTGAGCTACATCTCGGCCAAATATAATGAAGCTCTACAGGATATTAAAGAACCTTTTTATTTTGTTATATAAATAATGTATTGCGATTATTACCTTGCTGGGATCCTCTGCGTCTTCCGCCATAACTTTTATATATCAATTTATTTAAATTAACTCAGTAGAAAAACAACCAAAACGCGGTGAAGAAACAGCTGTTTATTTCAGAGTTGTCATCATCATCAAATAAATCATAAATAATCTAATGTCAAGTGCAAACATCATGTAGCTTTCAAAATCTTAACTAATAGTGATAATTTAAAATAATAACTATATATAAGCATATAAGTATTATTTAATTAAATTAATTATCATCATCAGTGGTTGTTGTGGCAGTTAATGGACATTAAAACAGTTTAAATGGAATACCATTAATGCTTGTCATCATTGTATGTTAATCTTTTTTTTAATAGGCAACACTGGTCCACGCTATCAAGAAGAAGAGAACGCTATATCTCAGTTTGCCACAGTCACAATTTCATTGTTTAGTTTTTTGGGTTTTTATTTAAACACAAACAAAATATATAAGCAAAGGCAAAACAAAACAAGTTGCATCACCCAACAACTGAAAAAATTCAACGTCAATTATATGGTCTGTGAGTCCAGTAGAACACAATCCAAATTAAGGCTTTCAGGTAAGGTTTACGCATTTGGTATGTATTGTCATGCAAGATACATATATATGTATATATGCAGGTATGCCTGTGTATGCGCATATAAAGTACTTGTATAAGTAGCTGACGAAAGCAAAACAATTGAAATTTGAGCGAAAGCAGATGAAAACGTAAATACCTGCCCATAAAATTAGTGACTTTTTGTTTTCTGCTAGATTGTGAACATACATAGCATTGCTTTCAAAATCAGGAGACATGTACACGTACGCAGAACACATCTTTGAAATTTTAAGTTCGTGATAGGAGGTAGACTAGAATTATCTATTGGTACCTCTCCGCTAATCGCTCTCTCATTCATTTTTTACCTAACAGTTATTCTCAAAACACGGCACTCACCACTACTGATGTCCGGCCGACGTACAGTCACATAATACATACCAGCATATGTATGTAAATACGAAAAACAACTAAAACCGAATTTCAACGCGTAACCGATTCTTCCAAGCAAACAGCTGTGCACACGTAGATCATCCACATATATATCGTAAGATCCACCGATTGTGCACAATGGACTTATCAGCTTCATCATCAAACAATTCGATATTGCAAACGCCAGATCAGAAGAACAAATCGTATATTAGCGACAGTACATTATATGACAGCGCATTGGACCATCAATTATCTACAACGGCTTACAAATCCTGTAATGGTAAGTAAATTGTTATTGATCAGGTAGCCATGGGGTTTCATTCGTTAGCTTCAGCTTGAGAAAACATTTATGTCTGTAGACATGAGATGTACACATCGCGACAGTAGCAAGGCTCAATTAGATAACATTTACCATGCGGAGAACCAATGCCAACCGAACATGGAGAATGCGACCAGCTCATCAAGTGCAATTACTAAGGATTCAACAGTTTTGCAGAAATACTACAAGCTGAAGAATGACCACAGGCTTCTATTGTGTCAATTGAACACGCTGAAACTGCAAATAGCTGCTCTCAGAATCGAAACCGATCACTTGAAACACAAGGAACAGAAACAAGAAGAGTTTAACTTTAAGAACTTTTGCTTTAACCAGAGCATTAAATCTACACTGTTAAACTCTGCCCAGAAGGTGCTCGATGGCCAAAAACCGGGCACATTTCCACAGCAATTTTTCACACAAATATTTTCAATATTTTCATATGATCAATACTTTATGGAGCAATGTCATCATATTGATGTCTTGCTTGACGACGCAGTGCAGGAGTTGTGTGCTAGAGAGTATCAGACACAGGAGCTGATATTCAAGGAAAAAGTCAGCATGAAGTTAACAACCACGCAAGCAAAACTTAAAGAAAAGTATAAAGCAAAGTTGGCCCAACTTGAAGAAATGCAACAAACGGATTTGTTAAAAATGAAACAGAAATGCTATGAGTTGCTGCGTCAGTTTTTGATTGAAAACTGTAAAGATAAGAAGTATATAAAATCCTACTTGAAGGAGCTAAAAGCTTTGTATATGCAAGAAACTGAGTAACTTTAATGTTACTATTTATTTTATACGAATATCTTTCATTTATTTTATATATTTTGTTTGAATAGTAAATGTGTTTCACCCATCGACTTTTTATCTTTCATCTATTCTCCACAGAAAGCCTCATTGCTGATTTGAATCAGAGCTCAGAACAGTCAAAATTCGCACCAAAAAACTCAAATGTCGATGATTTTTCCAACGGCAACAGCAATCGCAATGAGGCATCATCCCTCAACTGCTATGCCTCGCTAACACCTGCCTCGCTTACGAATGCATCGGCGATTAACGCCAGCACGTTGCTGATACAATCGGAGAGCACTGATACGAATACCTCGCAGGAGGAAGTGGACCCAAAGTCTCAACTGGCCAACAAGACAATATTCAAGACCGATAATCCCAATTTGTCAATTATAGAAATAAACGAAAATTCAATTAAAGTGGAAGACCTAGAGAAAGAAGTTGTACTGATCGAACGATTGTCGAGTGAAGATAATGATGAAGCAGTCGAAAAAGTTAAGAACATACTTAGAAAATCCCCAAACAAAGCATTGGATAATGTAGTAGATAAGCGTCGACGCAAGGCGGAATCTTTACTACAGTCTAGCAAGCAAAAGTTGGATATATCTATAGCCGAAGCATCAGCAGCAGCTGATGGTGGTAATGATATGCCCATGCAGCTTGCGGAGGCTGGACCAATTAGCGATCATCCGCAAACTAAGCGTGATATTACGATCTACGATACATTGGAGGAATTCGATCAAAATTTGCCTTCGACTGTCACGCTGTTGAACACCCCATTTGGCAGTAAGGTCTACCTTGTGGGTACAGCGCACTTCAGCGAGGAGTCACAGGATGACGTGTCCTTTGTAAGTCCATGTGGTTAAACAATTAATTAAATACTCTATAATCTCTGTCACTGCGCAGGTCATTCGCAATGTCCGTCCAGATGTGGTCATGGTTGAGCTATGTCCATCACGTGTACACATATTGAAGCTTGATGAGAAAACGCTGCTGGAGGAGGCAAAAAACATCAACATACCCAAGGTAACTAAAAAAAATAATATAAATCAGACAACTTTGACTACCTCTACTTTTAATGTATTATAGATACGCGGCATACTCCAGACACATGGCTATATCAATGGTATCTTTTTCATTTTGCTACTACAAATGAGTGCCCAAATAGCCAAGGATTTGGGAATGGCTCCAGGTGGTGAATTTCGACGCGCTTTCGAGGAGGTACACAAATTGCCGGGTTGCATTTTGCATTTGGGGGATCGACCCATACGTATCACACTCTATCGAGCTCTGCGCGCATTATCCCTATGGCAGACAATGAAACTGGTATGGCGTCTGACATTCACGGATAGCATCAGCATCGAGGAGGTGGAGGAATGTAAGCAGCGCGATTTGCTGGAGAAGTTGATGCAAGAAATGGCTGGTGAATTTCCGGCCTTCTCCGACGTATTTGTGCGCGAGCGTGATCTATTTTTATGCCACTCGTTGCAATTGGCTGCTCTGCCGCAAGCCGCTCCTGGTGCCCATCAGGTGCGACCCGTACGTGTGGTTGGCGTTGTTGGCATTGGACATGCTAACGGAATTGCCAAAATGTGGGGCCAAGTCGATCCAGAGAAGATCCCAGACATACTCGAAATACCACCAGCGAGCCTCGGTCAACGGATCTGTAAGAACTCCTTCAAATATGGTCTCATTGGTCTTGGTTTCTACGGCGCCTTTCGTATTATGCGGCCCCGTCTGACGCGATTCTTTTAAGTTGATTATGTTTTCAATGTTTTTGTTTTTAATTTCGTTTATAAGTACCACGCCCGCTAAATCCAATGGGTGTTGATATATTATAAGTATTGTACGTACTTGATGCTTTTGATATAACCTCTTTACACATAACACAAGTGTACAAAAAGAACAAGAAACACAAAAAAAAAAAAAAAAGAAAGACAGTCAAACATATTCCTGGTTTTAAAAACCCAATACTATACTATTGAAAAGTACATACAAATCATTATATATACACTATAAACTTGGATTAGGACTGTGAATACGATAATATTCATATTCATACTGAATTCTATTGCTGTCGGACTTTCCTAATATTGTTGTCCCTGCATACATTTTGAAACATAATTTACACAGACACTCGCAGATAATTTAGACCAGTTAGATTCCGTATTGTATGCACATGGTTTCTCAAAGAGGCTTAAAATCAAGCTTAACAATTGAAATGTTATTTGTGTATAGTAAAAAAACGTAAGCATAACTCTAAATGTGAATGTGCCCGTGCAGCAGATACATTACTTTATCTTCGATTCGACTTACATATATGTTATTGTTGTTCATTCCGTAGTAATGCTCTGAAATTTAGATGTGGTTTAAAATTAAGTGGAAACGTGATGGACCTTCGACAATGAAAGAATGGCCGTGTTAAATGTTACATATTATATTGAGGAATTTTACAATAAAAGAAAAAACAGAAACCTACCTACAAATACTTTATTAAAAGATCTACACTTTTTAATAGTTAACGTAAAAAGGTTATTACAAATACAAGCAAATTGTCTTGACGATGTATAGTTTGTGCTAATTTAGAACTGGTGTTTTATAGCATTTAAAGTAGTATTCCACCCGAAACAAAACCTTCATGTATAAATGACTCAAATAAAAGTTTACATACCTAAAAATTATGTTCCCCATTTTTTTTGCATCTGCATTGGTAAAAGTTTTGGTTAAGGACCTGAGAGCTACACTACTTTTGAAACCATCTTTGGGTATGGTTTTCGGTTCCTGGAATTTTTGAGTTCGGCACAGAAATTCATAAATTATTCACACAATTATTACACATCCATATACACTGCGTTTGTTTTTTATTATGTACTTTAAACGTATCTTAAGCACTAAACTTCTCTCTTGTGTGTTGGTTTTGTATGCCGTAAATTGTGTTTTTTCTTTTTAGTTAAAATTTTCCAACATTTTGTTTTTGTTTTGTTTTTGCGCTTATATGTAGGTAACATATTTTTATTTTCTCTTACAATTTGCTGCAATACAAATAAAAGTCTTAAATTGTAACTGTAAAATTCTAAATAGTTACAAATTCAATTCTAAATACATACGTAGTTAATTTTGAGGCGTGTTGTGTGTGTTTCTTTTGGGGGGGTTCTCATTAGGTTTTTTTTTGTTTTGTTTTGGGTTGGTAATGCAAATATGTATCGTATTTTAAATTATAACTTAAAAACTTGGAAAAATTCAAATCAAAGGCTGGGCACGGGTGCGCATGGATCTGGCACACAAGAGCCGGACAGATATTGATGACAGGTAGAGATACAGATACAGAATATGTGATTGTAGATTGCCTTTACAACAAAATGTAAGATCACGTGTGCAATTCCGACTATGCCAAATGCACAGTATTAACTTAATATCCAGTATATGTAGATCTGACTTTCTGACTGCTTTCTTACTGTCTGCCCTCTGCATGAAGTTCCATAATGTCACTGCCCGTTGTCACACCAGTTTTTCCTCCAGCAACGACGCAGCAGCCTACGGCGTCTCCGTTGACTCGACCTTTACTTCGGATTTAATGCTCGATGACAGATGATTATTAGGGTCGGGTGCACTCAGGAGCTAAAAGCAAGATATAAAAAGATTAGCATATATATTCTCAAGAATTCTGTACACGCATAAATGTATTGTATTAAAAAAATAAATTTATATATATATATATATACATATATATATATATATGTATTTTGTATAATTCTGTTAGTAAACCCTACCCTAGGCAAACAACAACTAATGACCAATATAAAAGAACAAGAACAAGTGGCAAACAACATCAATATCAACAACAACAATAACAAGCTAGACCACACACATACACACACACACACACACAAGTCTACCACAGGTACTAGCATGAACGACTTTGACACATACTGGCACACAAAACACAACACTGGTAACTTGTACCTACCGATTGGCTACTCACAATTCCAAGCGGCAATCCACCAACTTGCGGCGACAAATGTGGCACCGTTGGCACAGCAGCGTTCGGTGGAATCGGCGACGGCAGGAGCGCGGCAGCCGCTGCCGCTGCGGCGGCCACAGCAGCAGCAGCTGCGGCCACGGAGTTAGCGCCAGCGGGCGGAGGCGGTGCCAGGGCAGAACTGCTGCTGCCGCCAAGATTTGTTGTACTGTGGGGACCATCATGCGGTGTGGTGCTGTGTGCCCGATGATGCAGTGCGCCTGTATAATAGCCGCCATTTAATCCTGTTTTGTATTTCGATTTTTGTATTTTTATTTTATATTTAGTTAAAGTTAATAATATGTTGCTGTATTGCTTGTTCTTTTTTTTTTTTTTTTTTTAGGGGCGGGAGATATAATGTAAGGAAGTTTCGGTTATGGAGTAGTTCTCGATTGGTGGTGGCTGCGTGTGGTCTAAGAAGTGACTAGTGGCGAATAGGAAAGAGATACTTCTTTTCGAAGGCAGCCAGTTTTAAGAATTTATGATGCGATGAACTCAGAACAGGCGTCTACGACTGTATAATTCCCAATGTCTCACAATGGACTCAATCTTGTATTTTTAAAAACGATTTGAATTATAGTTGCATTCCTTAGACTTAAAATATAATAGACTAAGGGCTACGATCTATGCAATCAATTCTGCTGGCCGACGGTCATAAATTACTGACTTTCGATAAGGGAACTTTTTTTTACTCTATTTATAAATATATTTATTCTTTTATATATTCATTAAATATTACGATTGTTCTGCTCTGCACTCAATGATGCCATCATCCCAAAAAAAAAGAAAAAAATAACAAAAAATTAATATTAAATTTGTTTTTAACAATATTGCAACAAAGCGCCACACAAAAGCAACAATAATTGGTGTTCATTAAATATTTTGTTTTATTTGATTTGTTTTCATTATTCTTCGATTTTGTTTTCTGGAAGGGTTCTTCTGGTTGTCTTTGAAATTAACTGGCTCTGGTTTCTTCAATTATTTTTAATTTTATTTAGCTTTCACAGTTATTAAAAATATTTTTATACATTACAAAATAACAGTATTTTATTTTTTGTCTCTTTACTTTTATGCTTACGCTTATTAATTTTCTCTTTTATTTTCTGTTTAACTTTATTTTGCTCATTTGTTGTTGCAGCTCGCTATATGCTCGTAGGATCTTGAGTGTTGATGGGTGTCTTGTGGTTTCTGAGTGTGTTTATTATAAGATCCAGTATATATAATTATATATATAGGTATATATTTGTGTGTGGGTGTGTGTATCTATGCTTACATGTTTTGTGCTTGAAATTTAATAAATTTTGTTTTCAAAACAAAACAAAATATATATTGAAAAAAAAAAACTTTTGATGAATTTCTTTTTGTTTTATTATTTAAGGAAAATGTTTTAAGTTTGCTGATATTGGTCTTGAGCGAAATTTAAAAAAGTATAAATGTGAAAAACTTGGCGTCAATTGCATTAATTGTTTAATTAAATTAACTTAAATTGCGAAAATTTTACAAAATTATACTTTGCGCCTTATTTGTTTTTTCTTTCATTTCTTTTTGTTATGTTTTCTGTAAATATTATTACATTTTTACGCTAACAATTCTTAAAAGTACCGACTACTCGGTTGATCATAATGTGCTGTTTTTTTTGTGTATTTTTCTTTTTTACTTTTTTCTTATCTTCTGGTTTGTTTAACTGCTTTATCAATAATGTTAATCTAAGTGATTTAATAGTATTTTTTTTGTTTTGTTTTAATATAATTTCTGTTATATTTTTTAAATGTACATACACTATGCATTAATTTTACTTTTAGTTTTCTCTCATGTTTTCCTTCCTTTCATTTTTATTATTTTTATTTTTATTTATAGATCTGGTTCTATGTCACGCGCCGTGTTGTTAATTCTTCTTCTCAATGTAGTTGTTTGAAGTAAATTATTTTGTGGTCTCAGCATGTTACGATCTTTACGCAAGGCGAAAATAAACTTGGATGATGAGATCATTATGCATTATAGAGCAGTATATTTGAGCAACATAAATAGTAAGTCGCATAATTGAAGAATATATTTGTTTTAATTATCAATTTATAGTTTCTGTTTGAAGTTGTTCGGCATGTTTGAAAGAAAGTCAGTAGTTTATGGCGCTGATTCAATAGGTTCTTAAACATAATACTTTGCGTTTTGATTCTACAACTTGGAGGTATTGGAAGCTTTAGGTCTATAAACTTTGTGCTTGGTTAGTAATATTACAATTGTATAATACGGTATATAAATATCAGTTTGCTTAAAATTTCTTTTATATTTTCGGACTAATTTATCGACTGCATTTAGTTGTTCTTGTTTATAGATAGTTAGTTATATTAAATGTGTGAGGCAGGGTCTCGAAACAATTAACAACAATAACAATCCATCAAATTGTTTACTTTCACCTTTTGCTGTCATTATTTATGAATTATACATATATATACGCAAACATATATACATACATGCAATATTATATATATATATATACATATATATATATATATATTACTTTATACAAAAAGAAATTATAGTTTCACGCTAACTACAAATGCTGAAAGGTTGAGGGAGCCTCAACCCGGAATTTTGAAGGGCAATCAGTATGTAAGTACTTTTACACTTGCGGTTTCTTTAAATCCTAATAGAACCTATTATCAATCAATTTTAATTAGTTTTGAAATTGCTACTGTTTTTTGCTTAAGACCCAACTATGAATATCCTTATGTTTAGATCAATCAGCAGCAATTCTTTAAAACCATACAAATTAACATTTAACGGATTGTTAGTACGAAATGGATTCAGTTGTTAAGCGTTCACAGTTAAATAGCATACAATGCATGATTTTGATTTGTGTGAATATATGTATAATCATTTATAAGTTTTCTCAACATCGGTCGCGATATAACCCTCCTCATCGTCATCAAACATTCTCTTTTCATGTTTGTAATGCGGCCCTAAGCCGCTTCTATATAATATATATATAGCTTAAACTGTTTAACTTATATATCAACTTTTATAGCACGCGTTCTTAAAATCTTCATTCTACGCGATTCTCTCTATCTCTCTCTTTATATATGTATTTATATGTATGTGTGCTTGCAAATGAATCAGAAGAAGTTTAGAAGTATATATGTCGCTGCATAAATGTGTGTGTGTTTGTGATTGTGTGATTTCTGTTACTGTTTGTGGTTTTGTTATGTTGTTTGTAACGCTCTCTCCCTGGCATCTGCTTCAGCCTCCCACTACTTTTCTTGATTTGATATCATTTGTAGTTTACCTTCGGGATAAACAGCCGCCGCGACGCCGCCGGCTGCAGCGGTTGGTGGTGTGCGCATGAAGTACTCCTTATTAACGCAATTCCTCAGCACATCTGGAATATTGCCGACAATCGCTCGTCGTATTTCGGTGGCTGCCATTTCACGCAGCTCCGTTGCGGATGCATCGCTGAAGAAGGCGGCGTGTGGTGTACAAATCAGATTTGGAGCATCTTTCAGTGCACCCTGCAAGTTAAAAGGAATTCGTTTAGTATGAAACATGACAAGTGTAGTCACGGCGTCGGCTCAGATTGCGTAAAATGTTTCGTTTTACAACAATCTCTTACTTGAAATACATTGTATGGTTCATTCTCGTGCACATCCAGTGCGGCTGCTCTTATCCGACCCTGTTTCAATGCCAACGCCAAGGTCTCGTCATCGACCAGACCGCCGCGTGCGGTGTTCACCAGAAATGCTCCAGGTCGCATCTGAAAGATTGAAATTTCAAAGCATTACCAACTGCGCCCGTCGTATCTATTTCAATAATATTACCTGTTTAATTGTGAATTCATTGATTAAATGATGATTGTGCTCGTTGAGCGTGCAATGCAGTGAGACGCAGTCGGACTGAAAGAGCAAATCCTGCAGGGTATAGACGCGTGTGAGGCCGAGCGACTTATCAATGCCATCGGGTAGGTAGGGATCGTAGAATATAACATTGAAGCCGAATGCTTTTGCTCTCAACGCCACAGCGCTTCCAATGCGACCCAATCCTACTAATCCTAAGGTATCGCCACGAATGCGTGCACAGCCCTATGTAATTGATGTTCGATTTGATCTTTAATTAATTGATAGGGTTTTTACGTAGATAGATACTTACATGTGCCGCTTCTCGCACCTGCTCAGGGCCGGTGAATTTCTTGCCTTCTCGCACCATATTCGCCAGCCAATAGGTGCGCCTATATAGGTTCAATATCAAGCACATTGTTGTGTCTGCCACCTCCTCGACACCGTAGCCGGGCACATTGCATACAGCGATTCCCAATTCGCCCGCGGCTTTAACATCAATGTTATCTGTGCCGCTGCCAATGCGCACAATGATGCGTAAAGCTTTGAATTTCTCAAGATCCTCCTTAGTCAAGATGATGGTATGCCACATCAATGCGCCAACTGCTTCATTCAGCACCTGTAACAGAATAAATATAAATTAGTCAATCAGTTTGATAGAACTGTATCTTAGCTGTTTACCTTCTCGTGTATTTCGGATGTGCTCTGTGCGTCGCAGAAGGCCACTGTAGCCACATCCTTCAGTATGGGCATCTCAATCGAGCAGTCACGTCCATCCAGTAGAGCAACCAGCGGCCGCGCCTGCAGTGGACCATTGGCAAAGCTGCCCTTAACGTCAATGCGCGAACGCTTCGGCATCATTAGATTTTTATCCATATTGTTTTTTTTTTTTGTTTGTCTGTTTTGTTTTATTGTTGACTGATTGCGGGTCTTGCGATTTGTGGATTTACTGCACTGATTATTTGTGTTGTAGTTCAATGCTGATCGTTTCTTTCTTTTTAAATCGGAAATTAATCTCAGTTAGTGCTTAACGCTTCTTCTCCTTGTTTGTTTCGTTTGTTGTTTCTTTGTTGCGTGTTGCAGTTATTTTAATTTCAATCAACGGAAACAGAACCTTTCAAGACGACGATTCACACATTGCAATCATTTTTGGCGCTTCATATTGAAATCGAGAAAGAGAATCCTACAAGCAAGATAAAGAATACATATGTCAGAAATAATGCATAATACAAACGCAGACTCATTATTACAACTTGCAAATTAAATGGAAAACATGAAATTGGATGTCAAAATAGAAATAATAAAAAACGACTTCAGCAACAGCAACAACAAGAGCAACAAATCGCTTACGAATCAGTAACAAATCGCGCCAATGTCAGCACAAAATTCACCGATGACAAGTTTCGTTTGGATTTCGCAATCATCAGCGATAAAGATTCTTTTTGATAACACTTCGCTCCTCGCTTCACACCAATCACAGTCACAGATTGCGCAGCTGGCTGGCATTTGAGGTGCGAGAACATGGAAAATTAATGCATCAGCCTGGAACAATGTGTGCGCTTTATGTATGTGTGGCATTCTGTCGGCATATGAAAGACATTTGTTGTTACTATTGTCACATTAACATCATGATATAGTATGACATTGCCCCCCCCTCTCTCTCTCTCTCTCTCTCTCTCTCTCTCTCTCTCTCTCTCTTCCCCATCCCCTTCCACCATTCTACGCGTTCCAATGGCCCTTATCAACATCGTTTGCGTTGATTAGACGGACACCAAGCTACAGTAACAAGCAAAATCAGCAATAGTAACTCACGTATTGCTATATTGTGGCTAATTTTGGATTAGTTTACGTGTTCCTTACGTATCTTATCAAATGCCAAGAACAGAATAGAGCAGTTGTAGCTGAAGCAGCTCGTGATGATAAGAATACACTGCATACTGCAAATTGAAACACACTGATGAAAATATGAAAAATCTGAAGCTTTGTATAGCAATAAACAAATGTTTGCAACAATTGAAAAAATCTTCAAAAACACATCTTTCTATATTTAAAATACAAACAGACTTTAAATCTATAAAGTATATATAGAAATTAAGATTTAGTTTAGACAATTATCTAAAACAGACACAGCATATTGACACAATCTCTGATAAGACTTCATGTGAACCTACTTTTGTCTATCGGTAGAACGATGACTAGAAAGAGACATAGCCACATCATTTGTATGTCACGTACAAGCGGCAACACGACTCAACTCAACTTAACTGAACCGACTACTACAATAATAATAATTATAATCATATTAATAGCAAATGCCAAAAAGAAGAAGAGAAAAATAGACCTGCTCAGATGCTCAGATAATGACAGCAAATGGCTAACACAAAAAAAAATATGCGACGCAATTATGACATACACCATGCCCCTCGAACGCCTTTCGCAACGAAGCCAACGATTGTTCATTCAGCGCTACTCTTTGTTTATTTTTAAAACAATTTCTAAATGCATGAGACATTTGTAATTATTCTTGATTATGTGTGTGTTTTGCGTGATGAAATATTTTTAAAGCAGCGGCAAATCGATAGAAAAAAATAAACAACATTTAACAGATCGAACAGTTTTCAGTGAAAGGAAGCTGCCACAGACAGGGCACACACAGACAGCGCGCCAAAAACCAGTTTTGCAAGGCAGCGGGGCAACAATTTTACTTTAGTTAATCCACAGGATGCAGCAACGTGTTCACGCGCCCACGCAGTTACCGCGGGCTCTTATTGAGAAAGTTGAAAGAAAAAAAAAACCTGTTGATGTATTTGCTTGCAAATGCGTATATATAGATTGATATACACATATTTAATAGACACAGCAAGGTAAATCACATACAATTATACATTAATCACAACTAGCGCCACAGATGAGTGTACAGTAAATCTTGGACGTGTATCTAACAAATTCATTTCACTGGATGACTTCTGTTTTTGTTGTTGCTACCTGAGCACCACCGACTGCCGCCGGCTATCTAATAGCAGCAAATGTTAAACTAAGAACACACACAAAACGACAGCAGCGATGGCGAATGGCAGCATTCGTGTTGTATCTTTTTTATGGACAACAACCAAACCAAGCCAAGCCGAGCCGTGCCGTGCCAAGCCAGTAAACCGGTTTATCAACCCGACGACGCACGATAACAGCGACAGCAGTAGACAGCAAAAGTACAATATCAATGTATATAAATATATACATATATTATGAGTGTGTATGTATGTATTATTTCTTTTTGCCACAATTTCTCAGGCAGGAAAAACTCATGTTGGCTTAAATTGTTTGTTGGCTTAATGCCACAATAACGAATACGAAGCATTGGCTCGAGCCGACAAGTCACCGCGGAGTGTTTGTGTGTGAGTGCGAGTAAAACACGTTTAAATATACATATTTACAAGTCATGCGCATTTGTACACTCAACATACACACACACACATTTATACACAACAGATATATTTCGATTTGTGTTTGTGTGTGTAAGTCTTGGGGCAGGCAAAAAGTTATAAAGCTCTGATGCTGATGACGCCATTGCAGTAGTCAACAGTCTTAGGCAGAGAAAGGGGAAAGAAGAAGAGAGAGCAGTCCGACATATAAGCGCTTTCCATTTGAGTTGGGGTTTATGTGGGGTGCGGGGCGAATCAGACGCACAAATTACTGCTAAAGAGCGCACTCGATTACACTGCACTTATTAAAGATTCTGTTTAAATCAATTATTCAAGTTTTCAATAATGTATTTCTAGCATTTTAAATATGAAATTAACTTGAATTTATCTAATTTTCATCAGCAGATATTCATTTTATACGCCTGCTAAACGCGTTTACTTTGAATTAACGGATTCGAAACTCCGAGATTTCGCACTTGGCGCGCTTTTTCTGCCGTCTTCATCTTCGTCTGCATTTGTATTAAAGCCAAAGTATTAAGCAGAGCTTATTTTGTGTTAAATTATTATTGCATATTTGCATTAGAGTGCTATATTATTTCTCTTCCTATTTGTATTTTCTTTCTATGTATGCATAAACTGTAATACGTTTGTGTCTATCGAATGACGTAAATCAAAATAAAAAGAATTAAAATAAAAAAAAACTGCAAGCATCGCAAGTCACTCAGGGCAGCAACAAGAAAAGCAACAACACTTTATATTGGCTAGCACGCTTATGCGCGTTCCGTTCCCAGCTGCTAAATTGTTGTTGCACAAACCATTTGGCAAAACAATCAAATTCTGTATTGGGTTGATTTATCTGTTTTTATTTAGACTAGAAGAGCGTCAGCGAATTGGACCACAGATCGATGGATGCTACAAAGCAGCCAGCGAGGCAGCCGCAGTAACAGCAGACGGTAAATTTTCCTCGATTTATTTCTATATACTCATACGTATGTATTTACATTTGAATTTCTTTCATAAGAATTTAAATTTAAACCACGAGCGTCTATTTTAGTTCGCCTTTTGTTTTCGGTTTGAAAGTGTGAAATTCTTGTCGCAGATGTGCATTTGTATTTTTTTTTTTATTTTCTTGTTTCTTTCAGTACACGAAAGCATTGGCAGCTAGCAACAAACAAAAGGTAAATACAACAAACACAAAATGATAAGCACATGATAGCTGTGCAGTATGAAAGAAGAGATGTCACAGGGGCAAGAGAGAGTGCACGTACATTGATAGAAGATATCTACAATACACAAAGATACTGCATAAGAGCACATTTGTAGTATGTACGTTTGCCGTTATAATAAATATTTATTGTTTATGTGTGTGCGTAAGGAAAATTGAAATTTTCATGTTAAAAATGAATACACAATACAAAAGCAATGCAGCTAATTCGACTTTGACTTGCCGAACGCTGGTACAGTCGTCTATAGCTCTATCAACAAATATTCTATATATTTTAAGTGTGTCTATATAACGTTATAGACAGAAAAAGTAAGAAGAAAAATCTATAACAATGCAAATATGCGAAATAGACATAAACTGTATGGGGGACACGGTGACCAAAAAAAAAAATATGATTACACAGCGAGACAGTCATGCAGAATGTATGTATGTGCTTTGATGGGTATAGCAGGAGCGCCAGAGCGAACAAACGGCAGAAAACATGACAAGCGCAAAAAAATGTAATAAAACTAGAAACAAGCGCGAATTTCATTGGACTACAAGGGTAAGGTTAGGGGGAACAAAAAGGGGTTTTCCGACCGTGTGTAAGTAAAATATTTATGGACATTGACAGCAGCAACTTTTTATAAACGGTTTTTACGTGTGCGCATTTGTATTTATTTATTTATGTATGCATAAATTGAACAAGTACTATGTATATACCAACGGGACTCAGAGCGAACTCTTTCGCCTCCCTAACAAACATTCAAGCTAGAAGTTGGGCAATAGCCAGAGACGAAGCTCGGACTGTGCATAAGTTTTTCAATCAATATGCAGGCGGCAGTGCAGGCCACTGGGGAAGTAAAAGGAAGCGGGCATGCGGCTATTTATAGGACTAAACGAGCTGACAGACCATTCAAAGGGGGAACAGAAACATTAAATAACTTTAATGAGCCCTTGTTATACCGACGGCAACCAGCTTTAATACTTGCTGTTTAAAGTGTTTTAAGCTGTCTTAACACACCAAATTTCACTAAACTTTCAAGTACGCTATTTTTCACACAAGCTAAAGATAAAATCAACTTCAAACAGTCCATGTAAACTTTCACCCTTTAAAGGACTCAAACTCTAAACTGAACAACAGCAGCAAAATTGTTGTTGAAATATGTCATTGGCTTGCTGGAAAGCAGACAGGGACTTTTCGGCTCGGCTTGGCTCGCATGCTCACTCGTTTGCGTCTTTACTCGAACAAAATTGTGGCGGCGGCAAAATAACAACGATGAGACACAGCAGAAGCGGCGGCGTTAGGCACCATCGTACAGTGAAATGGGGGAGGGGCGGATTTCAGAGGCACAGGGGCGTTGCGCAGTGAACCTTGCGTGTATATTGTCACTCGGCAGAAAACAAAAAAAAAAACATATAGATATATATGTATATAACCATTAAAGAGCCATTGCATGTGTGCTAATGCGCGCGTTGTATATAAAATAAAATTATTGCACAATTTTAATTATTTTTATGTATTGACAACAAATATAATCATTGCTATCCCTGGTACCCCCGCATACACACACTAAGGCTTCCTCACCAGCACACCCAAAAATACACACATACACATAAATATACATATATATATATAAATATTTATATATATGCACATGTAAATCGGCTTTAAAAATTTATATGAAATTCTGCACGTTTAAAATTTTCTTGTACACGTTTATCGCACACGCACACACACAAGAACATGAGCATACACATACTGGTTTGTCGAAAACGAAAGAAGAAGCAGTACTTTTATTCATATTTAAGTTAGGAAAACATTAAAATCTCGCACAGTATGTATATAGATACATGTATTTGTTATTAAATTGCTGCAGTAGCAGTACACTAGTTTTTCTTTTTCCATATATTTTCTTTTCGTTTTTCTTTGTGGTAGCGGCGGCGACGGTGGCGGCCGCAGCACTCGCGTTTTTGCGATTTTATAATTGCATTAATTCACGTGCTAAACACAGCGGCATACGCACAATTTATAGATATACATTAGTCGAAAAGCTTTGTACTTAATTTGCATGCATTTTTCTTAAATTCGGTGTACTTTTTATATATTTTTAAACAATTTTTTTACCAGCAACGCGTCCAAATTCCACTTTCGACTCACAGCTTTCAAAATGGCGGAATACGAATACGGCAATTTTTAGTTTAAGTACAGCAATGACGCGATGCTACTCAGTGCTGCGATGCTACTCATTTGCCGCGTATTACTAATAAATCATGTAATTGTATATGAACACTGGAATTTACTTTGAAAACCACACACACAACAATATTACGCACTATATTTTGTACGATTTATTTCGAATTGCACTATTAACCAGAAAATTTTTCTTTTCATCCACTTGCACACAAAATATTCTCTACTTTGCTTCTTCTTTGCAGTCGGATAGCCATTCCAGTGTTTACGTTATCACAGCCACTCAAACTAGAACGCAATGACAATGATTAAATGAAAATTGTGCATACAAATATTAACAATTTTAAATAAACACATATTTCCCTTACAGTCAGAGAAAATAGATACGGATATGTATTCGGCCTTTTACAAGCTTTACTTATTAAAGTAAATGCCGAAAAACAAACGCGCAACGCTCGATGCGACATGCGCTTGGGTTGGACGATACTGCCCGGGAATCGATTACGATAAGTACTCAAATAGTTACTTGGAATCGATTCTGAATAATGCACATTGCAACAGTGATTGTATTCGTCACTTTTGCATAAAAAGAAGAGCCACAAAGAAGTACGGTCGTGGAAATCTAAATAAGTTTGTCTTATCTGAAATCATTATAAAAAGATAATTTATCGCACCTAGCAACAGATTCAACATGTCGGTCAGGAGAGCATCACACGCAGGAAGCTGGTACACAGATTCAGGTACACAGGTTCATTTTTAATATTGATGTCTTTGACCTTTGCGTGCATAACCAATATGAAAAAGAAACGGGACAATATATGATTTCAATTTAAAATAAATATTTATTTTGGGGTCTTGCTCATTTAGTTTCTCAGACTAACCTTGTTAAATAAAAAGAATGTGTTGCTCTAATGAGTCAGAAAAATTAATATATTTATTTAACGCTAACTAGATGCTTAGAAATTTGTTTGGGGATCGTCGCCAACAGAATTGCGAATCTCTTCCATTCGATTGTATGCAATCTCTGTGGCCCAACAAAGTCGCTTCTCTAAATCGCTGCTGCGTTTGCGCTGTTGCTTCAGCGTATCCAAGCCATGCTCCAGTTGCGAGCAGGCCTGGAAAAATGTGCTCAATTCGGGAATATCACCAAACTCGCCCGGATGTCGACGAAAATCCTCGCTAACATATGTGGTTATTTTATTCAAATGATTCTGCAAATAACTGGAGTCAAAAGATTTCTTTAACTGGTTTGTTGTAATCTTATCCAGGTCATTATTGAGGTTTAAATGTAAATCACGTATGCGTGTCCTAAGACAACTGAAATTTATGTTCTCAAGCTTTTCTCCAATGCTTTGAAACAGTTCATAACTCTGACTCAATTCCATCTGCATTTTTTGTAAATCTTCATCCATAGTTTTTGCACTTTGAGATTC
Organism: Drosophila funebris; assembly: GCA_018901825.1. Classification (NCBI taxonomy): domain Eukaryota; kingdom Metazoa; phylum Arthropoda; class Insecta; order Diptera; family Drosophilidae; genus Drosophila; species Drosophila funebris. Next base: position 25,364,107 of record JAEIFK010000678.1, on the reverse strand, counting down.
CATGAAATCCATTGCCAAGCTGCGTTCCAAGCTAGACAATCGTGAAGAGAGCAATGATGCTGCCGAAGTTACACTAGACGACGACATCCCCTCATTGGATTCTTTTTGGCCACTGACCAAACGATCATGTGATGGATTCATGGTAATCGATTTTCCGCCTACCGACTGACGAAATGATTGTGGCCGATGAAACGAATGTTTTGCAGTCTTTATATGCTTTGAATGATTCTTTGGCTCGAAACTAGGCAATGGAGTTGGCTTCATTATCATTTCATATGAGATCTTACGCCCCGCGTCATTGCTAGCACTAAAATGACAAAAAAAATACTATATATAAAATTAATTTAAATTGAGTGTTACACTCACTTTTCGGTCAGAATCGCAGTTAGCTCGTTGCGTATGCGACTTAGTAACTCATCGCTTTGTTTATCCTTGTCCATATTTATAAAAACAACTAAAATTTAAGAATCAATTAAATATTTCGATATTTGTGAAAGTCTTCGGCAAAGTTTTGTTAAAATTAAAATGTCAGAGCTCTATAAGATGAAATTTGTTTGTTTGTTTCTAGACAACACTATGCCAACTACGTTCCTCCCTAAATCTGTTTAGCTCTCCATATTTTATTGAATTGTATTCATAGATACCAGTCCAACTTGGATACGAATAAATCGTTGTAGTTATGTGAAATCAGATAGTCGATTTAGTTGACAGTCTATTATAAAAAATCTAAAAAATGACATAAATTTTCAAACTGCGATTGCAGGCTTGGATCTCTCCAGGCAACTGGACCGTTGGCTGGGAGCAGCGGAACTATTGCATGGACCGGCGCGTGCTATTATTGCACCGTAAGTATTTGAAGTGATTTCATTGTCAAGCTACTGAACATTACATCATTGAATATCAATCTAGGCATGCTGGATATGCATATTGTGGTGCCTGTGGTGCATTTGCGTATCGCCAAGTGAGCCCTGTTGTTGTGTAAGAATGAATATATGCAACATCGTGAACAGCTGAGCTGATGTCCCCTTTCTTGCTTTCTGCAGTAAACGCATTTTCATATTGGGTCCATCGCATCACGTCCGGCTTCGTGGTTGTGCCCTCTCGGTGGCGAAAAAGTATAAGACGCCGTTGTATGATCTCAAAATTGATACCGAAGGTGTGTAGTGTAGTTTGGAAAGCTATCAGCTTATCCATTAACAATTTTAATGTGCATTCATCATTAAATGCAGTCAACGCGGAACTGGAAAAAACGGGTCAATTCTCTTGGATGGATATGAAGACGGACGAGGATGAGCACTCTATTGAAATGCATTTGCCTTATGTAGCTAAAGTTATGGAAGAGTGAGTAAGTGACTTCATTGCACCGATCCATATTTAACTCTGGATTTTTTTTGTTAACTATTACAGCTTTAGGGATCAGTTTACCATTGTGCCTATATTGGTGGGCTCTTTGAATCCCGATCAGGAAGCAATGTACGGGAGTATCTTATCCCCCTATTTTATGGATCCCACGAACCTATTTGTGATATCTTCCGATTTCTGCCATTGGGGTCAACGTTTCAGTTACACATATTACGACCGTTCCTGCGGCTCCATACATAAATGCATCGAGCAGCTGGACAAGCAGGGCATGGATATCATTGAGACGCTTAGTCCTACCGCATTTACAGAGTATTTGCGCAAATATAATAATACGATATGCGGGCGTCATCCCATTGGCGTCATGCTGGGCGCTGTTAAAGCCCTGCAGGATCAGGGCTTTAAAAATATGAGCTTTAAATTTCTCAAGTACGCACAAAGCAGTCAGTGCGTCGACATGGAGGATTCCAGCGTGAGCTACGCTTCCGGCTCGCTAATTTTTGAGAATTAAACAAAAGTATTTTTTAATAGAGAGATTAGTTTCGTTGAATTTAAGCTAAAACTCCACATTAATAATCATAATTTTTTAGCAGCAAATTGAGAATGAATAAAATCGATACCGAGTTCCATTTAATTTAATTTGCTTTTATTTTTTCGCTGGTTGAAACATCGAAATTGACTTCTAAGCCATTTTTTGTGGTATTTGATTTGTTTTATTTTTTCCTTATCAATGAAATGTTTGCGTTATGTGGCCGTCACTGGCTCGTGGATGTATATGAAGGATGTATGGTTTTTTGTAGAGTGAAGCAACAGTTGTCATGGTTGTCATGGGCCTCTCTTTACCACCAAGTAGCACCGACGCCGCCACCCGCTGTTGCATCGGCCACGGCAGCGTCTCCAGTGGCAGAAGCGGATCCATTCAACCTCGAGCACTGCTCGGCATCATTCGCTGCGGCAGAGGCAATCTGAAGTGCGCTCATATTCTGCACAAATGCTTCAAGAGCCACATTCTCATCCGGACTGTATGGAGAGGTGCGCTGACTGTGCGGGCTGCGGCGCAAGAACTCATTCAGATCACTGGCCACGCTGGCCGACTTTGAACCAGCCGCCGCCTCAAAGTCGTAACCAAAGGGATCTGACGCCGCTGGCGATGGCTGTGGTAGACGCGGCAGCATATTGCCTTGGACATACAGGTGGGTGGAATCTGCACGGGTTTGCTTTATTAATTGTTGAATAGTTTGGAATGGATTTCACGCTTACCACTGCCATAATCGGCAGCAACGTTGTCACAGTAGCTGGCACCGGAGCTGCCGCTACCCTGCGTTGGCTGCTGCTGTTGCTCGTAGGCATTTGTGGAACATGTGCGGTTGCCAAACACAGTTGTAATCTCCACATGGTGTGGCGATGGCGATGTGTTGTTGCGTGTGAAGTTGGACTCCGATATGTTGTGAATGGAGACCTGCGAACGAGTAATTTTGAGTAAATCAGAAACGTCTCAAAAATTAAACTATCACAACAGTTGCAAGATTTCGATTCGATAGCTATCAAGTTTCTGAGCATATGTTATCTACAATCGATAAAATTAAATCGGTTTCATACTTTTTTATCAGATCAGACAACAGCATTTAAAAGATGCCCAATATATAAAACAATATCTGCCCTTTAAACATAAACCCACTTCATCATTCGCATTTCATTTAAGATGAATAGAAAGAGAAATAAGCAGATGACAGTTTTTCAAAAGACAGCTGATCGTTTCGATATAAATTTGCTTGACTGTGCCAAATTGGCTCGTAGGGACACACCTCGTTGTTGAGATGCTGACCCGGTATCAAATTTTTGAGGAACGCCGCATCGTCGTAACGAATGACACCAGTATTGGGTATGCCCTCAAGGTAGGAATTGAAACCGGTGATGGTTGGTGGCGGCGAATCATCACCACAATTATGATGCATATGACAATCACCAGGAACGCCAACTCCAGGACCACCACCGCCAGCCGATTGTGCAACGGATGAGGGAAAAACCTCGAAGCCATTGTAGTAGCTTGACTGTTGGTATTTCTCCTGGAGTGAAGAGCCCGATGCAAATTCCGATCCTCCAAATTCCGACGAAGGTTGGCCAAAGCTCGACCATTGGCTCGATGAGGACGAGTGGCTGTCTTTGGTCTTTTGCTTCAGCTCACTGCCAATGGCAGACAAACACTTCTGCGCCTGCTTGGGACGTGCTATGACAGCCGCATCGCCAACCAGACGACCAGGGCTGCCCAGGGAAACGTTTGTGCAGCTAATACTGATATTATTGTGCGTATCGACGACTCCACCTCCTCCGCCGGCACCGCTGCTACTGCTGCTGCCGCCGCTGGCTGATCCACTTGAGAAGTATGAGAAATTAGTGGGTGCTGCAGCTCCAGTGCTGTTGCTACTGCCGCTAGGTGTAACCCCTAATGGCGGCGATGACTGCTTCTGTTGTGTAGCACGTGCCGCCTCGGCAACAGCCTCCTGTGGCGTGTAGTAGCTGACATTGCTGCCAAACTGGCGATAGCCACCCATGGCCAACCCATTGGTCACAGCTTGATGCAACGCCGGATTCCGTATGGTAAACATGCCGTTCTCATTTTTAATAATTGCGGCCGGTTGATCCATAGGTATCGGTGCAGCAATAGGCATGCCAGATCCATAAGCCCGTGCTGCAAACAAAATAAATCATTTTAAATTCATTTTCTTAAAGCATTTGCGAATTGGTTATACCTGGTGGTATGGGATTTGGATTGGGCATCATGTTGCCGGCGACGGGCCCATTATTAATGCTTTGATGGAACATGGGATTTCGCAGCGTTATGATATTGCCACCTGCACTGGTCTCCATAATCGAAGCAGTAGAGGCTTGAGTCGTCTGGTTGTCAACCCCACCTCGTTGCTTGTTGGCCAAATTGGACGCTAACCCAGCAGAACTACTGCCACCAGACTTTCCACGATTACGGCGCCGTCGGCGAGAGGATTTGCCACTAGCGGTTGCTGCAGCGGCTGCCGCTGCCACATTATTATTGGTGTTGTTAGGGGCCACAGACAAAGGCTGGCAGTTGCGATTAGTACGCGGATTGGCCTCCACCATGATAACGCCGGCAGCATTGTCTAGCCCCGCGTTGCCAGCATAGTAGCCACCCATAAGATGTGCTGGCTGCTGCAGCGGATGGTGCTGCTGCTGTTGCTGTTGCTCGGCCAGCGGCTTGGAGAGCTTACGTATGGACTCGCTCTTCTGCCGCAATTGCTCGCTCTTGGCCGGATCCACCTTAGTTAGTGTGATACCTGGCGGCAGTGATAGATGTTCCACTTGAACCCCACGGTTTAGCTGATCCATAATGCTGCAATTGGGTTGCTGCTGTTGGTGCTGCTTGGTTGAAGAGGAACTGCTATTGGGATTGCCTATGCGCAAGTGCTGCATCTGCTGTGCCAGAGTGTTGGCATAGCTGCCAGGTTGCGGTGGCAATGACGGTGGTATGGCAACTTCGTTGGGATTAAAATAGCCCATGTTATGGGGTATTCCCGAGAGATCGTCTACAAAAATATACAATCAGTTTGAAAGTACATTAGTGGCTTGTGTATATCTTACCCTGTTTCTGGCCACGATGTCCACGCTTGCCACGCTGTGAACGCTTCGAAGGTTGCGCAATGTTATCAGCTGTATTTAAGGAGCAGTTGCTATTGCTGTTCACATGTGGCTGCTGTTGCTGCTGCTGTTGTTGTTGCTGTCCACTACTTGTTGGCTTCGAGCGTCCACTGCCACGACCCCCGCGCGATGACTGTTGCGCCACTCGATTGCCACTGACCAGTTGACTGCCCTGAGCCTGCCCCTGCGTCTGCATCTGACCCTGTATCTGCCCTTGACTTGACTTGGACTTGCGTGTGCTGCCATTAACATTTAACTCTGGCGCCCGTTGCAACTGATTCTTCGACTGCGTTTGCTGCTGTTGGGACACTGATCTGCGCTGGCTAATGCCGGATGCTGGAGTCGCTTTGTTTGGCTGCAGCTGTTGTTGTGTTTGTGACTTGGCTGGCGCATCGTTTTTGAACTTCTTAACAGGAGCAGTCGGTTTTTGTTTCGAATTCGGCATAACTTCTATTGGTTTGGATGATACAGGAGCCTTAGGCTGTGTCTTTATTGGAGCAGGGGTAGCAATTTGTGGCTTAACGCTTTGTTCTGTCTCGCTGCCTGATTCCCACTCACCATCCGAGGAGTCTTGCACATGCAACGATTTGAACGGATTGTTGTCCAACTGTCCTTGGTCCAGTCTGGATTTTAATCGTTTGTGTCTCTTTTCGGGCAATGGATCGGCTTCAGGTGCGGGCTGTGGTACCACGGGCAAAGATTTTGGCACCTGAACTTCCACAACATTTCTATTCGTATTCTTGGCCTTCTTGTTCGCCGTCGATTTGGGCTTTATGCTGCACACGGAGTTTTCTCGTGTGTTGACAGCGCTACTTTGTGGCGTCTGCGATTTGGAACTGCTACCTGAACTGGAGCTGGAAGCAACTGGAGGCAATGCCATGGCTGCTTTCTTATTTTGCTTCTTATTCTTCGCTATGTTGGCTTTCATTTCCAGTTCAGCAGCAGCAGCGGCGGCGGCGGCAGCAGCAGCAGCATTTGCAGCTACCGCCGCTGCCGCTACCCGTTTAGCCTCCTTTTTCTTAGCCTTGGCGCTTTTCTCCGGTACTGGGGCCACAGCCTGGGAAAGGGAAGCCACTGGCGTAGTGCTTTTGGCCGATGGCTGAGCGGACGCTACCATATGACCGTTGACAAAAGTGTAGAGCAGCTTGTCCTCGTCAGGCGAGCTGCCCTTGGCCACAACCGTCACCTGCTGCTCGCCACCTGCATGTGGCAGCTGCACACGACGAATAGTCACAATACGCTTGGATGGATCAGCTGTTATTGCATTAGCAGCCATGGCAGCGATCACATCACGTGGCAGTTGTTTCTGTTGCTGCTGCTGGGGGGGAGCATAGCATACGGGTGAGTGTTGTGCCGCAACGTGAGGTGGAAAATAGGCTGCAGAGCTAATAAAATTTGGCAATTGCGCTGTTACAGTTACTGTGGCAGATTGTGATGATGCTGGCGACGGCTGCGCTGCTGCCAATGGACCACCATTTAGAATCTCCTCGAGCTGAGCCAGCTTCGCCAACTGCTGCTCCTTGGTGGGCAGGTAGGAGAATTTAAAATCGCTGTTTGCCTGCTTAACAGTGGCAATTAGTTCCAGGATAACCGTTTCTACTTTTCCTTTAGCACGCTGCAGATTCTTAATGTTGGCCTCCAATTCTGCGATGCGTTTCTTTTCCCGCTTGCGGCCGCCAGCAGCCGTTAAGGTTTTCATTTCGTATTTGTCAATGAATTCCTTAAAGTAAATATCGAGAAACTGACTGCGTAAATCCTCAAGCTCTTTGATCCGTTTCTCTTCCTCCTTGCGCTGCTTTTGTTTGGCCTTTTTAGCTGCCTTTTTGGGATTCGTCGTTTGCGGCTGTTGGGGTTTCCCCCTCAATGAAGTTGAGAGTCTCATTGATCCAGCGCTTTTGATCCTGCTCACGTGTGTAGCTACCCAAAAACTCGGCAAAGTCTTGCATCATTTCCTCTTTGCTGTAGTTGCTGAGGTCTGCAGGCAAGCTGCCACTGCCTCCTACGCTGCCTCCAGATGCGGAGGCATCCGTATGCATCTGTATGCTCTTGCAGAGGCTGTCCAAACAGAGCAGACTATTATCGCCGTCCTCAATACTCTCGCCAATCTCATTAAGTGCAGCCGCAGCGGCAGCCGCCGCAGCTGCCGCTGCCGGCATTTTACGAGTAGCCGCTTGAACCTGCGCAGATGCAACCACTTTCAACGTGGGCGGCTGCTGAGATGTCACTGGCTCTGGCTTTTTGGCTACTACCGTTGGCTCAGGTTGCGGTTTAGGCACTTGAGCCTTTACAGGATCTTGCCCATTCTTGCTCTTACGATCGTTGACAATTTGCGTTAATTTCTTTCGCAAGCGATCACGTGTCTCGTTGAAGCGCGCATGATTGCATTCCTTTTTAACTCGCTTCTTTGAATGATTCTCCTTGCAGGTTTCTCCAATGTCGGCGTAGTCCGCACAACCTGCCAAGGAAAGCATAAGTGTCGCATCGAATCACAATAAGGGACAAAATTTGCTTACACTTGCGCATCTTCTCCTTGCATTTCTTGGAGTTATTTGAATCGTTACAACCTATTCCTGTCTGCGTCGTCTCGTTCACCTTCGACTGCTTGCCCGCCAAGCTCGAGGTGCTGTCAGGCTTACTGCGTTTACTTTCGGAACGAAGCGGAACTTCAATAACATTTTCAAAATACTTTTTAAATTTTACTTACATCATTTGTGAGTCGTGTAACATCATTAAATGATCCACGCCAAATTGCATTTTCTCAATGTTTGCATCTCCTAACGTGAAGCTGACAAGAGAAATAAATTGAAGTTTCCATCAAAATGAGATGACACTATTTACAATGACTGTTTGCTCGATAAGTGTTGATCGATTATTATTTCGATAGAAACAATTTTATCGAAATATTCTATGATTCAAAATTCAAGCAAAGTTATTGCTGTCTATCTTATGCATTTAGTTTTAATGTGGGAAAATGAATTGAAAATTCAACTTACTCATCGGTGATCTTAAAAGGCGAATAGCTGTAATGTTTGGATTAAAATAATTATAAATTTAAACTTTGACCGTTGACTTTAATATATACAGACCCAATGACCTGAGCGAGAAATTGCTCGAAGCGTCCGTCATCTTTGTCTCCGACGACGCTGTTTGGGCGTAAACGCAAATCGCCCTTGAGTAGCTCCAGGTGCTTAAAATCCGTAGCTGTCGAGTTGAACTTGACAAAGAAATTGGCATAAATGGATAGCACAAAGGTCCAGTAGGTCTTATAGACGTAGTGCTGATTTTTAAGCTCTTGCAACTCGGCGGGACTGGGCGCCAGCTTGCGATTGAAGAACATTAGCGATGGTAACGTGGAGCGCAGCTCCTCGCGCGAGAACGATAGAGGCTGAAAACATCGTAAGAGATGCTTAGTCAGTGGCGGCGACAATTCATTGGCAAGGATCTTGCGCGCCAGCTGGCAAGCGGAGACTCGGCAGTTTTCACCGCAAAAGAACTGCGGCTCGATGCTGTCAAAGCGATAGCGTTTCCGTGTGGTTAGATGCTGGAACACTGCCCATGCAATGTGATATGTAGTGCGTAGTGCGGTGTCCATCTCCTGACGCCGTAACGTTACTCCACTCGGCTCATCCCCTCTAACAGCAGTCTCCGGCTGATCGCCGCTGCGACGCTGCTGTGCGGCTGCCGCAGCGGCGGCGCTTGTGCTCGCAGCCGCATTGTGTCTGGCCTCATCACTGGTGCATGTGCTCAGAATCTTTGATTTCATCAGCTTTGCATCTTTTTCGACAATGCCGAGTGTTGTGCACTTGACACAATGGCCGGCTTGTCTCGGCAATTGAGGTGTACCCGCAATGGAGCAAGTGATGCATTTGCAGTTACTAATACAAAAGGAGATCGTATAATATCGAATCATATAAATAATCTTTTGTTTCCCCTTACTCGTTATGGTGTTCCAGCATGGCATTACACTTTTTGCAGAGGTCCTCGTGCACCAGCTTATTAGGTGGATCGTAGAAACCGTCGGGCCACTTGAGCTTGGTGAATGCCATAATATTCTTCCAAGCAAGCTGACGATCAACAATGCGTTGAAAATCTATGAACTCATCGTCACTGATGTCCGGTAGCGAGAAAGAAGTGGCGTCCATGACGACCTTGTCGAATATGTTATACACATCCAGCAGGCCCATCCGACGATCATGTTCCGTGGGCGACAAGTTGAACTTGTTTAGCTCCATCCAGATGTCCGTCCAGCGGCGCTCAATGGAGTGCATATGCTCATCGAACAGCATATAGCGCTTGATAAGAGCTGTTGTTTGTGTCGAGCCATCGCCTTCCTTCAGCGAGAGTATGCATGCGAGCATGGTGTCGCCCAGCGGATTGAACACATGTTGCTGAAATAGACGCTGGCACAGTAGCACCCAGGAGAGTTTGAACTTGCGCAGAAAATCATTCTCGAAAGCAAACAGGCTAAGCGATATCTTCTGTGAGATACAGTTCAAATCGGAGTAGCCGTCCAGTAAATCTAAATTAAATATATAACAAAATTTAATTTATCAGACAACAAAATCCTATTAGGGATGTAGCTTGATCATGTTTGGAATCATGGAATCTTTTTGAACATTATATTCTCAGAATACTTGCGAATTATAACCAATAAGAGTTATTTCATTTACGAATGTTTATCACAGCTTAAGTGATTTAAAGTGTTAAATACAACGTTAGTTCATTACAAGAATAAAGGGCAACTTTAATTTAAAGTTGGCCCGAAACGTACATGTGAGCATCTTTTCGGCTGAAATCTTCTCGTTCTCCTGCACATTTTGAGCAATTTCAATCATGCCCTCAGAAAAAGCCTTGACAATGCACTCAACATTATAGGCGAGTATTTGCAGCAGTAGCATCGGATTATTAGCCATTAGACTGCAAGAATGCCAGAGTTAAGAGCTATATATAAATAATATAACAATATCAACTTACATGGCGCTGAATAGCACTAATATCATATTATCAGAGATCGCAGTATCATCAATAAAATCAAGATATTCGGCATTCTTATCGTATAGGAAACCGCTAGTAATCCAGTAGATTTGCTTGTTGGATTCGAGCAGTTTCTCAAATTTGTTATAGGCAGCATCATTTCTATACAGATAAATAACAAATATTTATATATATATTGATAAACTGATTTATATATTTCTATAAAACTGTTTAGGCTTACTTTAACATGGGGCTGTATGCCTTGATTAGCACATCGAGCAGCATGACCACCATGTGAGCAGCCTTAAATTGATCCATCATAATGGCCATGATTGTTTCGCGATATTCGAGACATTCCTTGCAGGAACAAAATGTAAAGAACTCCTCCTTACGATGCTTAACAAATATCAAGGCAAGATTCTGAAAATAAAGCTGCAATGGATTAGGTTTCAGTAAGACAGTTTCAAGTCTTTAGGAACACACCGTAATTGCACGCAGCTGTCCATCGGCATCGCGCAGTGGATTCTTTGGATCCTCTGAAAATAATCTCATATGCTCAATGGCCATCTGCAAAATGGTTAAATTTTTAAACAAACTTCCGAATTGTGGTCTAAATAAAGCACTTCGACATACCAGATATGAGCGCGTTTCATCGTTTGGATCCTTGCTCTTGGGTTTACATTCATGCAGCAGCTTGTCGCTCAGCTCCATCTCGATGACATTGTCCTCGCGCAGGCTCCATTGCATTAGTGATACCACATCTTTGTATATGACATCCATCTTTGGAGCTGGTGCATACGGATCGAACGGCGGTAGTGCCAGTATCGTGTGCAGCGTGTTGATGATATTACCCTCGGGGAAATTGAGACGCTCCAGCAGCTGACATGGTGGGTGGCTGTTTTTGCTATTTGCCTGCTTCGAATTGAGTGGCAACGGCTTGTTAGCGCTAAGCGCCTCTCGCATTGCCGCCAACGCATCACATTTCAGCGGCATTGTGTCGCCACAAATGCGCGGCGTGGCTGCGTCAATGGACATTTTCATGCTTACATGATAGCAAGAGGCGGCGTCCAGCTCCCCCGTTGACAACAGCTTCAGCGGCTGCAACAACGTTAGCATCGATGCTCCCACTACCACTGGCTCTGCATTTGGATTTGGCTCCTTTTGGCTTGGAGCTTCCACTCGCACTGCCACTGGGGCTGGCGTCCTCGTCATTGCTGCAACAATTCATGCAAGTTGTTGCTGCTACTGCGTCTGCGTCTGTCACCTGTAACGTAGTCGTAACTGGCATTGTTTTGATATATGCCAATGCCTTTTCCACTTGTTCAGCCATCTAATTTATTTGATTTAATTTATACTCATATATTTTTTGGTTATACTCCTAACTTCAATCCACTACGTCAATTAGGCAAAAACGCAGCCAGGGCTTTTCGCTAATCATTGGCGTAACAAAAATTTGAGTATGCGCGGCGCATTATTATACAAATCACAGATGCACTTCCGTGGTGGAGACACTTTCACTCGTCTCGTCTAGTCCGACCAACCGACCGCCGTTTTCGTTGCTGGCGAGTATGTATGTAAGCCTATGTGTATGTGTGTGTGTTGAGTCGAAGAAGTCTCTCACATACAGTAAATGAAAAGAACGCAACGCGTTTTTTCCCAAACGCGCGCGCCGTCAACGAGATGAGCGCGGGTCCTTGTAATCTACAATTTGATTTTATTACCTTCAAGCGTTTTTAGCCTAATTCGACTGCTCTGTAGTTATTTAGATATACTTATTGAACAAGTGAATTGTTTGGGGTTTTTCGTTTTTGTTTCGCTCGTCGTCCGTTCGGTGCAATTGCAATTTTCTGTCGTGCTTGTGTGTGTACGTGAGCGTGTTTGTATTGCCTCAGTGTTGCATTGCGGTATATTAGTCGAGAAGCAATTCATACATACATATACACTTATCGATATTATCGATAGACCAGTATTGTAGTCAAAGCTGGCTATCTTGAAATTGGCCGAAATAACTTGCAAATTCGATTGCATACTTCTAGGCATTGTATTGCAATGTGGCGCAATTTTTCAATTATTTATTTATTTGTATTTCGTCGTTTTTTTTTAAACTGGTTATGAAAAGAATTTTTATTACGGTTCAAATAAATAAAGTTTAACTTTTGAAAAAATAGAAAAGAACGAGTAACGGAAGTTTTGTTCAATTTTCTTTTCTGAATATCTTTATTATTTGTAGACCGATTTTTATGAAACTTTCAGCATTGCGTCTATATGTTATTCTTCAAGAATCTATTTAATTAAAAGTGCTTACGTTGTGAAATGTGGCCATAAAAAAGAAGGGGGAAATGTATCGAAAATCTGGGGGTATTCAGTATTAAGAGGATATTAATGCCAAATTAGAATATTTTTGACTTACAGACAGGTAGATGGACTACATATTCTCTATAGGGTCTGACACGCCCCCTTATCTCCGTTACATACATATATATATGTTGAAGGCGCTTTCAACTGCGCAAACGTGGGCGTGGGAGATCCCCAAATACAGACTATTTTAAAAAAAGATTAATTCTCGAAGGTAAACTTGTTAATTGACAAAAATTAAGCTTTATAAGCATAAAATTTTAGTTGATGAGCTAACGAGTTGCAGAGTATTCTCAAACATATCAATAATATTCCGATGGAATTCATTAACACTTTTATTGCACGATCTGACTAATCTAACATCATTGTGTAATTCTTGCAAATATAGCTACTTAATTATTTAGAAAAGAGGAAAACAGGTATCCGGTTGGCGTAAGCAAATCTCACTTTTAATCTCTCTCTCTCAATCTCTCTCATTCTTTTCAATTGCTTCAGCGGCTCTGAGACATAATACAGTACTAAGCTAGCTTCAGTCGTCGATTAGTTGTGAATACGGAAAGCTCGAGTTTCGGATTACAAATTATAAATTCGTAACTTGGAAGAAATATGAGGTCAACATCATTGTTTTTACTGTGCCTGCGATTGTTGTTCTTGACAACCTTTGTTTTAGGCGATGGAATGATTGAGGTCTTTAAATGGAAACAGATGGATTATTACAATCGCGGAGATATTCGCCCTTCTAGGCAACCTAATCCGTCGGGTACATCTACTTATATATATAAATGTTGTGTCTCTTTATCAGCCGAAGTGTTGTATAACGTAATCTATACTTGAACTTTTTGTTGCTTACAACTATTTATAAATAACTTTTTGTTGCTTAAAAGTATTTATAATTCACAATTGCTTTTTTTTATACCCAGCGCCAGTCGTGTTTCCAGGTAAGTTTGGGCGCGAAAAGCTTGATCGTGGAAAACGTGACGTGCTCACCTCCCGGGATACTCCCATTGGCATTAAGTCACGAAGTAACTTGGCTGACAATTCGGATTCGTATATACCCTACAATAATGTGCCAATGGGCGTTACACATTTCCGAGGACGACTTTTTGTCACAATGCCTAGAAGGAGAGTCGGAATACCGTCGACCTTGAATTACATAGATATTCAGCGCGATGGTGCATCAAGTAGTCCCAAGCTGTTCGCTTATCCCGATTTCGAGTTGAACCAGTTTAATACAAGCGACCAGAATCTGGTCTCCGTCTACCGAACCACAGTGGATGCATGCGAAAGATTATGGTTCATTGACACCGGCATGCTGGAATATCCAAGTAGGTCAATCAATAGATTTACATAAAAACTATTCAATTACGGCCTCCCTTTTTAGACAATCGTCAGCAAATACGAAGGCCAAGCATTTGGATAGTGGACTTGAAGACTGATCGTCTTATCAAACGCTATGACATACCTGAGAGCATTGTGGAGACGGGTCGTGGTCTGGCCAGCCTGACTATTGATGTGGCTTCAGCAAAGCAGTGTAATAAAGCGTACGCCTACATTCCTGATCTGGTCAATAGCCGCCTTTATGTGTACAACTTGGCGGAAGACCGCATGTGGATCTTTGAGCATAACTACTTTAACTTCGATCCTCTGGCTGGGGATCTGCATATAGGTGGACAGACATTCCGCTGGGATGACGGCATCTTCTCCACCGCTCTTGGAGCACAGCAAAGCAATGGAAGTCGCGATGTTTATTTCCATGCAATGGCCAGCAACAATGAGTTTGTTGTCTCCAATACGGTTTTACAGGTGGAATCGAATGCGGCGCGATCAGATCATGGCAATGATTTTCGAGTCCTGGGAAGTCGTGGCCAGAATAAACAGTCCACAATGCATGATTACGATCCAAGAACTGGTGTCGTCTTCTATGCTGAAATTCAAACGAATGGCGTTGGCTGTTGGAAGTCTAGCAAACCTTTCTCAGCGGCAAACCACGGCATTGTTGACTCTGATTCTGAAAAGATGATCTATCCAAGTGATTTGACGGTAAGATATGGATATCATAATCCTAACATGATTTTAATCAGAGATTTATGGAATTTTTTTAGATTGATGAGGATGGCAACATTTGGGTGATGTCCAATTCGATGCCAATATTTATTTACTCCGAGTTGAATCCGAACACTTATAATTTCCGCATCTGGAGACAGAATGTCAACGAGGCCAAACGCAACACGGTGTGCGAGTGATTTATGTTTATGAAATTGCTTTAATGAATTTTTCACGATGAAGTTACATAATGACGTTATATTTGTATGTTTAATAATGTAATATATTGAAAATATAACACTAAATTATATATTTAAAACAAATCAAAAAGCATTTATAGATGTACCTTTTAAAAATTGCCTAATTTTGAGTACTCAGTTTATCACACCTTAAAGTTACATAGATGTATTTTTATCTTTTATATGAAAACAAATAAAAACACAAATATAGAACAAAATGAGAGGCACTCTAATATTGCATAAGGATACTAAGTTGCACAGGTTTATAATACGCGTGTATATGAATATGTATATTCAATTTAATTTACGAATTAAATATTGGAAAATTGTGTTTAAATTATCATAAACATTTGATTCCGTCTTCATGTAAATTTTCATATCGTTTCTATATTATTCGAACAATTTTGATGTGTATATCTCAAAGTGACTGCGTTCTATAGTTTTCTATATAAACTTGTTATATAAAAGTTGCAAAAATATATATGTTATTCTGTTTCGTATGTTGTTTCCGTTTATACTCTCATCTTTGCCTTTAAGTATTTAGTATAAGGTTACTACATATAAAAGATGACTATATAGCTTTCTGTTGCTTAAGTAAACATGCAATTTTACTTTGAATTGGAATGGTTATCTGGCCCAGTGTTATACAAAAATATACACGTATAACATAGTATAACAGTTTTGAGTTCCTACATAGCTAAAACCTATATATATATATTTTTTTTTTTTATATATGTATATATATATATATATTCCTTTATATCTATATAAAATAAAAGCGACCACTTTTGAAGTGAGGCTGTAGCCGTCGTCTACTGTACTAGATAATCCTTGTAGCCGCGCAACGATTTCAGCTGTTTCTTCAATTTGGTTATCAAATCCGACGGTTGCACCAATATCGATATATCCCTGCCTACAGAATTTAGGCGATCCCGTATCTCTAAATCCTTGAAGAACAGATTTAGCGGTCGTCCATTTATTTCCGTGAGTATCCAAAAAGTTAGAGAGGTCCCATCGCATGACTGAGTCTGAAATAATTAATAATCGAGACTACAAATTTGGAAACATATTGATTAACTCTTACCTTTGGCGGCAATCCATGCCTCGCGGCCAAGCTGTTAGGTACCACATCGACAATGGTTGAGGTATTGCCATCGCGAATGAGTCCCAAGCACTGACCCTCACGATCTCGGCGTATGGCATAGGCACGTCCAAAGGGGATGCGACGGAGTAGTACTTCGACCTTACCAAATGAATTATGATTAATTAATTACTTGAGAATAACATAATTTAAAGTTAATGAAAACAAAGACTCATGTAGAACCTTCTAAAGATTACTCACAAATAGCGTGTTTGTATTTCGAATAATTTTATTTGCCTCTGCGGCGGTACTAATGTTAACTCCCGCAATAGATAGCAGTTGATCGCCAATGTGGAGAGCATTGTAGAGAACCGGATGCTCTTTTTGCTTCCAGCCCGCAATCCAGACACCACCAAAAGCATCTACCCAAGCAATAGAGCCTACACAGTCCTTGCGCCGTAAGTTTAGACGAACACCACCCGGATGCATGATTTCGCGGCGCAGTTGCATCACCTGCTGCTCACGCAGCGTTAACCGCTTGTTGCTGCTGGTCGATTGGGATGCTGCCTGGGGTGGAGATTGTATGCGAAAGGCATTCGCTGCAGAGCGTCCTGCGACAAACTCATTGTTGTTGGCGCCACGTTGACTGTTCATCTGAGTTGATGATGTTACAGTGGCTCCTCGTTGCAACGGCGCTTGTGCATCAGATGTCGACGAGCTGCGCCTGCGCTGCTCAATACTCTCAATGGCGGAATTAGGGGCAGCATTGCTACTTTGTCCAGAAGTCGTACTGCTAGAACTGGGCATATGAGCCACACTCTGTTCAATATTGTTGTTGGCATTACCGCCGATAGTTTTTTGGACTGCCTTCGATTTAAGTGGCGTATTGAGCATCTTTAGATAGTGGAAATCTCGACGGCTGGGACGTGTGCTGATGACCAGCTCAGTTAAGCCACGAGTCAGCTGAGGCATGGCACGTACATTGCTAGGCGTTTGTGATGCAGTCGCAATTCCTCGGCGTGGTAATGCTGGACTTCCGTTTACTATCGTTGGCGTGCTCTCAACGCTCACAATTGCATTGCTCTGAGTCTGGACTTGTGCATGGCTGCTGGTGGGTTGCTCTTCTCGCATAGCCGTGGAACTACTATTATTCACAGGTATACTTGATGAGAGGAATACCTTTTCGTAGTGTACATTTCCACTGATCACATTTGCGTCATTCGCATGCTCATTGTTAATTCGAATGTTGGTAATGCCTGAGCTGTTTGCGCTGAGTATGATCTTCTTGCTAACCTTTGGCGTTTGCTGCTTGTGGGTACTTTGTTGTCCGCTCGCTGTTGGGTAACAGGTGCCGTAGACAGCTACAGTGGTTGTTGTTGGCGTTGGCTTTGCCTCACCATCGGATAGAACCTGGACCATTGTGGCATTGCTGTTGATAGCCGTGGAAGCATTTTGTGTTGATGTATTGGAAGTATTGGTAACGGGTTTCGATGGGATGGTGTATGGGTTAGAGCTGGCGCCGCTGCTGCTGCTCGGTTGACTCAGCACTTGTATAGTATTCGAATTGGACGGTATAATTTGTACATTACTTTTATAATCGTTTTGTAGTTTTGGCTGCGACTGAGTTTTCGTCTTAGCCTTTCCATTGATTTCTGGAAAACGAAATATATCCGCAATTATTTTGTTCTTGGGCGGCAATTCGGGCGGTTGTCCTTCGGCATTTGTATTGCTCGTATTAGAGACTTGTATAATTGTGATATTATCTTGCGTCTCCTCGCCGTCGGTTGAGTTAGTTGCAGTCTGAACTTTTGGTTGTAGTGGTTTACGCTGTGGCCGCTTTGTCTTATCAGCAGCGCCTGCTGAC
This sequence comes from Drosophila funebris, assembly GCA_018901825.1. Classification (NCBI taxonomy): domain Eukaryota; kingdom Metazoa; phylum Arthropoda; class Insecta; order Diptera; family Drosophilidae; genus Drosophila; species Drosophila funebris. The sequence continues at coordinate 25,346,523 of JAEIFK010000678.1, read as the reverse complement.
ATAGAACGTGAAGTTTGTGGTCTAAAATAGCAAAGCAGACACAAACTGTTATTAATATGTCACGTGTAAATAATAGTTTCAAAAACATTTGTTAAATATTTTTAAATAGAGAGAAAAACACAAAGCTTAAACAGAATACGGTGAAACTTGATCTGGTTTATTTTACTGAAAAAGATATTTTCTGGTATGGCTGAAGAATTTCCGCTATCCGATGAAAAACTGGATGAATTATTCGTGAAGAATATTGGTAGTGTAACCAGAATTGTAGAGAATCTGCCTCAAAATGAGGTGACGTTACCTACTTGCACACGCTGGTTTAAAATCTTTGAACAGGCTAAGCACGATGAAAAGTTGGCTCGCAATTTCATGTTGCTCTTGATGCACAAACAGCTAAATGATAAGAGTACTTTGAGCTATCCATTCACCGATGCGCGCAGCTGTCAAAACGACTTAAAAACGCTGCATAAGATGAGCATGAGAATGCAAAAGAGAAAAAACATTGACGAGGACGGGTCTGAGAATTGTTACAGGATAGAGTGTAGTATGACTCCTACCTTCGAAGTTATATGCAACAATATTCAACAATTGATTCAGCTCAAATCCACATTGACGAGAGAGTTGCAGACACTGCAGTCCGAAAAGGAAAGATTGTTACAGCGCCGTCATCTTCATCTCACAAATATAAAGATGCAGCACGACTGCAGCATGATGTGCCACAAAGAGATCAGTTATATGAAAAATATTTTTGCCTGTTCAGCCATTACTGCACTTAAGGTGTTTGATGGTAAATCATTGATAGCCGAGCCCCCACGATACTTTATTACGCTATTCAATGTGCTATGTGAAAATCAACAGACCAAAGAACAGATTAGACAATTGGATGAAAGGCTTGGAAAGATTCTACGCGATCACATAGATCACAACACGCGTAAATCTATGCGCCAACAAATGAGCATCGAATTCGATGCACTGCGTGCCATTGTGAGCAAACGTTATAAGAAGATTATTGAAAATCAAAAGGTTATTCAGTCACAGGAGCTGTCTCTTTCGGGTATGAATTATCTGATGATGTTAAAAAAACTCTTCTTTGACAGTTTTAAAGGTGACGAGCATGTGAAAAGTAAGGGCATTAAATTTTTGCAAAATGAATACAATGGAATGGATGGAGAATAGACTATAGTAATGGGTTTAAGTTGTTATTAGTATTATTGTTTTACCTAGGTATAAAACGATCGCATTGTAACATCTGTTCGAAATTTAAGATTTGATCTGCAATATATTTGTTAAAAATTGAATTAAAGTATTAATCGTAATGATAAATTGTTCATAATCACTTACCAGCTGAGATGCGCTGGGCAGATGCGGCGGCTACGTCAACGCGCACACCATTACGCAGTATTGGTGATATAAATTCATCGTCGGAAAGATTGCTATCAGCTGCAGTTTCGTTCTGCGGTTCTGTTACAATCGCGATTGTTTCTTCTTCCATCTCCTCGACTACAGATGACGATTGTGTTTCGCTAATTTGCTCGCTATATGTGCTAATTGGATCCGAAAGCATATTTAGCAAATGTTGTGTTAATGTATTGGACATGGCTGTTGTTGGATGTGTTACTGTTGTGGCGGCTTCTATGACTTGTGTCGCGGACGCAGTGCTGACTGCACTGGATACAGGCGCTCTGGACGTGTGCTCACTAGTGCCAGGCTGCTGATGCTGATGGGCCGGAATACGCTCCACGCCTGGCACAATAGCCGCTGGAACAGGCGGAGGTGCCGGCAATGGTGATGTCGGATCGCGCGTTGGTAGTAGTGGAGCACGGAATTCAGGTAACTTTGTGTATAGATTTTCGCGCGGCGAAAGAATTTTCATTTCTCGTAGCTTGGATCGCAGCGTTTCTACCCATTCTTGCATAATTTCCCTGTTGGCAAACAATTAAATAGTAAAGCAAGTTAATAAAGCAGGAGCGTGTGTGTGCAACTTACCATGACACGGCATGAAAGCGCAACACTTCGTTGCTGAGTGTTACAACAAACTCAAACTCATGAGAATTGGGTATTAATGCGTGTGATATGTGCAGCGTATCCCGCAGCGATACGGCCCACTCGGGTATGTGAGCGGCCGCTTGGCGCGGCTCAGCGTAGCCTTCGAGCAGAGCTTCCGTGTCATCATGAACGCAGAATACCACCCAGCTGCACTCCGATTTCTAAAAGTAAATTGTCATTTTGTGTCTTCAATGGATCCCTAAAAAGTGCTTGATTTTTTTACCTTAGGCCCAATAGTTAGTTTCTTTCCATCGGCAGTCAGTCTTTTTAACCACGTATTTTTATGTATTTCGCGAAACTGCGCCGCGTTGCTGCTTGACGCGATAGCAGGTGCATTTGCAGGTGTTGTCGTTGTTGTGTTTGCAGCTGGCACTGCTGCAGCAGCCGCAGCCATTGCCTCTATCCGATTTAACTTTAACCTGCTTCACTATGGTTGCTAAAATGCACTCTGGTTGATTGCACTTAACATACTTCACATTTCACACGGTTTTATTGCAAAATTCTCTGCAATTTTTTTTGACAACAAAAAAATTCAGCCAGATATTGGCGACGACGCCATGTTTGCTATGAGAAATGCTTATCGACTGCATTTCGATATTTATCGGGAGCTCTCGCCTCAACATTTTGGGTACTCCCTAAAATGTTTTGATCAATCTTGTGAGCTATCGATTACAAAAAGATTAAATATATTAACTATTCAAATAATTTTGTTGTAGGGTTTGTAAAACCAACTTTGTATTATGCCACAATACAATTACCATAAGCAGTTATATTCTTTTCACCGTTTACCCAACTACTCTAATAATTATATTATTTACGAGCCCCATTAACATTAACACAACATACCACCACCATCTTAAGATAATCATATTAGTTAAAAGGCTTTTAAATAAAAGAGGATTGATTTATTCTATAATACTTCTTTTTATTGGGATTTTAAAAATATTTTTATATTTTTTTTGATTGGTTTTTTCTTTTATATCACACAACGTAAATAAGATCTTTTTAATGCTGTCTTATGTATCTATAACTAACCAAAAGCTATATTTCTACATCCGAAAACAGAAGTAATTAAATTTCTGTATTCTGCTTATTTGCTCCAGGGTAAATATACAAGAATGAACCTTGCTTAAACTTAGACAAGAGTGGTATTGCAGCGATTAAATTTAACATTAGATATACAAATACATATTATTTGTTTATACATGTATGCATCTTGTAAAAAGAGTTATTCAATATTAGTACATTTATCGATTAGCTTTAGATTATATATAATTTTGTTTTTGTTACTTATTTACAACTGCAAATTACAAGTATGCGAGTCAAAAAGAGGGTAAATAAGCATTGAACATATAACGAGTTAACAAACACTCAATGTGAAACATAAAAGAGAAAACAATGAACTTAATGAGAGTTTATGTCGTGGGCAGGTGCTTTTAACTAATTACAATTAAAGTCTTTGAATTGAATTCCAACGTGACGATATCGGTTGAGTCTTGTAGTATTTGCATTTGTTTATGTTGAAATTTTAATATTATAGTTTCTGGGTCCTAAATGTAAATTGCAATTCACAATTAGTCGTGTGTAAAAAGTTGTTTAAGTTTTGTACGTTTATACGAAAGTTTCGCTAGCTTTTTAGCACGGCACGTCTTTAATTCTATCCAGATAGCAAAAATTGTCTTGTTAAAGGAGAAATTGTATACGCGTAATTTGAGTTTAAGTGATTTCATCTTTGACGTTTTTTTTTTTATTTTTGTTTTTTTTTTTTTTTGCATGGATTTAAATTTTTTTTATAATTTTTTGGTAATGGTATTCGTTTGCATTTCGGTTGAGTTGGTTAATGTATCTTAACGTGTGTGTCTGTGCGCGTAGTTTTTAAATTTTGTTTTATATTTTTTTTTTTAGTTTTTGACACTGTTGCCTATTTTGAAATGGACTTTTATGAAAGACATGGGAGAAAAATATCATTTTGAAACGTTTAAAGAGCTATTGCAATTGTGAATTTGAATTACATAGCGCTTCAGACACGTTACTGAAACACTGTCGTGTGAGGTTCAATTGTTCAGACTATTTGGGTGGGGTTTACGAGGCTATAAAACCAATTTGATGGCAAAGTGGTACGAATTCATCGGCCATAGGATTAAGTACAGATTTCTCAACATTACATTGGCTTTTCGGCAGTACAGATAATGCCGTGTTCTGTTCTTCCGTTCTAAAATTAAAAAAAATATATATATTTAGTGGCTAATATAACAGTTTTAAATGTATGATTTTAACATACTTGGCTTTTTCCCACTCATTTATTTGCTCTTCGAGCTCATCCTCGATCATTGCCTCAAAGCACTCTTGCATTATTTCTTCCTCCTCCAGTCGTTGAAGTTCCTGTGGGTGTTACGCATTCTTTAATAACTATTTTTTGAATATTGTTTAAAGTATGTTCTGCTTACGTTCTTATCAAACTCTTCCTCATTCTCCATCCACATATATTCTGAGAAATCGGGCTCATCATCAAAATCAGAGAGTGATTCGTCGTCGTCCACTACATAAACTATTTGATCCGTCCAGTCAACAGATGGCACTTTTAATAACATGGTAGTGCTGTAAGAAAATGATAAATACATTATACACAAATGGAAATTAAATGTATTCATTGGTTTATAGGTACATATGTAGGTAAATAAGTGCAGATGTATGTAAGTAGCTTGTATTCTGCCGGCGTGAAGCTGTTAGTTGCGTCGTTCTTCTTGAAACCGGTTTGACACCATTAGCAATCGTTGGATTTGAATAAACACAACTTAAAACAGGCAAACAAAAGTGTCATAAAGTCCTACATACATATATGCACATGCAAATACATGTATGATACGGTAAATTACATTTTCTCTTTTATTTTTGCACTAGCTATTGTTTATGAGAATGAAGTCTATTTGTTTTCATTGTACAGCCGCCGCGGCGCAAATTTAAAAACAGAATGACTAAGCTCAAAGTACAAGAGTAAAAGAGAAGAACATAAACACACACGTACGCACACTTAAGCGTGGGCACAAGCAAGGAGAAGTGAGAACAAAACAGCGCCAATTGTTTATAAACAAGGGGTATACATATGCGTGCACATACGTTTTTGATAATCAGCACTGACGAATTATTAAAGCGTCCACTTGTCTGTGTACCTATATAATGTAGAATGTATGTGTGTTTTAGCAATTTCAGTTTGATGGTGTAACCTTATCACCTGTTTGGGACGTGAAATAATGAAAACTAATTCGACGATGACGTCGTCGTGAATTTATGCAAAACGCAATAATTCAACAAATATACAACGATCGCATCGGATATGGACGAAGACGATTGTTTTAGTCCCAAACAAATGACTTTCTGTTCATGAGGGAGAGACTATGCATGAGTGTATGTGTGTACGTGCTTCACAACACATACATGCACACGTCAATTCTCGCTCTTACTACAGTAGCCATATTGCGAAAATTAAAATGTATTTGCTCTGTGAACTCAACAGATGTACGTATATAACATATATGTGATTGCTATATACATACACACGCATACATATACATATGATTGAATGAACCTCCCTCAACCCAGCACAAACAACACGGCGCACTCAAGGTAACAAGTGTTTTGAAAAGCTTAAACATTCGGCGAAAAAATTAATATTCGTTTTTGGTTTTGTGTAATTGCGTCGCCAACAAAATCTGGTTGAAAGCACTTCCACGTAGAACAATATCAACAGGGCCGGGCGATGTGGATGTCAAAAATCACGGAGGCATCATTGACATCAATGTCGACATTTTGGCGATTATTGATTTGTCAAGAAGCTTTTAGCGAGCAAGCAGTGCTCGCGGAAATGCTTAATACCAGCAATAACAAATCAGGAAGCGCTTAGTACGTCACTTGGCTTATACTTCCGCCTTTCTTTAACCGAACAGCAAACACTTATAATGAATATTTAGTAACAACAAACCGATGTTTGTTATGCGCGGCGGGTGATTTATTTGTACTCACTTTAAAATTAACTTGAAGCGCTGCAAAATTGAAGTCTATTGAACTGGCTTGTTTATCTTCCACTGAGAATTTTGTATTGCAAACGTATAAATGAAAACACTGACAATTTATTATTGCATCCAGATAGAAAACACGAAAATTTTTCTATTGCGAAACCAATTCAAATGCTGTGTGCGGAAACACGTCCATGAACGTCAAGCAAACGAATCGAAAATGATTTATAAAACAAAAACTGGCAGACGATAAATATAGTACAGCTGTTTTCGCCAAAGTACATCGATATATCTTTACTCACTTTGGCGATATTTGTATGCAATCGATATTTTGCCACACATAGACAACCACCGAATATTGTGTGGTCAATCGATGATCTCGTTATTGCGTTAACATTGTAAGTTATTCTCCTAACTCCAATTCGAAATTTTGCCTTTAAAATGAAATTCCTGCGGAATAAAGGAATAATTTACGGAAATTGTGATTACCATACTGAGATTAGCTTAATCATTTTTGAATTGTCCCACTTCCTTAAGTTTATGTTAACCGATTCAATTGAGTTTTTGCAATTGCGAAAAAACTCTGGGATCTAGATTGAAATCCTCCTAGAATTAATTTTTTTTTGTGGACCTGTACAGCATATACATCTTGCATTAAAATAATTAAATAAGTCATGATTATTGATTCGAGCGCACTGATTTGCGAACACTCTGAGGTTGTGTGTTACTCTGTGCATTTCTATTTTAAGGCTTAATATTTATTAATAAAATAATTTAAAAATATACAATAGTAGTTTAACTGAAATGATACGATTACGTTATTACAATTAAATACATTAATATAATATTAACATATTTACAAATATTATCGATTAGAGAAAGTATTTAAGGTTTTTCGATTGCAATTGTCCGGATTCGATGGTGAGATTGAGTTGTGACTGCGAGGATCCCACGATTGAAGTTTTGAACTACTGCAAACGCCAAATACAATCATGGCAAGAGCATTGAAGAATATGAGAGTTAGTAACACACAATTCCACTCCGATTTGATGCCCTGAAGGAAATTTTAAAATAATTAAATATTAGCTTTAATAACTGAATATTTTGGCTCTTACGGAATGCACCAGTGCGGCAATTAGATGGGGAGCCAGAAATCCAGACATGTGCGCCATGCAATTGGCCAGGCCTGAAATGAGCCCAGCAAAAGAAGGCGCAAAGTACAATAAAGTGGGCCAGTATCCACCACTGAAACCCAGATCAGTGGTAGCACCCAACAGGAAGTACATTAATAAAACAAGGAACTTCTGTTCACAGCTGGCGACGATTATAATGCCAATTAGAACAATAGTAGCACTGCAACCTGGTAGGGTGGCAAAAGTTGTAACTAAATATTTAAAATTACGTTGACTTGTATGTTCTTACAGATTGTGTACAAAATTCGACGCAGGCAACTGAGCTGCGACATCATTCGTCTCTCAACATAAGAACAACATAAAACACAAAATAACTTGGAGAAGAAACTGCCGAGAAATGGTGCCGATGAGAAGAATCCAATCTTTAAGAGAGGAACTTGTTATTATTAATATATATATAAAGTTTAAAATAAAATATTTAATCCTAAATTACCTCTTTCATATTGAACTGCATTGCCTCTCGCATAAATCGTGGAACATTAAGCGACAGCATAAGGAATCCATAATTGTGGAAGACATGTGTAAGCATAAAAGCGTAGACCGGCATAGAAGTCAACAACGATTTCCAAGGAGTTTTACAATGCTGCAAGGTTTCCGTAAATATTTGTATAATATAAATTAAGCATTCCCTTTCAAACAGTTACTCTCACCTGTGACGTTTGGGCACTTCCCGACGGCTGTAAATATGCACGCTCATCATCCGTCAGACGAGGATGCTGATCCAAGCTATTATAGATGAGCCAATTGCAACTAATGCCGTATAAAAGTGTTACCCCGCCAAGAACATAGAATGGAACTTTCCAGCCAAAATCACTTAAGAAATTGGCCAGGGGATAAATGCAAATTGAACCCACGATCATGCCGCTGTAGGCAAAGGAGAGCATCGATGTGCGTTCCGTGGGATGCGCCCAGATTACAAAAAGCTGATATAAAGGTGGAGCTCCACAACCCTAAAATATTCACATGTATTTAGTTTGTTTACTCTCAATGCTTTGAACTCAACTCTAAGCAGATTTAAGAAAATTTATATATTAGGCTTGAAAACTTACCGCAAACATGCCAGAAAGTACAAGAGTTGTAACCGCGGCGATATAGCTATGATGAGCAATCAAAGGAATCATTATGAATGCTAAAGCTTGCAGCGTCAACGAGTTGATGAACAGCATCTTTCCACCAAATCTATCGGCCAAATGTCCAGCCAGGGGCAGCGCTATGACGTATCCATAGTAAAATGTGCCAGGAAACGTTAGCTCCTGTTTCCGAGTCCATGGAAGATCGCCTGACTGTAAGTAAATATTACTTATTAAGCTAGTTCCCCAATCGTAATTCGATAGTAAGCCCGCACTTGCCTCAACAACGTCGAAACTGGAAGAGTGCTCAATGGCAACATTCCCACAATTTGGCGTAGCAGTAAGATTATTCAGCTGATATTCCGCAGAATACAGGAGTGCATCATCCGAACGCGTTTTCACCATTCGCAGTATGACCAATCCTAACATATTACGCAGAGCCATTTGTAGAATGTTGGACAGAAATGCACATATTGTATAGGTGAGACGAGCCGAGCCCCAAAGGCCGCAATGCGAACTGGATGCTCCCTGAGTGTTGGGACTCAGGGTCGCTATATGAGGCACGTTCCACGAATTCCTCACCATTGAAACGTATACTCGAGAACAGTTAATACTAATGTGGCAATAATCGAGAACTGATTGACGATCGTCGTGCTTCTGACTGAATTGAACTAACCAACCAAGAAGGTGGCTCAGATGTTAAACGCGAAACAATTTTGCAATTTGTCACGATTTCCCGGTTCGTTTATCAAAGCCAATGTTCTCTATGCATTGCTTATCTGCACGATATTCATATAACGGTACAGCAGAATATGGGAATAACAACAGATTTACAGATAAGTAAAGAGAAGAAAATAACTTAGCTAAACAATATCAGCTGATAGTTTGTTTCCCTCTCTGTCTCTCCTACTTGGTCGCATTTTCTTAGATACCATGTAAACTTAAATTGAAAAGAGGTGTATATGAGTCTTCAGTCGTTATGACATTAAATTTCATACAAATTTAAGAAATGCATTAAGAAATATTTATAATTCGCAAAATTAGTTGTCGCTTTAATCTGTAAACATTTTTAAAATATTAACATATTTCTCCCATTATTTTAAGACTAGGCTTGCTCCAGATTATTATTATGTAGTTGTTTTATTAAGTATTTAAATTAGCTTAAATGAACACTTGTTTCTGGCATCGCAATTAGACATTGCGGAGCTTAATTACGTGACAGCTGGACAGGGCAACGTACCTTAATCCACACACCAAACCTTATGACTCCGGCAATCCGTTAAACCCACTCATAGTACACATTCCACATATTATCATAATATTGTACACCCTGTAACTGTAAACTGAATCAGAATTAAGGTATACATGATAGCATAAGACATATCTATGTCTATCTATCCGTATCACATGGATAACTATATTACTACTTAAAATCTTAGGAATTAAAGTTTATAATAAATTATAAATTTTCAGGAAACGCATGTCATATTACGGTTTATCAGTTGCTTCGCGTCCTGCGCGTCAGGTGGCATCGGAGCCGGAGCAGGGGCTTGGTTTGGCTTGGAGCCAAGGCTTGGGCCTGTCCCCTTTGCTGACCGGTAAAAGGGGCCAACAATGCAACTGGCTTTTACCTTTGCTGGCTTTCAGTCTTTGCGAGTTCTGACCGCGTTTATATTTCAACGTTCATGCATACATACATTGTTATCTTTTTGCTGCATCGCCAACAGGACATGATGTTGTACTGCGGGCCAATAGATTCTATTTTTGCTGCGGCTCCTGATGGCCATGTTCTTGTTAGTCTTGTTGTTTTAGCTGGTTGCTGATGTTATTATTGCACCCTGGCTGCACTATATTTCGATTAAAATTTTGAATTTTTTATAATGTAGGGCTGGCTTGTGCACTGTACCTGCAAGGGACAATCTCGATACTTCATAATATACATACTACATACATGTAGTTGTGCACATATTTGTATATAGATGGATGTGTGTATATATCTACTGACTTTTTGATTGATTTTTTGTTTAGACAACGCATATGTCCTTTTGTTATGGCCTATTTGTAGCCATTGATGTCGTTGCTCTACTAGCTGTGTGTGTGTGTGTGTGTGTGTGTCTGTCTGTCTGTGGTGTTGTTGTTGCAACTGAAAAGCGCATATGCTAGGATCTTAACCTCTCCTGGGTGTTGCACTGTTTACATTTGCATAGCCACTGTTATGAGTCGCGTGCTCTGGCCAACTAAAGCTTAACACATTGTCTTTGCCCTAAAAATAGTTCACCTCGCATGGGAACTGGCATTTGGAAAAAATGTGGGCTATATAATAATATTTGAGCCGAAAAATGAATGAAAAATTTAACACACACAACACACAATATATCGTGAGCACATTTTAATGGTCGTTTTGAGACCTGTGTGTAACACTTATTTATACTTTGCGTCCTTCACTCGGGCTCTCAACAACATCTGCCACATTGTGCAACATGCTGAACAAATATTTATTTTCCAAGAAAATCAAGTTGAAATAATTGAGGAGTATGAGTTGAATGAATGAATGGAGCTCAACTCCAATCAGATCTCGTTGACCGCAGAATTCCACCCCAGGAGTAAATCTAATAAGTGGTGATACAATATTCTAACCTTGGCCTACGCTATTGCAAACGCCTTGAGCTAAAAATAATTCAATTGAAATATACTTTTATTGAATGTTTTAGCATATTAAATGCATTCAATTATTTTACAGCACACAGAAAACTCTTTAAAATTACATTTACATACATAATGAGAACATATTTTAGAATATTTAAAATTTTCTAAAAAGATTGTACTATAGTTACATTTATACCAAACTTGTACGGCAAAGTATCAATAATTTATTTATTCTCGCCCTATTAAATTCCATTTCGCGCTATAATAGGCGCATACAAATAATACATTAACATTACATTATACATATGTATGTATGTACATACACTTACGTACCTACTATATTTACACTCGAGACGTTGACTCTGCTGGCCAACTAAATTAGCCATGACTGGGGAGTATTACGAGTCGTATGTAATAATGTGGCCAACACAGACGACTCCATTTCGTGGTCGCACACATTGACGGTTGGGCTCTGTTGCCACTTTCGGCATTTTTGGTAGAACATTTTCACCCTCACCTTCTTTCGGATTTGTAGCATAGTTTTATTCAAGTTGATGGCTGAGAGAGTGGGCAGTCCAGTCTTAACCAAATAGCGTTGACTATATATGTAAGCAGGATGTCGCTTCACCGGACACCGGACACTTGACCCAATTCCCAAATTATTTGGGTTTACATACTTTTAAAATTTGTCTTCCATTGTCGAATTGTTAGAACATTGAAATCTGTCGTGTAATTCGTATATTATTAGCGAAATATATTAAAAACATATATAATTATAATTGTTGCAATTATGCATTAAATTGCTCTTGTCGATATACAACTTTGATATCAATTACGTTTTGTGATTCTCAAATTACTACTTGCAACGGCACTTGATGTTCCAGGTAATAGTGTTACACACACACACACGCACACACACACGCTCATATGAGCGGAGAAATTGTTGCTTTTTACCATAAACATTTTCAATCGCAGCCGAAGAATCTAAGAGAGCCATTCGTGTCACTATTTTCAGTCTATGTACATGGCTCTCACTCACTCTCTGGCTCTCTGTATCTAGTATTCTCTCTCGCAGGAGTGCCGCATTGGGCGACGAAAGGCAAAGGTCCAAGCAGTCGCGCTGACGAGCTTTATACGAAAGGATCAAATATAATTTTCGTGCGGAAGAAATAAAACCGAACTACTTGCGCGCTAAAGTAATGCAATAAAATGAATCAAATAACGTGAATATATGTGAATAAAGAATGTGTATAAATTGAATATCATTTTGAATTTAGTAATTACATCAAATCAAAGCACATAAATAACGTTAGCGGCTCCCACAAAAAAAAAAATAAATAAAAGAAAAATAAGTAAATAAAAGAAAAGAGCCCAAATATATTTACCTAAATAAGTTTCTGTGCTGTCAAGCGACGCGTCTATTGTTAATAATTACAAGTTTTTGGAAAATTTAATGAGTATTGATTGAATAAAAAAATATGTCGTAAGTGGAATAAAAAAAAGTGTGTTACAATAAAAGGGTCGTGGAGGTCATTATACGCGGACCGCCGTTGCTCAGCGCATTCCAATTCATTATATTCACAAAAACACCGAAAACCGTATTCCTGCCCCATATATATGTACATATGGATGTATATATGTATATATGTATGTATGTATGTATGCATGACAAGGATACATGCGACTAGCATACATACGAACATACAAACATTGTCCCACACCCACTCACCATTAATAAGAGGTCATTTAGCGTACAATAAATGTAACTTTCTCTGTAATAATTAGGCATGCTCCGAACTTTATTTTCAAATCCAATTCACATATAATATTAAAAATTAAAAGAATTAAAAAGAATCTTACTATGTAACATATGTAATAGAAATAATGAATCTGTAATACTCTGCAATAATCTGTATAACTTAGAACTGTGAATGAACATGAATATGAATAATATCTCACTGTAATTTGGACTGGTTTGTTTATTTCGAATCAAGAAAAATATGAATATTTCTTGGACGGACATTATATTATCCCCTTTGATTCATTTAATTGTGAAGCACATTCAGCAAGGCAGCAGACAGCAGCTCATTTGTTAAACAGCTAAAATTATATTTTATTTGTTCAATTAAAGAACTTAAATTGCACTTAACTATCTAAATACGTGGCCTTGCATTATAGTTGAAATAGTAGCGTGTGTATGCTAATAGGTATATAATGGTATGTACGTACATATCTGGCAGGACTCTCCTTGCTTGCACCTGTCATTGGTATTTTCACCTTTATCGCGTGCGTGTCAAAGCATTTTTACAGCCACAAAATGTCTTTTCACGTTTTGTCTGAAAAAGCCACAAGGCACAGACCTCTAAAGTGGACTTAAAGACTTGCGAGTATTGCTGAAAGGAATAGGTGAAGCAGCTAATCCTACCCAACTAACTAAATAGGCGCAGCTCAATACCTCCAGTTTCACTTATATAATATATAATATTAATATAATATATATATTCTCAGCAGCTTATGCTGCTTATATATACACTTATACACTTGTTTTGAGATATTTTAAATAAATTCCGGAGTACCTATACTCTTAGTTCAGTGATCTGGGTTGCTTAAACACAAATCAAATATCTAATTTAAGGTAACTTTATATGTTTTTTTTAAATATATATTATTTATTTGTTAAATTTAATTAAAATTCGGTAGCCATTTAATTTCTATAAGAATATTGTACAGCATTAATTAATCAATTAGCAGAGTAATTATGACTTCAGTTCGTGATACAGAAAAACACTCACACACTCTAGGTGCACACACACACATACACTACTCATACTACTATACGTTTTGTAGTCCTATACTCTTGTGTTATATTGGTATGCACTGTGTTGCTTATTTAAGAATAACACATTGATTTATAAATAATGAATAATACAATAGTTATCAATGGCTCGTCATCAAGGATATGAGATAAGTGTATATCTGTAGCATATTTATAAATATGTACATTGCATTTTTAATGCATATATCGATTTTGGGGTTTTTCTTACGATAACACTTGGATAGTCTTGCTCCAGAACTTTCCTTGTAGTCAATATTAAAGTATCTTTAATTTATAAGAGATTAAATAGTATAAAAGATTTGCATACGGGGTATCTATCAGTGAAGCCTCATTTCATCCGTTGTACATATGTTGGTATGTAGTCAACGGAAATCATTCAGCAAAATACTTATGAACAAATTGCTGTTGACATTTTATTTGTGGTTGAAAAATTATACATTTTTTAGTGTGCTCAATAAATAAGTGAACAGGTGTCCACAGCCAGGTGTTAGATACCGATAAGTGAAGTTTTTTGTCGTTCACTGATTAAGACAAAATCGTAAGATTGTTAGATTAGTGCAAACTTAACATGAGTAATTAGTACTTAATTTAGCCTTGGTAACAAATAACAATCAATTCAAGCCGAACTTAATATGTTAACTTGACCGATACGACAACAATTCATTGCTTGATCCGCAAATCGTTCAATTGGCATATGGTAAAGGTAACTTGGCAGCCAAATCGATGTACATTTTATACTTCTGATAAGATTAGCGTAATCAAACACTTAATGTAGCTCCTATTACCGGCAGCCGAACAGTTGGGAAAGTTTTAGTAGCGACTTGGATGTGGGCCGACGTGCAATTTCATTTGAAAATAATTCGTAAGCTGTGCAAATAATGGAAAAACTGAACTTCATTATAATTCTCGGTGTCCTGTGCTCCCTGCTTAATCTACAAGGTATATAAGTACACAAACCAGCAATTTGGAAACCCCAAAATGTTTGTAGTATTCAAATCATTGTGGGGAAATTTCTGGTAATTGAATTAAAGTCATCGTTCAATGCAAATATAATAAGAATGAGGCCTCCAAATTGAAAAACAAATAATAAAAGAAGGAAAGAAAGAAGAAAAAAATAACAAAAAATAAGGAGGCAACGAAAAATAAAACAATAACAATGACCAAGTCAGTCATAATATTAAACAAGAAAAGTAATTAATGCAAACGCAATCAAGGTCAAGTGCTTTGCCCTATTGACCCAAGCACCCACCTTCCAAAAATGTTGTCTCGAAGGCCTTTCGCCATTCAGCTTGGGAAATTGTTTTGCAGGCCACGGAAAATGGAAATTAAAGTGCCAAATTGACGACCAAATTTCAGCGTTCTTCATTTACTTGAAAACTCTTTTGTATGCGGCTTATTTTTCCATGTTTTTGTTATTTGGTATTTTCTCTTCTTTTGTTCTTGTTCTTGTTCTTGTTTTCTGCAACAACCGGAAGTTGTTGGCGTATACGTAATAAATTTTTGCAGGCTCGGTTGCGTGATGGAAACCGTAACAGCTGCAAAATGTTGCCAACATTAAAGCCGAAAGTTGGATTTTTAATCAGTTAATTAACTGTTAGTTAGTCTACGAGCCTGATTCCTGACAAGGAATGCGCTTGAGGCGTGTTCCGAGTCGATATAAATTAATTGATAATGCACGCCAACTAAAATACCCGTCTATATTAATTCATCAGTTAAATCAATTTCACAATAATCATTCCATTTAAAAAAATAAATATAATATACTTTTTGGAGTCAAGCAAAATAAGGTCTGACATTTTAATAATTTGTATTTTATTGATTGAATTTTTGTAAACGATCCCTTTAAAAAAAATAGGATTGTACATTGCATATGTAGTATACATGTAGTGAGAAGTTGGCCAAAATTATAAAACAATTAGCCAAATGTCCCTATTAATTAATGGTGGGACAAAGTTTCAATTTTTCGCGTGTATTAAGCCTTAAATTTGTTTTAATTGGCACGACAGAGTTGTCAATAATTAATTACTATGCGAGTAATAGGTCACTCAGTTGGCCAATTTAACAAAGTTGTGACATACATTTTGTTCTATTAAACACGTCTACATACCATTTCCCAATTGTTCCGAACACGGTTTAAGAGTAAAAATCGGAATAGTCCTATTAACTTATCAACTTTGTTTTGTATAATTTGTAAAATTATTCTTTATTGAATTATAAATAAAGTAAGACCTCTTGATCCAACTTAATAAAAAAAACCAGTCGAAAAGGCTACAGTCGACCGCATTCGACAGTATAATACCCTGTACAGGCTTCTATATTAAGAGTATTTTGATAATAGATACTTTGATTAAAATAAAAGTAAGAACATAACAGGTGTTTAAAGAAAACCCCTTTGAAACTCTTATTTTGCATATGAATTCTTTGCTTGCTTATAGCAGCTCACTTTCACATATTTATACATATTCAATCAAAAGCTGAGTGTTACGACACTTAATTTACTTATGCCTGTGTCGCAGTAGTTCCCTATCTCGCTCGCACAAATATGCACACATGGTAAGCAGACGCATGTGTCACAGTCGTTCGCTGTCTCGCTCGCACACATGTGCTGCCTGCTGCTCTAAGATTCCGTGGAAAAATAACTTTTATTGCTGATTATCTGTCTTATTTACAAACCGATCTTGATGAAACTTTCAGCGTTCCTTCTACATATCATTCTTAACGCACCTGTTAAGTTAGAAGTGTCTACGTTGAAAAATGTGGCTATTATTCGTTTTTTTCGATTTGCGGGGGAAGGGGGGGAGGTATCCAAAATTTAAAATAAACTTGATCTGCGTATGGTATACAGGAACCTTGATGCCAAATTTGGTGTCTCTAGCTCTTATAGTTGCTGAGATCGACGCGTTCATACAGACGGACAGACGGACAGACGGACAGACGGACAGACAGACAGACGGACATGGCTCAATCGACTCGGCTGTTGATGCTGATCAAGAATATATATACTTTATAGGGTCGGAGATGACTCCTTCTGCCTGTTACAAAAATTTTTTTCACAAAGTTAATATATCCCTGTACAGGGTATAAAAAATCAATATCTCATTATCGATATGCTATAGTAAGTACAACAATTTGATTCAGCTGACCTTTGACAATGCAATTATATTTTATATCATAACTTATTGAAGGTGATATTGGGTGATAAATATAAATTCTTGGTCGATATTAATGACGGCGACAAGGCAATGAAGTAGACAAAAAATAAATGTTTTTAAATAGACATTGATAAGTTGTATTTATTTTAGGAGACAGTGGTGCATTGGCCGTGATTTGGCCATGTGAAAGCGACGCGGATTGCACAGCTGATGGCTCCAGCTGTGGCCCGGATTCGAATCAATGCGAATGCTCCAGCTTTGATACGGTCTTCTCGGAAAATTTCACACAATGCTTGAAGAGCTCGCAGATTGGTGACGCATGCCAAGACACTGTTCAATGCAATCTTATGCCAACGGGAGCCAGTTGTAAAACAGGGGTCTGCGATTGCGCCGATGGCCAAACCTATTTGCGAGGCAAATGTAGGCCACTGAATGGACTCAACGAGCCCTGCGAGACGGTATGTATCAAGTTATCAAGTTTTCAAATAACTTATCTACATACTAAGTTAATATTACGATCAGGACTTGGACTGTTTCTTTGGTTACGATCGAGCATCCGTCAGCTGCCAGGAGAGCGTCTGTTCCTGTGCAAATGGCTATTATCACAGATATGGAAACATATGTCGTCGCAAATCAATGGGTAAGTTCATCAGTTTATTTAGTATATTCCCAAATTTGTACTTATTAAAATCATTACTTGAAACAGAAAAGAACGATGCTTGCGTCGTTGATGCGGATTGTGATGCACTGGGTGTCAATGCCGCCTGCGTGGGTCTAGTGTGTTCCGTGGTCGATGAGGCGAGTACAAGTTCTAGCACCACAGCGGGCACCACAGCGGGCACCACAGCGGGCACCACAGCGGGCACCACAGCGGGCACCACAGCGGGCACCACAGCGGGCACCACAGCGGGCACCACAGCGGGCACCACTGCGGGCACCACAGAGGACCCTACAGAGGGCACCACAGTGAGCACTGGCACCACCGCTGAGGATAACGAAACCACTGAAACTGAACCCAACACAGATACAACCCACACAGAAACCGCCGGCACAACAATCGTTCCCACCAGCTCCCCACCCGCTAGGAAACAGTTTACCAAGGCTTACGTCCATGCTTCACCCACACACAGAGATGTCGCTGCACAGGCCACACTATCGTTGACCAACGGTGACATCGAGCTCCTCTTAACGCCTCGAAGATCCCGCGAAATCGCTGTGCAGACGAGCATCGAGAAATACGAGCTTAAAGAATTGGGTCGCAGTGTTAGAAATGTGGCAACAGCGACAACAACCGCTTCGACAAGTATCAGCAGTCGGCACACTTCTACAAATACCCAAAATAATCGACGTCGATTGCCGGCCATCTTTCGATACGATAATGAGGATCTTAAAACGTATTCAACGCTGGGATCGAGTCACGAGGATGACGATGTTGATGATAAGAAATGTAAGTAATGTACTATTTTTCGTTCTAATTGACGATCTCAAAACAGCGCGTAGTGTCAGAGCTGGAAAGGGTTATTCTTATGCCCTGTACAGGACTTCATTAGCTTTGTGCAAACAGTATGTAACAGGCAGAACGAGGAGTGGCAGACCCAGCTTGTTGCTAAGATCATGCATTCATATGCTCTACAGGGTATTATACTGTCACGGGTGCTCGACTGATCCGCTTGTTCCAAACGTAAAGTTCGATTTAATCGACGTTAAGCAAAAATTAAATTCGTTAGGAAAGTATAATCAATATGCTTTTAAATATTTTATTTAATAGGGTTGCTTTCATCTAATAATTAGCGTCTAATGAGAGGCTAATCTTATAGCCCAAAAAGCTCTCCTATCAATTTTACCTGAAAGACCTGCCTCATGATGAAATGATGACAATAAGCAAGCTTTTGTATATGTACATGTACACATATATACATACATACATACTGTATGCACAATAACACAGACATACCTTACATATGCATGTATTTCAGTCATTCGTTGTCTCGCTCACACACATGTGTTGGCTGCAAAGCGCAAATCGCAAGCGATTTAATGCAATCATTTTTTTTCCTTTTCCGTATATATTTCTCATTTATAGACCGATCCTTATAAAACTTTCAGCATTATATCTATATTCGTTTTTTAAGCTGCCGTTAAGTAAGAAGTATCTACGCTGAGAAATATGGTCGTAATTAGTTTTATTTCGATTTGCGTTGGAGGGGGAAGGTATCGAAAATATAAAATAATAAAATAAACATTTGTTGTCTCTAAGTTATTATATGTTTTTTTTTTTCATTTTTATTGGGCAGAGGGTATAAAAAAAGCTAAATATAGAGGTATAAATTTATAAGAGCGATTATGATTAGAATTGTGGAAGAGATTCGCAGAGAGTCTTATAATTATTAACTTATGCTTATCTGAAAGAGCCGCGTCGTAATAACACTAATCTGTACAGCTGTTCTCTAAGCTTTTGTTTTAAAAATTAGAGCGTCTGCCTTATCAGGTAAATACAAATCGGTTATCAGTATCAATTGCTTGGAGAGAGTCGATTTAATTGTGTAAGGCGCTGCAACAACAAAGTTGTTTATACTATACTTTGATATGTCTCCGACATAAGTAATATTTACTTGCCGCAAAAAGACACCTTCTTTAATGCATTTCTAGATAAAATTATAATACTATATTAGGGTACCAAAAATATGTTATCTTGTACGAAATTTGGAAGCTGTAATAAATTTGTTCATAAAAAAAATTAGAGGCAAAAGTTCTTAACTTGTACTTTGGCCTAGTTAGCAGAGATTTTAAGACTTAGCTGTTTTTAGTACAGATAATGTAATCCCATCCTCATTAGGTTTCGTAATTATTTATGATATATGTATATATAAATATATATAATTTTTTAGATGGCAGTAGTTGTACGGAGAATGGAAAGTCCTGCTCGGGCTTGGGCCATTCGATCTGCACAAACAAAATCTGTCTGTGCAGACAGGGTTATTATGCCCGGAATGGCAAATGTTTTGCAGGTGAGTTGGTATTACTCATAAGTCGAGAATCCATTTATTAAGATATTATTTATTGTCACAGAGCTCGGTGAGATAGCGGAGAGTAGCGATGAATGCGAATATGAGTTCGATCAGCTGTCCAAGACTTGTATATGCCAAAAGAACTATTTCTACGAACGCGACCTGCGCAACTGTAGAAAACGTGAGTATAGAGAGACAATTCAAGAATCATGGAACTTCCACTTAATTGTTGATTTCTCCTGCAGCCATCCAGTATCATCTGGCCTGCACTTCGAACAGCCAATGCAGTCCCTTTGGTGCCTCCTATTGCCATTCCCAGATACCCAGGCGCTGCACTTGTGAGGAGTATGCTCAGTACAATGAGATCAGTCAGCTCTGTGAATACAAGGATGGCTTGGGAGCAGAGTGTGAGTCTAACGATGGTTGTCTTGTGGATCATTCCATTTGCTCAAATCGCTTCTGTGTGTGTCGGGATAACTATTTCGAAAAGGACGAAGCATGTTTGGCAGGTAAGCTGACTTGCGGACTTGCTTGAGTATCCTTTTGCAAGGGTATCCTTTTCTGTATGGCAGGTATTGGTGCCGAGTGCTCAGAGGATGATGAATGTGCAGCAGACAATACGGCTTGTCTGGAGCGCAGTAATAGCACCTCAGTCAAGGACTCAGATCAGATGCGATCCTGCCAATGCCGTAAGGGCTATGTCCACTTCAAGGATGAGTGCCTTAAGGAAGGTATGTTTTATACCAATTAGTTCCCACTATTAGTTCTAACATTATCTATCTATATAGCCGAGGAACTGGATGATGAGTGTATTCAGGATGAGCAGTGCAAGCCGCTTCTTGCCAGCTGCAACGCGGAAGGCAAATGCGGCTGCACGGACGAGCAGCACGAGAAGAACGGAATCTGTGAAAAGAAACGCGGTAAGTTGCGTTTAGAGTGTATAAAATTGATATAAAATAATAACAGTTGGACTTCGTTGATAGTTTTGAATGAACCTTGCTCCAAGGCCACAGAGTGTTTTGTTGAAAAGGATCCTGAGAATGTGGAATGCCGCAATTCCGTCTGTCAGTGCAAATTTGGTTATCAGGCCAGCACTGATCAGAAGCAATGCATCCGCGTATTGCCCAATAAAAAAAGTAAGAGTCCCAATTTCAATCATAATAATGACAAATAAATTAAAATAAATATGTCAACGACTTCAATATCTATCAATATCAATTACTACTTGCAGATTCTTCCGGTAGGCCCAGCGCTCTAAAAATCATCACGTTCGTATTGATAGGCTCCGCTTTTCTGATTACCAGCGCCGCCATCAAACAAGCATACTATTAAATGCAACACCACGCCATCGAATCCCCTCATCTTTATCAGCTCAAAATGCAAATATCAGCAGAAGCAAATAACTAAAATATTTATCCCAATGTAAACTAATTTAAATTCTTAATGTTAAGCGTTGTGAGAAACTCCCTATGCATATATTGATGACATGCACCCTGAAATACGCAACTGACCCGGTTTAGTATTGAAGTATTTAGCAGTTTAGTGCTTTGGGTGCATGCAGTATTATGAGTACCCAATGACGCTTGAGCCAAGTGACGTCCCTTTGTGGCATTAACATAATCTACATATACTTAGTACTATATTAAGTTAGTATTTAGGATATCAAGCAATAAACAATGACATGGAATCGCTTATATCTTTAACTACTCTTAAAGCAAACTCTACAAATTACAATTAACTAATTATTTTTAGCTAATGCTACCGGTTTAAAGGCAATTGTAATATATATATATATATATACATATATAAATATATATATTCTAATAAATTAAGACTTAAACACAATTGTGTTTAAAATCAAACTATCTTTAACCCTAGACCAACTGATTAATTCGCCTACAAATAAGATAATCATCTTAATGGGATTCACTTCTAGGGATTTCAAATTGCTCAACATTTTTGCATGACTTTAAAAATATATTTTAGGATAGGATAGGATTTTCTGATAATTATAAGAACATTTATAGTATTATTTAGGAACATGATGATATAGAATAGTGAATAATGCCAAGTCCGGCATATGAAATTAAGGCTATTGGTAAAGAATCAAATCAATTATATTGGCAATCAATACGATTATGATAAGTTTCGAGGCATTTTATTAGCAGCCAAGGGGAGTTATTATAAAATTATATATATTTATGGAGTTATCTTCTTAATCATATTTTCTTTTGAGTGGTTATAGAGTTTTCGTGTACTTATTAATTAACTTATAACTTAATGTGATCGCTCTTTTAGTTGCACCCAAAAGTCTGCTGGAGTTATAATTAGTCCATTGTTATTCTTGGAGAGATCAGGTAGTGTGTCTCCTGGCGCTAAAGTGTAGTCAAAGTTTTGCAGCATAGCTGTGGTCATAAGGAAGAGCATATTCCTTGCGAATGTCTCTCCGGCGCACAGACGTTTGCCAGCTCCGAAAGGCAGGGATACGTCCAACTTGAGAGATAATTTGCCCTCGCTGTCTAGGAATCGCTCAGGCCGAAATATTTCTGGGTCCGTCCAAGTCCGTTTGTCCAAGTGATAAGCATATAGGCTGGGTATGACAATTGTATTCTGTAGGCACAAGATAATTGTTGTAATTAGTATAATGTGATGCAATAGTAATTCCAAGAGTTACTTAAACTCACTTTGGGTATGCTATAGCCTAACAGTTCTGTGTCCACCAGAGCCTTGTGGGGTACATCCGAAGGGACAAGCGTTTCGATGCGAAGGTTCTCACGAATTGCAGCCTCTGTGTAGGGCATATTCTTTCGATCCTCCAGCGTTGGTAAGCGTCCACATCCCACAACCTCATCGATCTCATGTTGAATGCGTTTGGCGACGTCGGGATAAAGCAAAAAGTATTGGACAAGCAGAGAAAGCTGGGAACCGATCGCACTGAAGGCGGGGAATGAAAAGTCTATAAGGCCCATAATGAACTGTTCCCGGTTAAAGCCAAATTCCTGAGGTGGGCCCTTGTTCATCTCGGCTATGTAGAGATCTAGAAAGTTGCGTTCACTGCACTCATCATAACTAGCTATATGACGATCCACAAAGTCTGCAATGTATTCACGGATAAATAAATTGCACTCCATTAGGTCTCTATATCCGCTCGATTCTGGCCAAAAGTGCCGTATCCATGGCACGATGCTCAGCAATCTTCCGTAATCATCGGAAGTACGCTGAAACTTTAATCCCATTTGCACTAATTTCACTAACTTGGCCATTTCAGCACGTGGCTTCCGCTCATTATAGACAATGTAAAAGTGACTATTGAGCGCGAAAGGATTGAAGAATAATGGTAATTGCACACGATAGCCGCCTGATTTGACAAGAACATGCTCGTGCTCGTATCGTGGTCCGTTTCGAATTAGATCCAACATATCGGAAATCTCCTCCTTAATGATCAACTCCAGCTCGTCAAAACGTCGACCGAAACCATAATCCCTGAGATAACGAAGAATAAAGCGACGCTGCTCTTTCCAGAGTACCCCTTCTTGGAAGAATATACCTAAAAGTTGTGATTGAAAACAAGAATCATAAATATGACTTTACAATTAATAATGTTTTTGATTATTAATATTCAATCTTAACCTACATAATAGCTTATCGCTGCCTACAATGAAAGATGGCAATAAACAATTAATTAACGTCATAATATCAATAATCTAATTGACAGGGTCGTGTGACTTAATCTAAAGTAAACAAATAAAGATTACGACAAAGAAAGTATAAAGCGCAATGAAATAAACAATTTGATTACTTCACAGATTAAAGTCTCATCGAGAATTGTATTGTTTTCTTGAAGAAAGTTATAAAAAGATATTGCCCAATAAAGTTTAGCTACTTCTTTGTTGATTCTAATTCCATAAGAACTTAAAATTATACATATTATTAGCATTATAATTATAAAAAGACTAAGATAAAGAGAAAAAATAGACAATGTAGTCACATTGCTAATACATAATGCAATATTTGATGTGGAAACAGATAACGATATCCTAGTAATAATGATTAAAAATTTAAGTAAATATGAAATATTTTAATACTTAAATTATTTATTTATAGCAAACCTCTGACAGAATCGCCTGGATCACGAATTTGTCCAACAAATAGCGCAGGTCTTCCATCAAAGGCCTGATTATTCAGGATCTCGCGTACGCCTTCAGAACTGTGGACGACGGCTACAGGAAACTTTCCAAGATGTAGACCAATTATGTCAGATTTGTACCACTTGCTAAGTGTTAGCGCGGCTTTATGCAGGTATTTGTAATTGATCAACAACAGAAATAGGTAACTGCCGAAAACGGGTATTCGCGGAGGACCTGACAGGATAATTATAAATTAGTTGATGATAAATTCGACTTGTGATGTTGGTTAACAAACCGGGCGGAAAGCCTTTAGGTCGGCCCACAGCATATTTATATAGTTGATATAGAAATATGATTGAACATATTGTTAGTAAAATCACAGTTAACATTTTCGACGCGTTGCTGATGAAGTTCTGACAAATACTGCTTCAAGCTATTGGCCGACAGATCCATTTCATACTCACATTTTGCGATAGCGATTCTCATTTTCACTATCTACACTCATACATGCAAAACAATATTAATATTACTTTAATATTTGTATGTATACAAATATATATTCAATTTGTAATACTTAAATTAAATTTGTATATTAAACATTAATTATAATAGCGGTTAACCCGGAACATCAATTGATTATACTTTATAAAATTGTAACATTGAATAAAATACAATGTAATGGCATGTGTAAACCTTGATTATAATCACTAAGTAATTTGTTAAGTTTGCACTTTGTTCGAATATTTACACATTTAATTAAAATTGCGATGCGGCTATTTCTGGGACGACGGCGAGGTTAGATCTATTTCAATTATAGACGCTGCTGATATATTGTCGGATTCCTTGTCGTTGTGAGGATTGACAGCTGACATGAGCTGACGCCATTTATTTGAATTTACAGTGGGTATCTGTAGCTGATTCCAAATCGTGCTTAGACCTTTCAAATCGCTTGCTGCAACATTGAACGGCACCCATTCATCTCCGCTGTGGGAAACACTGACACCTTTCAGACGTGTGGGAAGCTCCTTCTTGCTGACAAATGTGTTGGTGGCGTCACATAAAGTGCGTACACTGCAACCAAATAATGAGTCTAGCATTATGAACTATATGGATGTTTTCGGGTACTTACCATCCTCTGAGTTGGTTGTGCTCTTGCTTCGTCGTAGCCAAGAGCTCCTGCATGGATTCCTTGCGCTGCTTGGCATCAGACACTTGTTCTTGCACAGCGTCACCAATTGCGATACGTGTTTCTATATCTTCGCGGCGTTGAATAACTAGCTCAAGCATCCTTTCAGACTCACGTTGCTGCTGCTCAATAGTTTCTTTGAATGCCGCTGTTTAAATAGAACAAATATTTCGTTTCACTGTACAACTGAAAAGGCCACACACACTTACCAACGTTGTTGTGATATTTTGAGCTCTGCTTAGCTAAGGAATTCATCATCTGCTTAGCTCGCATTTCATTTTTTAACATTGTTATAAGACGTTTGTTAATGTCAAATTGTTGTTCAGCCATTTCGGA
The DNA here is from genome assembly GCA_018901825.1 of Drosophila funebris. NCBI lineage: Eukaryota > Metazoa > Arthropoda > Insecta > Diptera > Drosophilidae > Drosophila > Drosophila funebris. The sequence continues at coordinate 25,320,913 of JAEIFK010000678.1, read as the reverse complement.
TTCGTTTTTTCATATAAATTTAAATGAAGCGCTTTTTCCAGTTCCAAAATGTGCAGACGCTTCCATAAAATCCAGAGCTGCCAGATTTCTATTTTATTATTTGCATTGGAGATGAGCTATATTTTCTTAACTCTAACTGTGAATCGTAACCTTCTAATTTTATTAAAAAAGAAAATAAAAACACTGCATGATAAGAAAATTATTATATTTATATTATAATATTATATTTATTTATTATAGTTATAATTAGCGATTATCAGTAACAAAAAAAACTAAAATATATCGGCACCTTCGTTGCCAGAAGGTTTTCATTGTTCTGCAATCACATTTCTTTTCGGAGCGTCTATCGATATTTTTATATATCGATATTAAAGCCGTCACTATTACGCTGGTAGCCGGCAAAAATTGCAAGTAAGAAAATTGGCAAAGATTTGGCGACCAGCGAATTTGTTTTTCTTCTAGTGAAAATTAATGCGTTTGTTGCGCAGCGGAAAGACAATAAGTGCTATATTTTGTCGCCATTACAGGAAAAGCAGCCCAAGTGGAAATGTAAGTCCTTCGTACATAATTAACATATTTTCGTATAAATGCCGGTGATGGGGGCGGAATTTTTCATGAACAAAGTGCAAGTGGTGTCATTTAATTTCTAAAAATAAATAAGACTTTTTGCATAAACTATTTGCGTTAATACCTAATCTCATTGAGTGCACAAATATATACATAGCCACACAATATACAACGTGCCTTTGTCAAAATGGAGAAGAAATCTTCAAATTCACAGAGACTCGCCCCCCTCGAATTTCTCGTATTCCCACTTGTTGGTCTTGTTTGGCTTGCTTGACCACAAGGTCATGACGCTTTCAAGTCATTGCGCTGTTCGATGACGTCGATATCGACGCTAGCATTATATTGCCTCCTCGCTTATCAGTTTGTGTTTATTCGGGAGCCAAGAATCCCAATTGTTATTATATTTCGTTTGATTGCCGTTCGTAAATGCAGACACTGTACTATGCAATATAAGATTTGACTGAGTTTAATTGTGAGTAATAATCAATAGTTAAGGAAGTGTTGAGTGCTTAGTTCGTAATATTATAAGACGATATATTTCTTAAATTTCAAGTTTATGTTATATACATACATCTAAGCAATAAAAATAAATGTTTATTTATTATTTTGCCTGTTAAACCCGAACACATTGCTCCACATGATTAGAACTGGATTGAAATCAGTTATTCCAATCAAACTGTGTCATGTGCACATGTTTGCAGTACAAAGTCGTTTTTTCGTGCCAATCTGGGGTATCATAAACTCAACGACGATTAAAAGTGTTAAGGTATTCATGTTGATAGATTAAACCCAAATAAGCATAAACAAGATTCACATTTACTTTTGGTCGAATTGCAGATGGCTACGGACATTAAATTTAATGAATCGCTAACCCGCAGCGATCCACAGGTGCAGCCGGTGTTGATCATTGGCCAGCTCCGTCATCTCAATCTGCTTAAGTTTGGGCATTTGGCCAGCAAACTGGAGCCGCGCGTTACCGAGGAGACATTTAAAAATGCCATCGCCTGCCTGCATCCGGCACCCACGGACAAGTGTTCACTGTATCTGGATGTGGCTACGGTAGCGGCACTGCCATTAAAGGCATCGAGACACAATACCGCATCACGGGCGCACTCAATTACGCGACTGGTAAAGAACCATGTACTCAATGTGAATGAGGAAAGCGTTGTGTTAGTTTGTGAGCGTGAGAATATCTTTGCTAGCGCCTGTGCTGTGGTGCGCGCCTTTCCGCTCTATTCTCGTAAAACGGGAGGCGGTAGCGGTGGGAAGTCCCCAACTGCCGATGGTGGAGATGCTGATGCTACTCGATCTGTTGTCAATGTGGAGTTTGTTGTCATTGGCAAGGATGGCTGCATTGAAGAGAAACAACTCAGCCAGGATGAGCTCAATTGTCTGCAGGAGGCTGCGCGTAGTATACGTCTAGCTGCTCGCATTGTGGACACACCCTGCAACGAGATGAACGTAGATCATTTTATTGAAAATGTTTGCGAGTTTGCCAAAGAACTCTCTTTGGAGCCACAAATCATACGTGGGGAGGAGTTGAAAGATCGCGGCTTTGGTGGTATCTATGGCGTGGGCAAGGCAGCTGCGGTACCACCTGCTCTTGTGGTGCTCTCTCACGAGCCAAAAGGTGCACAGGAAACTATTGCTCTGGTGGGAAAGGGCATCGTCTACGATACAGGTGGCCTAAGCATCAAGGGCAAAACCGCCATGCCAGGCATGAAGCGAGACTGTGGTGGAGCTGCAGCTATTCTCGGTGCCTTCTATACGGCCGTCAAGTGTGGATTTAAGGACAACCTGCATGCAGTCTTCTGCTTGGCCGAAAACTCTGTGGGCCCAAATGCTACACGGTAAGTGAATTAATTATAATTTTTTATTATTATTAATATTATTATTATTATTATTATTATTATTATATTATTATATTATTATTATTATTATTATTATTAATATTAATTATAAATTATTAACCTAGTCCCGATGACATTCACACGTTATATTCTGGTCGTACTGTTGAAATCAACAACACGGATGCTGAGGGCCGTTTGGTGCTCGCCGATGGCGTTTGCTTTGCCAACAAGGATCTCAAGGCTAACATCATTCTCGATATGGCCACATTGACTGGAGCTCAAGTGAGTTGGGTTGGGTTTATTGCAGCTAAATTAGCTTGTGTATTAAGAAACCTTTCGATTTATATTGTAAACCGCTTTTCGGTTCATACTTTTTCGCAATTTAATGTTTCTTAAATTTTCTTAAAATGAACGACCAATTTATGCAACAAGCTTTCTATACATCTAAGTATCCCAATATGATAGATATGTGGGGTTCAATCACTATCTTATCTTTATCCATTCATTTCTAAACAACTTTCCAAGCACGTGTATAAAATAGTTTAGTGTGCATTTTCCATTTCTGATGAATAGTAAACAATTTATCCATACTCTGTATTTTTCTTACGTTCGTAAATGCAAAATTTATGTTATGCTTTATAAGTCACGGGGTTAATTGGCAAAAATAAATTGCAAGTTTGGTTTTTTGGCGGCAACTTGGAGCAGCATCAGCAGAAGCAACAACCACTGTCGCGTCTGCACCAGAGCAACAACAACAAAGGCAACGAAGCAATCTCGTTTGCGGTTCTTGCCGGTTTGGTGGGGTAGAAGCTGTAACTGGAGCTTGGATTGGGGTTGGAGTTGATGTTAAGGCTGCCAATGCAGGAGGAGGCATTGCAGCGATGGCGCACAATTACCATAAATCTTGGATGCAATTTGCTTAAAATATGATGCCAATTTGCGTTATTTGTGGTTCGATGGGAAATAAATCGAAACTGGTCAGGAAAATGAACAGCAAAGGATAGCACAGTCATGCCAATGTTGACTGGGGAACCTTGTCCTGGGACATTAGAATAAGCCCACTACTTTTTGGTTGAAACTCTAAAACGGTTAACCAAAACTAGGAGAATTTTTTTGTTTCCATTTCATTTTCGCCCAAATTGTTTAGAATTTGTTTTGACGCTTGTTGTGTTTAATTTCATTACACACGCGCTCACACACACACACATCTCCAGATATTGCAAATTGCCGTACACTTCTGCAACATGCAATAATATTAATTGCCAACATTGGCGCAACTGTGACTGCAACAACAAAAACGATAAGTAAGCCAAGTAAGAACGTGCAAAATGTATCAAATCCTGACTATTAAATACCCTCCGTTACTTTCGATGTCTTAAATTTACTTAAAACTAAATAATTGTCAATTATTTTTTTTAGAAAAAAAAAAACATTTAAGAACTGTTTAACAGAACTAAAGTTTGTTAACTTATTACATAACGAAGTGTTAAGGAATTGTGAAGACTACTCAGCTCGATATTAATCCCCAAATTATGGAAAAATATGCCGTTGCATTAACAAAATCTATAGGGTATATTATAACAACCAACAAAAAAGCAGCCAACACTTTTGTGCTTTTACATTTTATGTTGCTGCTGCTTGTTATAGCAATTGTTGTTGTTGTTCTTGTTGTTGCTGCTGCTGGGTGTGTGTATGTGTGTGTGTTCCTTTCATTTGTCCAGCTGTAGTTCAACATGCGCCATTCAGTCCTTGGCTAGTCCTGGCCGTGGTCCTGATGCTGTTGGTTGGGTGTTGCTTGTGCTAAATAACCTTGCACCTTTTTATTGTTGGTCGCGTCGGAAGCTTGCAATTTTCGATGGCAAGCATGCATCGTCGCTTGGCTGCACAGCAACTTTGCTGATGGGTTGCATCAGGGCACCAGGCCCTTCAGCCATCCGGTTTGGCCAACTTAACATTGTTAGTATCTGTTCAGTTTTATTGTTCAAATTTTGTTGAATATTGCGTGTTTTCTATCGGTTGAAATGGCCCTTCATTTAATGAATAATTCTTGTGCTTCGTTTTAAATTTCTTTCTGTTCTGTGTCTTTTCAGGGTGTAGCAACAGGCAAATACCATGGTGCCATATTGACAAACTCGGAGCAATGGGAGGCAAAGGCATTGCAAGCCGGACGCAAATCCGGCGATTTATTGGCGCCCATTATTTATAGTCCCGAATTGCATTTCTCGGAATTTGCATCGGCCGTCGCCGATATGAAAAACTCTGTAGCGGTAAGTACCCATAAAGAAATAAAAAATGGGGTGTTGTCAGTGAAACCCATCCACACACATCGCACAATACACCCATATACCCATACACACACACACACACACACACACACATACACACACACACGTTTCTGTCAAAGTACAAAACGTGGATTTTTTTTTGCCTTCTTGTCTGAGTTGGCAAAAATTGCAGTTGATTGCAAACTAACAGCAGACTAGCAAATATCAGCTTAATGTCTTTTCTTTATTTTATCTGATAACGAAAGTTACTGCTCTATTCCTTTGGAAATAATAATATTAAATACGAAATTCACGCTTAATTTAAATAGACATAAAACTAAATGTTCGAACTGTCCGAAACTATTGTTGATAAAAGTTGAACGTGCTTTCAAATACCAAGCAATTAAACATTTTTTAACAACTATATGGTTTTGAATATTCAAATACCTTTTTAATTTCTTTAAAATTTCAAATGTTGAACACTTCACTGCCTAGGAATTTCAAGTGCAATCAGTCACAAGTAAAGCCTATTTTAAGCATGTTCTATGAAACTCAATGGTCAATTTAAAGCCACACTGTGGTTCAAGTGAATAACTTGCAATGAATATATGAACAATGCTGCACCTTTACTCAAAGATACACACAACCAGACACTAGGACAGATGACGTAAGACCCATATGTGTGTTGGTTTTGGAAATATATTACACAGATTTTTAATTAACTTTATCAGGGGGGGTCACTCAATGTTGATTTTCTTTTTACCGCCGCAATGTTGCGAAAAATGATGGACGTCATGTTCGGTTTAAAGATTGATTAGTATTACTGTGATTTACTATACCCAGGCTGCACAAATGCTGAGGACCCAAACACACACACACACACACATACACACGTACACAGACACGTGGACACTGACATACGCTCTCCTGCCTCACATGTATCAAAAACTTTGGCGTTCAATCTGCGTTGCCTGCCCTTGGTTAAAGTAATGTTTCGGGATCGGGCTCGGAACTGGTCGCTTGCTGTTGCTTCTACTGTGTGATGCGATGCGATGCGGTGCGGTGCGTGGAGCCTCAAGCTACACCACAACAGCAACCAAATCGAGTTACCTTATTGTACATCTAAAACGTTTCGGATCAATGGTCATTCATCATTGTCACACCATGGCCATGGGCGACTGTCGGGCAACTTTGTTGCCTGCTGCCTGCTGCCTGCTTGCTGGCCCCTGACTGGGCGCGTAGGTGCTAGAGAGTTCAAGTAGTGTAGAAGCATTGGCTTGGCTACCGGCCATTACCCGCACACCTGAGCCACTCGTGCCACCAGACGAACTTGCCACTTGACTTGACGCCTGCATGCACATCACAATTTTTGGCTGTTGACTGTTTGATTTTTCGACCATTTCAGCGGTCTCCTTTTGTCTGCAGTGACAAAAAAAGAAATCCCTGTTATTGCTCAGCCACGCCCCCTTCTGCATTTGATGTGACATCAGCCCAGATGCGTCGCGCACTTTGTCAATGTGCCTGTGATAAAGTGTTTTAACACAAAATGCATTCAACGTTAAATGGGAAAAAGGTGAATCGAGAGCAGCCCATAAAAAAGCAGATACAAATGCGCTAAAAGTGTTGGATTCAAAGATATCCTGTAGACTGGTTTCAAGGGCCTCAAAGATATAATGAATGTAGTATTTCGCAATGCGCAATGACATCGAATATGCATGCCTTCGCTTCTACGCATTTGTGTGGCTACAGGGTATACAAATTGGAGCTGCGTTGGTTTTTGCAGCTACCAGGGATATTCCCACGAGTTACGTTTAAATTACATGACTTTTTTTTTGCTTTGGCAGCCGCTGCTAGTTTTCCACTAAATGGACGGATTATGAGTGTTGTTAGCGGTTTGGCCGTACTTTGTGGAACAGCTTTGTTTTCCCCCCTATCTCTTGCTAGGTCATTTGGTCAAGCTTCTGTTGGCTCTGTTGAATGTGTTGCCAGTTTTTGTGTAGTTTCGCTATTAACCAGGCTTTCACATCACTAACTGCAATTTGTAATGCGTCATTTTATGATATGTCTGCCGACTGTGAGTGGATTTAATGAGGTTCTTGTGGTTACGCCAGCTCTGTATACTATATTCTATATTATAACTAAACATAGAATAAAATGAATAAAGTATGCCGTAATTAAAGGTATGGGTTTTTATAGTAAATAGCGTTTGTCTGAATAAAGATATTCTCCACAGTATTAAAGATTGCAGAATGGAAATGAATTAATCTTTGCTTTAGTTTTGTCCCAAAACGGAGCAACACGGACTCTAAATGGGCAATAACTAAAGCGAAATTAAATAATAAAATGGTTTTAACATTTCAAATTGTTTCTCAATTTTGAGGCGCTTTCCAGCGACACCAATGCTATTGCCGTCGACATTGCGTCGTCGTCGAGTAAGTTACTCAAATTTTATGACTGTGAAATTTCACCATTGTTGGTAATTGATTTTTATGTTAAATCGTAAAATTCCCTGGCAGCGTTCAGGGCTGAGAGCATGAATTTTAGATAAACCCATCAAACAAGCGAAGAAGCAACGTGTTGCAGTGTCTTTTATGTGGCTTATGCGGCGTATGCGTAATTGCTTTCTGTCTTTTGCTTGTGCTTTTGTTTGAATCGCAGTTGGTAAATTTTTATTAAGCGGGAACATTTTAAATTCAATTGTACGGTGACTTTTTACGCTTTTTAATGAATTAAATTGAACTTTTTATGCGCAGAAGTTTGTTTTTATGCTCTTGTATTTTTATTTTTACGCCGCGACCTCAAGGCGCCAAATATGGGTATTGTTTTTGTTTTGTTTGTGTTTTCTGTTCTTTTGATTAAATAATGCCAACAGTTTATAAATAATGCCTTAGCTTAGTGGTTTAAATGTAGATATTAAGTCCCGCCCCCACCTTCGCCGCCGCCCCCGCCCCTGGTCAGCTCAGTCGTAAGTCACGTAATTTGCGCATTGCCCGCGATTTCCGTTGCGTACTTACGGGGGCGGTAACTCCGACAACTCCGGCAATTCATGTAACTCCGGCGACTTTGTTAAAACAAATCTTTCCGCTTGTTATGTGTTGGTTTCCGTTCAACTTTTGCACGTCTCTTAGAAAAAAAAAAAAGAGGAAAAAAATTGAGAAAAAACCCGGCCGCGCTCGCATTGAATGTTTCGAATATTTTTCTTTTGCTCTTTTGCCGTCTCCGTGTGTTGCCCTCGGGTAAAAACTTTTTAAAGCGCTGCGACATCGAGGAAAATTGAATAAAAACGGTTGTCGCTTTCAGCGTGCTCAGGCTTCGATTCAGGCTTCAGCCGTCAGACGGCAACTGTCTGTGCAAATCCTTGGGACGCCGCGGCGCGTCGCGACGTCTCACGCCCATTCAATGAATGTGTAATTGATACTGAAACCAGTCAAAGGCGTCCTAAACTCGTACATTGCTGCCTCAAGGCGTCAAGCGCCCACTAAAGGGGTGCACTGGGCTCGCTATGGTTGGTGTGGCAAGTGTTACGCTTGTCATTGATGTAATCTTCCCCAACCATTTCGTTTTCCTTAAGTGTTGCTGGCTTTAAAGACTCAAACAGCAAGTTAATCGCATTCAGTTTATGTTCTTACTTACGGGAATTTATCAGAAAAGCATTGTTTTTTAAATTTGTAGAAAATCGGATAAGCATTTCTTAATTATTTTTGTTCGACTTACAAGTTCAAGATTACGAATCACTAAACTACATTAATTCTTTTTATGCAACTCTCTTGGTTCTTCAATTTGAGTTTAAATTTTAGCTGATTGCTTTACTTCAATGATTCTTGCTTCATCTCTTGGATAGCTTGGTTGCTTGCTTTGCTTCATCCTTCGGTTTATGCTGTAATTCACTTTTTCCGTTACTTAATTATTCAATGATGATGATTTTAAATCATTGATATCTTTAAAGTGAAGATGCAGCCGATTATTTCCAATGTGACATTCAATTAAGAACAGTTAAAGTTCATTTGAATTATGTATTCAGGGTATTTTTCCGATTATAGGCGATGCATGATGCGATGCGATGCGATGCTACTTAATGACAGCTTAAATGTAGGCAACGTAGCGCGATAATTTTGACTGCTAATTAAAATGCACGATAGAATGGGACGTAAATGTAGGAAGCTTCGCTTTCAAGGGGTGACGACATTGCATCAAAAATTGCCATCGATTCCCTGGTATGTGTCACACATGACGGGTTTTGGTTTGGGTTTGGGATTGGGTCTGTGTACGGGTTTGGGTTTGGTCACGTACCTGACCGCAATTAGTCGCCAACCTATTGCCAAACTTGATATGTGGCTATGTGTGCCTAACTCCTCGCCTATTTACAAAAGGTTCACACAATCAATGCGTCGCGCAATGCAATCAATGCTAATGACATTATGTTGACAAATGTTTGCCATTATTGATGAAAGCGCGTAGGCTCTGAGCCAGTCGGTTGAATGAGCTGATTCAAACTGATTCGAATCCATTCGTTTCCATATCTGAAATGAACGTGAGAGTGAGTAAATTTATTTTACCCTGAAAATTTACAAAGAACAAATGGTTTAACCTTTAATTATAAATCTTTCCTAGCCTTTCTGTAACTTTTATATGGTTTTTGATCAGCTTTTGATTTGTTCTAATGATAATAATGATGAGGACATATAAATGGAAAAAATTAAAAATAAAATTTTATTTAAATATTATTTTGCTTTTTAGCATTGAATCTTAATTTTTCTGGATACATAGCAAATTTTATTCCAAGCTCCAAATCCGCCAAAAGCATTTGAAACATCAATATGAATAACAACTACAACATGTGCATTGAAATCGCATTTTTGCTGCAATAGACTACTAGCTTCCGCTGCATGACAACCCACCGAAAGTCTGTTCATGTTGTACGTGTGTGGGTGTGTGTGTGAGTGTGTGTGTGAGTGTGTTCGTGATTTTCATTTTGTTCATATCGCGTTGTCATGCAATTTTCCTTGTAGGGCTCTGGCTGTGCTCGCCTTTGCTGTGTTCGTGTCGCCTTTTACTTGACAGTTCTTATATTGCGTTACACTGGGTACGCAAGGCGCAACAAGATCAACTTAAGATCTGATTTGCTTATATATTGTGTATATGTATTAAAGCGTACCCCTAAGTACGCCGTACAGAGTATCTTCTAGTTGAGTACTCTTGTCTAGAATATTCATACTTGCTCTACATAGCTCAGCATTCGTTTTTATACCTTATGCCGATTAAAATTGGGCAATAAAGGGTATAATAACCTTGGGTACCTTCTCCCCCACACTTCCAACTTAGCAGGTGCTTGAAAAAGAAATGCTGAAAGTTTTATCAAGATCAGTCTTTAAATAAGAAAGATAATCAGAAAGGAAATTCTCGCATTGAATCACTTGCGGTTTTCTCTTTGGGGCCAGCAACTGTGTTCGAGCGAGACAGCGAATGTCTACGATTGATGCGTACGTAAATGAAATGACGTAACAGTCTTGTGCTATTTGAGTATTTCAAAAGAGAATTCTTTAAACATCTGGACGTACTTAATTCTATTGTAATCAAAATATTTAATTTAAGAGACTGCACAGGGTATTTTATAAATACAAGTGTGTATATGGCTGCATATATGTTGGCTTCCCACAAATATCTACTTCTATCTACCACTGTGCACTGTGGGCCTAAGACGCATATCTGGTCTCGAAACAGTTTAACTAAGCTTAGTTTGTAATTTGATTAATTGCTTGTATTAAAAGCAATAATAATTACGAGAGTGTATTTTGTTAACAAATTGTATTAAACAAAATATCTGATAGTGGCCATTGTACAAGCTTTGTGCCACTTTATGTTTTCCCATTTAAGCTGTGTAATTTCCGTTCAAGTTAGCAGAGCGACAGCTTCCGTTTCTGGGTAACTGCCATTGCAAGGCATATAATTTAGGCATTAGCACATTTATATATATATATATATTTAACTATGTATGAGAATGTGCCGTGCCATGTGCGAGTATAGAGGAATACAGGGATTCTTCCTGGTTGCTCTTTGCGCTGCAGGATGCTTTTTAATAAAACCGACTACGTTGTGTTGTTGCTTATTGCAATGAAAATTGCCATTTCTTACAATTTTACTTTGGATATTTAATGTTATTTTACTTTTTGGTTTCAGGATCGCCAAAATGCTCTGGCCTCCTGTGCTGGCCTCTTTGTAGCCGCTCATTTGGGCTTTGATTATCCTGGCGTCTGGATACATGTGGACATGGCAACACCCGTTCACTGTGTAAGTAATTACCATCCTAATGTAAGCACACTCATTCAGTATCATGTTGTATCAATGTTGTTGCTTATCTGTTGCAGGGCGAACGTGCCACAGGCTACGGTGTCGCATTGCTGCTCACATTGTTTGGCAGCCACACAAACTGTGCCTTGTTGCAGTCGATTGCACCCACTGACGAGGAGCCGCCATCGAAGCGTATGTGCCGCGATTAGCGTCTGACTGTTGCAACGTTCAAGCATTTCAATCAAGTTTATACACACAACAAAAGCAATTATATACACAGATACATACTTATTTGGAAATACATGCATGTGACATGTTGAAATAAATGCCAATTAAATTAAGTAGTTGTCAGTCAATAAAAAGAGTTAAGTGAAATGCTTTAGATTAACAATGCATTTGCTTGGCGCCTTGAAAACTTCAGAAGAGGCTGACTTACACACGAGATCCTTTTGCTGTTCAATTAGACGACTGCTGTGCCGTTGCTACCTGTAACTCTCTATAACTAGCGCTTAAGTGGATTCATCATCATCATCATCCAGTTGATGCGGCTGCAATTGTGTCGACAACAACAACAACAACAGCAACGTCAACAACAGCTAACAATACAAATTAAATTGCAACATCACCGTGCGATGGCGTCGCATCGTCTTTGTTGCCTATTTTTGTGAGTGGGCGAATCCCGAGGGTTTGTTCGCTGTCAGCGTTAGCTTGAGAGACAGAGTTAGAGCCACGCCCTCGCATTCGCTTCCTCTTTTTGCTCTTATTTGCTGAATTTCATTTGGACGCTCGCGCATTCGCCTTTCAATTTGCCTTCCTTTCATATACCCTGTTACTCTCAAAATTAAGCAAAAAGGTATAAAGATATTTTATATTGTTGGGCGATAGAGCAGAGAGAAAAGTATCAGCTTGTGTATTGCTTAATGCATACAGGGTATCTTTTAGTGAGCTACAGAATACACGTGTGCAGTTTTTACTTGGTTTTTATTATTTCATTTGCGCTTATTTCGTCTGTGCTGTAGCAGTTTTATTGTTTAATTAGCTTGAAATAAGTTTATTTTCTGTTGCAAGTGCTGTAAACAACGCGCAAGTTGAGTGCTCGTGAAAGTGCAGGTGATTTGTAAAACCTTGAAATGCATCGCAGGTAATGTGCCATTGTGTAAAGCCATAGATTACAAATGGAAATGGAATGGCTGCCAGCTAAGTAGATGTGTGTGTAGTGTGTGTGTGTCTGCCTGTTTGTGTGTGTCTATCAAAGGGCTATTGATTTGCCAATGGTAAATATACTTACGACTAGTTGCTGTAGCAACGTGCACTACGAACATTCTGAAGTGGATTAGTCGGGGAATGAGTAATTTGTTGATACTGTGCAGCATGACATTAGTCAAGTAAATAAGCTGATTGTGTTGAAATAATAATAGATCTGAGCCGTCGTTTGTCTTTTCCCATCAATTTCAATTAAAGCTTAATTATAATTGCATAGAAGACAGGTGGATATAAGATAAAAAAATGTTTACTAAATAAATTATTGCGAATAAAGATACATAGACATTACAATAATTTATAACTCTTATCCACAACTGCTCTTATTTAAGAATTACATAAAAACATAAATCATGTTTCAGTTAAATCTGTGATATTTTTTGGTAATGTCCCTTGCATGATTTTTTCACAACAACAGAAGTTCAACATTCATATGGTGGACCTCGGCACTATATATACAATTATCCAAACTCATTCTTAAATTAATGTTAAATTTCTGTGGCACATTTGCCTTTGGTGCTTAATACCTGTACAGGGATTTGCAAAAAATATATAACTGACAGATCCTGTATAGGGGTGATCAGTGTCAATAGTCGATTCAATTGAGACATGTCGGTTTGTCCGTCCGTCTGTCTGCATGCACGCGTTGATCAGTCGGCAATATATCAAAGCAGAAAAAACAAGAAACAAATGCATCTATTTGCTGGCCAAGTAGCTCAAGTAAAACTAGTCGAAACATCATGACTAAGAGATGCCCTGAGCCCAGACCCTTAGCAACGCTAGTCCTCCTTAATTCATGGTCGTGTCCGTGCTAGCCCGCCTGCTTCGGCTGGTCAGGATGTCTATTCAAGTTCTGCTTAAACAATGGCAAAATCCGACGCGTCTCTGGGGCATTACGACGCCTCCCCAAGTGAAAGCTAACATCATTTACATAGACGCATCGGATGTCTTTGTTTGTTTTTACTGGTGCAACAGTTTCATTGTTGATCCGACACACCTCTATTTCTCGCTTTATCGTGGCTCTGAAATTGCGAGCAATTTTTTATCCTGGACTAAATTTACTGCCTACACTTCGTGACAGAAAAGTCAAAGCGTCGCAAAGCATATATTGCATATTTTAACTATCTCTTCTGATTGCTCCTTTCAGTTCAGCTCAGTGGACCAAACGTGTCCGTATACCATATGACGAAATAAAAGGCAATTTTCGCTTAGAAAAGTTTTCATCTGGATAAATTCAGGTTCACAGTGACAAAGGCTTATGATCAGTTTTTAGCCACCTGTTACACCCATGCTCCGGCCTCCAGCTCCAGTGAACCCTTTGAACCAATCGAAGTGGAGTTGCTGCCTCAGTATGATGGGACGATAGGTGAAGCGTCGACAATTCATGGACTAGTTTCAGCATGGTTGCCACAATTGATACTTTTGTATCAAAAAATGTTACTTTCAAATTAAGTTGGTACCTTGGACACTTTTAGCTTCAAAATTGTACTTTTAAGTTGGCTAGGGAAGATCGTATGAAGTTTAATGATCAAGTTATGAATACACTTATTATATTTCGTCGCATGATCTTCCTTCTTGCTTATGGCTGGATGCTGTTCCAATTCAATGATTGGTAAAGAAAAAAATTTGAGCGAAAGAAAGCAACTCAATTGGCGGAGCAGCTCACCGACAAGTCGTGTGAGTTGGCACTGCACTGGAATATATATTTAAAGGGTGTTTATTATAATATAAATATGAGATTATCCTTAAAGACGAGCAGCTTCCAACTTTGTGCAGACTACTTTTCCCGCGACTTGACTTTTTTTAACAAAATTATAATTTAAAAATGTCAATTGGTCGTAAATATTTTTTTGAGAAGTGGAAGCCTTGGTTATCAGTGTGTTACTTAACTTCAATTTAGACTTGCATGTCTTTACCTTAATATTTGTAGGTCAAGAATTGGAAATATTATATTCAATTTTATTTATAATATATATATTATTATTGTTTATATTATTAATGCATGTAGTTTAAAACTTAAAATAATAATTATTAAAATACTTTTATTAACATATTATTATTATTATTATACAGTTGCGAGAACTCGACTGAGCTGCAGATTGCAGCTGTCTTGTGCATATCACTTATGCGCCATGTGGGCCGCAACAATTGACCCAACACATACGTTCGTATTGATGCGTGCTGAACCTTAAACGGCTTATAAATTCTCCTCAAGGCGATTGGTGTTAGTAGCCAGTGGCCAGTAGCCAGTGGCCAGTGGCCATAAATATCTTCACACTGCGCAGAACATTTCTCCAAGGACCATCGTCCATTGCCCGGCTCCCTATGCAGCAGTTGACTTTTGTCGCATTGGCGCTTGGCCCCAACGGCGCTGACTGAAGTTTATATTCGTTTTTTTTTATCCTTTCACACAACTCAATTTGGAGTCCACTGTGCACAGTGCGTGTGCCTGTTGTTGGTTGAGTCCGGCTAAAGCCAAAAACAATAACAATGACAATATTAGAATTTGTTGCTCTGCCATGCGGCTCGAGGAGCCTTTGTGGTCATTTTCATTGTTTTCCATGCTGTTGTCTTTGTTGCTGAAAAGCTTAACCCCAGCACAGCATTTAAGCTGCACAAGTTGCCAGTTTGCTTCAGCTACGACAAAATCCGCACAAAATAAATTATTCTTTTTCGCACCTCAAGTGACAGAGATCCTGCTCCTGGGCATGTTTTCTGTCGGCTGAATGTTAAAATTAGTTGCAACTTCTTGAATAATGTAGAACTCTGCTCAACTCTCAGCTGTTGATTTCGATTCCCCAGTTGACTATATGAAAAATAGATAATAATTTTAGCACGCAAAGTATGAAGGCAACAAAACAAATTGTCAATTTATAAAGTGAAACTTTTTGGCTTCAATACACAGCAGCATTGCTAGCTAATGGATACCAAAAAGTTTAATAAATAAAAAATTAGCTGAATTATGTTGCGTACTTTGTGGCGCAGCAAAAACCTATAGTGAACCCAAAGCATAACTTAACTCGCGGACAGTTCTCTGAGGACCAATAGCTGTCATAAACAAGTCGAGGGTGATCGACCAGCAGATGCCCTGCACACCACGACAGCACTAGATCTTCAGTAATATCAGTATTGATAAGAATCGATTCAGTTATTTCTATAACTGTTATCAGCTAATTTTAAAAATATTTTCAACATTATCGAATCCTTTTCAAAGTTGAATACTTAGACTCTTTTGTACTCCGGACTATAAAAAATGTTTACATGCTCCTATCTTACCATTTGAGAATTAGTCAGATACTGAAGAGTCAAAAAAAAAAAACGCAAGGCAAATAGCGCAGTGATGGAATGAGGGCGTGGCCTTGGGGCCGGCCTGTCACAAAGCCACAAACAGCCATGGACCATGTTGATGCCGAATACCCTCGCGTTGGGTTGGTGGCTGAGGGCGGGAGGTCGGTGGAGGCTACAGGGCAATAGCTTAAAATTAGCTATAAGCAAAATTACTGTAAAATGGTTTAAATGAGTGTAAAAGCAAAATATAATAAGCCCAAAAGCAGCGACTAATAAAAAAGGGAACCACGACGAGGCACGACCAAAAAAAAAAAAAAAAAATGCTGGATGTGTTGGGCGGCGGGTGGTTGCACCTCCCGCGGGGCAAGCTGTTAAATGAAGAATAAAGTAACAACAACAAAGTACACCAGGCAGTACTGTGGCTGTGTGTGTGTGTGTGTGTGCGTGTGATGGCAAACATATTTTATGAGCTGCTGTTGTTCCTGTCGTTGCTTCTGTTGCCTCTCAAACGCAGCTGATAATAAAACTTTCCTCTCGGATGACTACAGCCCGCTGGGAGCGTAATCGAGGCTGTTACATCTATGCTGTGGAGTGTATGTATTCCCGTGTCTCTGTCTCTGTCACTGTATCTGTGTGTGAGTGTGTGTGTCTATTTAAGCGAATCATGAATAGATGTCGGGAGAATATACTTGTATAAAAAAAATGAATAAATATATAAAAAAAAAACACAACAAAGCTGTCTATGATTAAACAAGCAAAAAATATGCATTTGTGTAGAAATATTTATGAAATGGAAGATGATAGGAAATCATCATGATTTTTTATAATGTACATATTTATATTCAATGTGTAAACTAAATAATTATTCTCTATGTATTGTGTAGTGAAAATATATATTAAGTATATCTACAAGTTTACAAGTTCTACAGTTGAATAAAACCTAAAGTGGTTAATTTAGGGGTCAAATTAAATACTGAAGCGATGCAGTTATCTAATTGGCATTACAGTGTTATCAATGTTATCAAAGCTGGTCTAAAAATGCTACTTTATATTATGCGACAAATATTTTAAAACATTAAAATTAAAGTTAAGTTGCAGCCAGAACTTCTGAAGAGTAAACTGTAAACTATATAAACTAGGTACTACAAAAGGGCTGTTATCATTAATATTATTGATGTTATTGCTGTTGTCAGATAATGACATCAACTTATGCTGCAACACAATATGAGATGCAGCAAGTTTTTTTTATTTTTTTTGTAAGAATTGGTTTGCGAACTGACAAGAGAAAAGAGAGAAAAAACGCTTGAAGGCGTTGAGAAAAAGGTCATGCAAAGGGATTGACTAGGACATGAACATATTCAAATTACTTTTGGGCAGCTAATAAAAAGCTTGTAATCAAATGGGGCGGTCCAGGGCGGTTGGCCAAACTTTTCCTCAACAAAGTCACAAACTTGGACATGTTCGCCAGAAAATAGAAAACTAAAAAATAAAAAAATATACGTCTTGGATATGCATGGACAGCATGCAGCTTATGCATAGCCTGGGCGAGGACTTTTGCAGCCAGTTGGAAATCTTTTTTTTTTTTTTTGTTTTTATTTTGTTTTTTTTTTTTATTTTTTTTTGTGCATTTGCAGCTGCAGCCGTTTGCACTTATCCAAGTGAAGAGCAGAAAGTAACTAAGCAAAACATTCGTTGCAGCTACTTAGCTTAAAGCTAATTTAAGAGACTGCATATCTGCTTTTGGGTGTGTGGGTGTGTGTGTGTGTGTGTGTGTGTGTGTGTGTTTTTTGAGTGCGTGTTTCCAGAAACAACTACGTAGTACTAGTGTTTCATACCTGTCCCAATCGTGCTGTAAGTTAATGCTGTTGCTGCTTCGCATCATCAATGAAAATGCTCGTGAATAATGCAAGCTTAAGAAAGTAAGCTGCACTCAAGTGCTCTTTTTACTGTCAACGCCAAAGTTGCAGTTGCAGTTGCAGTTGCACTTGCTGTTGCTGATGCTGTTGCTGTTGCTGCTGCTGCTGTTGCTGATGCTGTTGCTGATGCTGTTTCCATCCGTCCCAATGTATTGGCCATTGTTGTTGTTGTCGTTGTTATGCAGCACATATATTTATATATAACTACAGGCTACAGACGACCGCAACCTACAGTATAATACCCTGTACAGGTTTCTATAATAAAAGTATTTTGATAATAAGTACTTTGATTATAATTGATACAAGTACATACCAGTTGTTAAAAGAATACTATTTTCAAACTCTCATTTAGCAATTGAATTCTATGCATGCATATAGCATCAAACTTTTGCATATGTGTACATACTTCTTAAAATGCTGAGTGTTACATCACTTCATTTGCGTCTGCACATGTGCTGTCCGCAACGCGCAATTACTTATAATTCTTTTCTGATTATCTCTCTTATTTATAAACCGATCTTGATAAAACTTTCAGCATTCCTTCTATATAATATTGTTTACGCACTTTTTAATTTAGAAGTGTTTAAGTTGAGAAATTTGTTCATAATTAGTTTTTTTCGATTTGTGGGAGAAGGCGGGGAGGTATTCAGTATTTGGAGTCTCTAGCTCTTATAGATTACGAGATCGACGCGTTTATACAAACGGACGGACAGACGGATAGACGGATAGACGGACAGACGGACGGATAGACAGACATGACTTAATCGACTCTGCTGTTGATACCGATCAAGAATATATATACTTTATAGGGTCGGAGATGCCTCCTTCTACCTGTTACACACTTTTTGCACAAATCTAATATATCTCTGTACAGGGTATAAATATATTCTGACATATATATAAATACATATATGCGGTCAGAGTTGAACTAGCTTAAATTCTTAAATTCGAATTTGCACTTCCTTACATTCTTTAATTTGATACTGGCATTTCCTAGCTGAGTTATTTATTAACACATCTTTAATTATTACACAAGTTTAACCTTTTTAATTAAATACTTATTTAATGAATTGAAGTATTCGATCAATTTCAATATAAATATTCAATTGAATTTTCAATCTCAACTGATCACAATATATGTATACGAATATTAAATATATTTTAAGAAATCATTTGAATAAATGCTCGTCAAGTTGTTTTAAGATTTACATGGTACATGATTACGCCATAAGCGAGGAGAAAATGTGAACGATGAACAATTTGCACACATGTAATGTAAAAAATAAAGTAATTACGTACTTAAAATGCAAAATGACAACAACTTTATTATTTACGCTGACGTAGTTATATGGGATTTTAATAAAATCAGAACTCAACTCTATTTTAACGAAGAAAAATGAAAAGCCAAGAATTAAGTAAAGTGATTAACGCAGCGAAAATAACGAAAATGCAACAAGCTGAAAGTAATGACAAAAAATAAAAAAGATGAATGACAGCGGTTAAAAAAAAAACCCAACGAAAATGAAATTGAAAACTTTAAATTGATATGAACAGAACTTAAGGCAGCACGACACACACACACACACACATACGTTTACAACACCACGTTGAAAAGGAGCTAAAGATTGTAACCAAAATTAAAACTGAAAATTGTTGCTGGCATTGCAAAAGTAAAAGCAAAAGTTGCATAACGAGCAAGGTAAAAATTTGATACGTAACAATACACACACACACACACACACAAACAAGCACACACAGTATTCAAGTCTAAAGCCCGCTTGAAAAAGTAGGCGTTACACGGTCGAAAAACTTGCCCCACGCTGAACTTTGGTCTATGGAGTTTTGGCCGCGTTTACCTTGGCCATAAACTTGCCCGGCGACTTGCTGGCAATTAGTGCACCTTTCACGATGCTTGTGTAGTGCAGACTTGTTATGTAACAGTGTGTGTGTGTGTGCGTGGCCGTTTAATTCATTTTCACTAGCAAGAGATCTAGATCTCTTCGACCCCCAGACTGTCGCTTTTGCACACAATTTCTCATTCAGAAGTTTTCTGTACCGCGCGCGCTTACAAGTTTGTAATTCTTAGTCTGTTAACAAAGTTCATAAATAGTTGGGAAACTTAGTTGGTTTTCCTCCAACAGCAATGGGAATGAGAACGAGTAGAGCCTGTTTACCACGTTTTTTTTCCCTCTCATTTCTGCAGCACATTAATTGCGCCAGTATTCGTTTTATCCATTTGTATATGGACAAACGTACAATGAGTTGCAAATGTTGTTCCTAATTGATAGATCTATTGATATATCCGCCTTACCTCGATATGTGGTATTAGCTAGACTAACCAACTAACCACCCATTTAATTGTCAGCTTTAGTGCTTTTACAAGCCATAAAATAGAACTTTACATAGCCAAATACTTAATAGGTAGTACATACATTCTTTTGCAACAGCAACAACAGCAAAGGGAGGGAGCTAACAACTTTTAGTTCAGCTTGAATTTCTGGCTAAAACATTGTGATGGTTTACCTAAGATCTGAGCTATGTCTATGATTACTACTCGTATATATCTGTATATCTGTAATATTTATACTATAGTTCGAGAGTTAAGCTCTCATTTCGTGGCTTCCCTTCGTGGTCAATACGTGGCTACTGTATCACTTGATTTTTATACGTATTCATTTTACGAGCTGTGCTTGTAGTATGTTCGCTTGAGGCATTCCATTAAGGGCACGTTATTTGGCATTTGGCATGATGGTAGATCAATGCGGCACAGGTGAACAGGGCGGGTATGGCGGGGAGCATTTGCAGCACTTCAAAAAGTAATTGTTTGCGATTTGGAGAGTATGGCGTCTGTCAGCACCAGAAGCTGCTGCTGCTGCTGCACATCGAAAGTCGTCTAGATACGGATGCGGATGTGGATGTGGATGTGGATGCAGTCAGCCTGGCTGGCAGTGCTCTTGAGACATTTGAGTGGCCGCTCGGGTGCCGAGCCAGCAGTAGTAACAGCTACAGTAGCAACAACAACAACAACTACAGTGCAACTCAGTTAAAGCTGCCCTGTTGACGACTGATGTGGCTGTGGGTAAAGTTCTCTCTGTCTCTCTCTCTCTCTCTCTCTCCCTCTCTGTTCATATCAGCGAGGCAAAGAGCAATGAGTCGAAATATGTCCCCAGACAGCAACAATAGCAATTAGTTCATTGTCAATAGTTTGCTTGCTGAAAATTTCATTCTGACGAGCACAATTGCAGCTTGTAGAACAAGAACGAGAGCACGAAGGGATGCGAAGTCTGTGGGCGGGGGGCAACAAATTTAACTAAATTGTAATCGGAATATGCGCATACAAATGGCATTAGCTTGAAATGCAAATTACTTTACGGCATGGCAGTTGAAATTGCACAACGAATCAGGAGAAGGAGGAGCTGCAACGACATCACACTGGCAAAATGACGCAAGACGAGAACATGGACACTCTGCCTCTCGGCATTGTTGCAGTCAAATTGCAAGCGATTAAGTGAAGTGAGCTAATTAATTTTGCATTGTGTGCCATGCGAAACATTATCTAAGTGCTGACTCTGGTTGCCTCTTGCTGATTGGTACACACACACTCTCTCTCTCTCACACACACACACACACTCAAACACAACCTAGTGTCCTCGCCGCTTCGCGTCGTCTGTTTACTTTACATTAATTGAGTTGGCAAAGTATCCATAATTTCGAAGCGGCTGTCGCGGCTTTTGGCCATTATAGAAAACGAGGCCCGTCGCCACATTCGACAGAGTTGCCATTGTTTTTTATTTGCCATCTTCTTTTAATAATACGATTCCTTCCACATATAAGACACATTTCATATTAACATCGCCTCTTGCATTCTCATCGATGTTAAGTGCTCGAAATGCTCGAATTGTCCAAAAGGATGCGAATATTCCACTTAATTCAACAGCATTTTAAGGTTTCTGTTTGTTTATAAGTCCATTTATACGAAAATGCTATTATACTTTGTAATAATTGGTTGACATTGTATGGAAATGTATTTGTTAATATTCAGTATTAATAACTCATTGTGAAACAATATTTATGCTTCAGTAAATACGAGAAACTGTGCAAGCTGAAGTCTTCACATAATTATTGTTATTAATTGTGTATTTGCTAGTTTGAAGTTGACATTTCAACACTTACACGAGTCCATTCAATTAAAACAAGCATTTTGTAAGCATAAACATTTGATACCTTAATTAAGCTGCAATTCTGAAAATGCTTTGTCTTTGACATAAGATTGGATACATACAGTTTATTAAGTTGATTTATAATCAACAAATATTTGTAGATACAAATAAATATGCTTTGGATTTCATTGATTGTCAAAGCATGTTGATGGGATTTATATTTGTTCGCGTTTCACTTACTTTTCATACTTAAACTATGTTTCTCTTGAGGAGTGAAAGGTTCATCTTATATATATATCTATATCTATATCTATATCAAGTAAAATTCATTTCATAAAATGAGATTTTAATCAATATGTGATATCAAAATGAAATGAAACTCTCTCAATAGTACTATTCATATTTGTTTATTTGGTGTAGTTTTTGCAGCATCTTCAATTAAATTGTAACTGAAAAACAACAAACTATTCCATATGATATGTGTGTAACCAAGCATGGATATTTGGGTTGGGGATTCGACTTGTATGTGGATGTGGATGTGAGTATGGAGGTCGACAAGACGACAAATTGAGCGAATGGATGACAATTTCGATTTGTGTCGTAAAAAGTGCAGTAAATGTGCTGCAAGATGCAAAAACATCAAGCATTGCATTCATATCAGTTGGGATGGGCAATTGGAGAGCAGAGCTAACTTCAAAAAAAAAAAAAAAAAAAAAAAAAAAAAAAAGGCAAGCTTCCATTGTGACATGGGGGAACTAAAGGGAAGAAACACATTCATGTGCATAGATTTCTAATACATATACAAAGCATAAACATTTTTGTAAAGTTTTGTTTTCATTTTATTTGCCATGTTTATTTATTTTTATATGGTTGTCCTGTGTCTCGTGTCCCGTATCCCGTGTCCCGTATCCCGTATCCCGTATCCCATGTCCCCTTGTCCTGCTGCTTTCTGTTTTAGTATTTCACTATCTTCAGCTATTTCTTATAGTATAGCATGCTTTTATTTTTTTTTTATTTTAGTTTTTGTTTGCCTCTGCTTCCATCTCCATATTATGTTGCTGCCCTTTTTTGCTGGGTATACCAAGCAAATGAAAAATAAGCTTTCAAAACATTTTGTGCCATTTAAAGAACAACATTTTCGTTTTCTTTTTGTTTTTCTTATATTACAAGTTGGTCTTCAAACTGCTGGACATTGTTATTGTTGTTGTTATTGTTGGGATGTTGTTGATGTGTGTGTGTGTGTTGTTTTGTGTTTGTGTTTGTGCTTGTGAAAATCGTTTGTTGTGTGTCCAATTTGATTTTTATACATTCGTTTTTCTGCTGTCCAGTGCCATAGAAGAAATGAGTTTTTCTTTCCAGTTGATGTGTTTAATGGCGTTTGCTTTTACAACTTTCCTTTTGATATCCTTTGAGCCACACATTTATGCTAATTTTTATGTGTCAACCAAATAGCTGCTAGCTCCTTGTCGCCTTGCTGCCCCACCAAATGAGGTCCTGCATAATGCAAAGGAGCTGAATCATCTTAATGTGCTGAAGAAAACAGCAGCTGCCGTAGCAGCTTTTAGTGTAATTAAAAGTGCAGTCTGCAATCTGTGTTGCATGCAACGTTGTGTGGTTAGTAGATGCCCTTTTTGCTTGCTCCTTAAAGCGCCGATGCTGACGAAGGAGCAAAGTGAAAATGATTTAATTTGCCGCATTTCGCAATTAACTGCAAGTCCTTGAAACGTACGCAGCAAATACTAATTGCATTTTTTCACGCCATTTTTGTCTCTGATAAAGGGATTTGCCAGGGCTGCAAATGAATTTCCACAATGGCAGCAAAACCAAACGACTAAAGCTGGCAGCAAACTTAATTAAGCCAGCGCCAACTACGCCTACGGTTGAAGGCATAGACATGGGAAGCAAACACAGGAAGTGGTGGTGGGGGTGTTGCTGGATGTGGGGGTTATGGTGTCAGAGTGCTGTTTGTGGCAGCATCTTTAATAAACCGTTGCGAAAGCCAAGTTGCCCGCAGGTAATGAAAATCCTGATGACAATTTTTAGTTGTTGCAATGAAAACATTTCAATTGCGGTTTCCAGGCGTCGACGCTGGCGTTGTCCTTGCGGAAGCCGTTGCGCCTGATTGCCTGCCCGAGTCCGGCTAGTCCAAAACAACAACAAGAATAACAACAACAACAACTGTGCAGCTGTATCTACAAAACAAAACGGATGAAGTCAATTCAAGTAAATGCTTTTCTGCTTTTCTCCACTTTCCTTTCAGTTTCCTTCTGTTGCTTTTAACTTGTTCTCTCTCTTTCTCTCCCTCTCTCTTTCTATGTCTCATATATTCGCAACAATTGCAATTGTCATTATTGTTGTTGCTGCTTTGCTTGTTCATTGTTGTAATTGCAGTCCATTCCATGTTGCAGCTTTGTGTGGCCGCTGCTTGTGGCAGGTGACACCATCGCTGCCATAGACAATCATCAGCATTTCCCGTTACCGGACCAGACCCAGTAATGCACTTACCTAAAAGCATTGCACGACAATTAAAGATTGTATAAACTTAATTACTTTCATTTGCAAATTTTAAAGTTATCCCACTTAATATTGAAATTGCTCAGAGGGAAAGAAAAGAACGGGAAGCCCAATTTTGTTATGCAAACAAATTTAGATTTGTTTTCCTACAATCCAGAGCAACATTAAATGTATATTTTTGAAACTTCTTATATACTCAGAAGAATATGAGAAATGAGGGCATTCTATGAATGATTCGACTTACAGAATTCATGCTGTTCATGTTGTTACTTGACTTAAGAATTAATTCAGATCAATATTTAAAAATGCACTTTAGACAACATTTAACTTACGGATGTAAGACTGTGTTTCTTTTTTTCAAATTGAAGCACTTTAGAGACTGTTTGCTCTCTAGATCGTATTGGGGATTCAACGTTATCCTTACTTGCACACATCGCCATCGCCATCGCCATCGCCATCGCCATCTCCATCTCCATCGACATCGCCTGTCAATGGTTCATTAGCTGTGCTGGCTAAAAAATGTGCTGCCAAAGCAGAATGTATGCAATCTCAGCAAACTTGGCCCATTGCTACAGGGCATAATATTTCTTTTTCGTCTACACGGGGTGCTGTGTGTTACATTTCCCCTGTATAGCTTAAATAAATAATGCCAATCTATCCTTGGAAGCAACGGATCACCGGTCATGTGTTTGTGCCATGCGTGTGGCTCTTAAAGTTTCCTATTTTAATATTGCACCAGGAATTTTATTGTCCTTTGACATCAGCAAGCATATTTCCACAGCGAGCGCATTATGCATATAAAAAAATAAAAAATAATAAAAGGAGTCGAGTAAAGAAGTGCGAAAATGCTCATAAAATTGACATAAGTACAACAGAAAGGGAGAGATAAGCAGAGAGAGAGATGCAGAAAGAGAAAGAGAGAGAGAGAGAGAGAGAGAGAGGGAGAGAGAGAGAGATAGGGAGAGAACGAGATGGACTGACAGTTAATATGGACCGTGGTCATTGCAAATTAATGGCCTTCAAAGTGGTTAAAGAAATGGACGCAGTTTGCCAGAAATCGGAAGTAGAACGCAAAGGGGTTCATTGAGCTCACGAAGAGCAGGAAATTTTATGAGTTTCTACGGTAAAATAAGAAATTTCCCACAAAATTATACAACTCCAGCAGAGGGTAGACAGAGCGTAGACTGCAGATTGCAAACAGCAGACATCAGACTTCTACTGAAGCTGCTGCTTTTGCTGGTGCCGAGCTGCTGCCTTTTTCCGTGTTGCCATTAAGTGCAAAAGGATTTTCATTCTTATGCGCATCCTGTGCATAATACAGTCGCATTGGCACACGCAAAACTCATTGGCATTGTCTGTGTGTGTGTGTGTGTGTGTGTGTGTTGCGTGTGTGTGTGTGTGCGAGTGCGGTGGTACTCTTCATCTTTTTTGCCCTCTCTCTCTCCCTTGCTCTCAGTGAGCATGCTTTGTAAGGATATGCCAATTTATTGCACACACGAGTGCATTAGAGTGCCATCTCGTCTTTTGGGCTCCCTCATCCTTTTGCTGCTGGCAAAGTTTTTGTGTTCATTTGGCGATTGTGGCTGCTGCATGTCTGGCAGAAATTACTTAATCCTTGCGGTTTTTGGAGCAGCAAGTGCAATCCGTCCCATGTCCTCCTCCCCATCCCCCCCGCCCTCTCCACACGACAACTAACTTACATTAAAGCAATTGTAATTGGCATTTGTTGTTGTTATGTAAGCAGCACTCGAAATTATTTGCCCACTCGCAGTTAAACCCCTTTAAGCCTGCCCAGAGCTCAGCTGTCCACATTGTCTGCATCAAATAGCCTCCGGGTCTCCGCAGACGTTGGACGATAGACGCTTGAGGTCACAGGCCAAAGGGCCGTGGGCAGCGAGCAGTGGGCAGTGGGCAGTGGGCAGTGGGCAGTGGGCATAGGGCACAGGGCAGGCGAGTAGACGGCAAGCTGCCAACTGCCAACTGGCCGACTTACCGTAACCGTCTTTTAATATTTGCACCGACCAATGCCGGGCATTGCTGGCGCAGCCGTTTTTATAACCCCAAGAGACGCGTGGAATCCTTTCAACAGCATGCGTCCTGTTTCCTGTTCACACTGCACTCCTGCCGCTCACGCTCCTAACCCCACTCCACTCCGCTTGATGCAGCCAGCTGAGTTGCATTCACGTCGCAGATTACAAATAAATTATCGCTTAATAGTCTTTTTACTGTGCTAGCTATTTTCTGCAGTTCTTGTTGTTGTCTTGTTTATTGTTGTTGTTGCTGTTGTTGTTGTTGTAGTTGCTCCTACTCCCTTGGGCTAGTTTGGCAGCAGCTTTGATCCTTCATTTTTATACAACTGTCTATGCACTTGATGCTGTTTTTCCACTAGTTGGCAGCAGCTACTCGTAAACTGAGTGTGAGCGAATATAATGTTCCTTAAAGCGCATGAAATTCATTGTCAGAAATTAAATTTCAGTTTCGTTGCTTTCGCCAAATATTGAATATAATAAGATAAATCAGATTTTGATTAAAATTGCATGTCAGCTTTTGAGTTTGTTGAGATAAAATACTAATAAATTGAATAACAAATTGCTTAAAGTATTTTAAAGCCGAAGCGTTGCAGTGGGGAATGGGCCTGTAGATAACCAGTAAGGCAAGCTTGTTAGGAACAAAAGGAACAAAAATAAAGCATAAAATTGAAGGCTTCAATCGACAAGCCCTTGAAATGCACACAAAAATCAATCTCATGCTGTCAAGAGCTGTAATTGATATACAATCAGAGTGTTTGGGGGTGTTTGTGTGGCATTCTGGGGTGTGACTGAATTTATTTCAATGCGGTCGCAAGGGGATGGCCAGAGGAAAGCGCATGAGGGGGGGGGGTGGGCATTAACATACCTCAATACACAGGCACAAAAACACACGCACACATGTGGACCCAGAGCGATGCCATTGCTTGCATTTTTGCAGCCACAAACTTGCGTATGCAAAAGGGGAATTGCAATTGAATTCATTGAATGCGATTTAAAAATTCGATATAAAAACGAGACGGACAATACTGCCGGACATAGAGGGGGCCCTGTCCTGCACGCAGCATGCTCGACTATAGGATACCCTAGGCAATTCTACTGGTGCAATCTGTATAGTGCATAGCATATCCCATCTTGGCCAATGGCATATTTAACGGTACTTTTGCGGTTGCAAATGCATGTGTTGCACTGCGGGCCAATTTGCCTTTGTTGTAAGATGTGAAAGAAGTGAAGCTAACGCGATGCTTGCATATTTGATTTTATTGTATTGCATACTTACATGCTATTTACACAGTTGGCTTGTCGCGGCTTAAGTTTATTTCAAGTGACAGACATACATATACATACATACTATATTTATCGTACATTTCAGTTATAGTTGTATTTTTGTATTTGTAAGCTGTAGTTGTAAATTCTCACGTGCATTTCAGTTGCTTATAGCTAAAAATGTATACAAACCAAAGAGAAAAACAAAACAAACAAATCCTCTAATAGCTGGTTGCAGTCCCTGCCCCAGCCAAAGTTGCAGTTGCAGTTGCAGTTGCAGTTGCAGTTGCAGTTACAGTTGCAGTAGCAGCTACTGTCATGTCGGTCGCCATTCTGTAGCGCGTCAACTTCCGTCCGCCATATTGAAATGTCAGAGAGAACAAGAGCCACTGCGTGCTGATGGCAGCTGCCGCTGCGGTTGCCGCTGCCAGCACCAGCTGAGCGCCGATCAAAGCGACACCTGGTGCGGCTATAGAAGGGTGGAGGGGAGAGAGAGAGAGAGAGAGAGAGAGAGAGAGAGAGTGAGATATGACAGACTTATTTATTTGTATTATAAATTGTCCAAATACGCGACCGCTGTCAGTGTTTCGATATGCATTTATTTTCATTTTTAATTAGCAGCCGCCGCATGCTACATGCCTCACTTTGGCGGTGACTGTAATTGCGGTTGAGTGCATTAAGTGCCACCACGCTTGTTCGCTTGCTCGCACATACCCGACTTGAACGATTTCTGATTCTTCAGGTCGATATCATCTCGAAAGAGCACCGCATGTAGACTCGTGTCGCGCACCAACTGTGGATAACTCTCAATCTCGGCCACACAGCGAAGATCTAGATTCAGACGCATCGGGTTGTGAAGACGTTGTTGTTCTTGTCGCTGCTGATGGAAGCGCGGATCGTTGGCATAAAAGTTCAGCTGCGATATAATGCGTCGCAAATTATAATCGTGCGCCGCAATTGTCGTCTCCACCATCGGCTGTAGATCCGCCAAAGAGGCCTACAACAAAGCAAAGCACGCAATGCGAGTGTGATTGAAATATGTTATGTTGCATGTGGCTAAGAGTTTCACTAACCTGCACTCCATTTATGTACCAGGTTATTTTGGTCAAGAGACTTGAGAAGTCAGTGCTGCAGTTGACCTGGACGAAATCATCGAATCGGTACATAGAATGAAAGCTGCTGATGAGCGGATTATTCTGGGGCAAAGCTGAAAGACAATCAAATAAAAATAATAATGAGAATACTCAACATAATATATTTACTCTAATATGTAATCTTACATAACAACATATTATATCTATAGTTTGATTACAGCTGCGAATTTTAATTGGCAAAGGACTCGCATGAGTTACTCTAAAGGATGCTGTGAGAGAACTAGTTCCAACTCGAACTCATATCCTGTGTGTTTTCGTGACATTTCTTGGGCTAATATTAAATGTGCATTAAACATGCAAATTGTGCACCTTGTTGCTGTTGCCACCGCTGCGTCTGTTGCTTGTGTAATGTGCAGAACATTCCTTGTTGCTGTTGATGTTGATGTTGCTGTTGCTGTAGCTGTTCCTGTTGTTTATTTTACAACTTCTCTATTTGCTTTTGATAAATTTTTAAAAATATTTCAGCAACAGCAACGCTGGAAGCAAGCCCCCATGTACGCAGCGTATCTACAAGATATTTATTTTATATCAGCGGAAAAATAGATGATCATAAAACACATGCAGAGAGCCCAGGCAGCAGCAGGACGCGCTGAAACATCCTGCTGGGTGTGTGTGTGTGTGTGTGTGTGTGTGTGTGTGGGGGCAAAAGTAAAAGCGAATATAAAAAGAAGAGAAACGAGCATGCACACACACACACACACACACTGAGGCACACATCCGCATATACATATATCGATGCAGAACGAGGAACTGGCCGGGAGACAGAAGAAGACACGAGGCACTCGGCAGCGGAGCTTTTCATTTTAGCGATATCCTTTTTAAGCATAAAGTGCTGCCGTAAATCACAGAGGCGCACACCAATACACCCACACACACACACACACACATATACACACTTGCACACCCGCAGACTCGAGGCAGAACCAGAGTCAGAGTCTGAGCCAAGCAAGCGCGATTCCTGTTCGCTATTTTAGCGTCCTTGTTGTTGGCCAGCTCACTGTGCATATGTATGTGTGTGTTGTTGTGTGTGTGTGTGTGTGTGTATGTATATGTGGCTAGGGATGCGAATCACATGCATCTCTTGGTTACATTTTATGAAAACGTTCAGCTTTGGCTGAATGTTCGCTTGCCATTTCATTCGCGAATACGAGAACATCCTGCTCGTGGACTGCTTATCCTGCCAGTGCGTGTTGCCGGCCGTTGCACGATGCAGCAGCTACTTTGGCCCGCAGACAGCTACACATATACATATATGCATACATACATATATGTAGGTATACGTATATACGACATCATGCATATATGCAAACGATTTTGCATGCTTCTTGCCGTTTTCTTCCCATGTTGTTTACCATTAAAATATCACGGAAATTACACATTTTACTCGGTTTATGCTGTGCAGCACCGCAGCGGGGATTGCCAATGGATAGCTGCAAAATATTTGCATTACGTACACGCACACACACCCACACACACATACCACACACACTCAAACACACACACTTGCAGTTTAATTTAAGACAAACAATTGAAATTACATAACATTACTTATACGCCCCGTGGGCGTGACTTACCCTCAACGCTCAAGTTGGCTGAGCGCGCGGTTAACTTGAAGTGGGGCGCATCACCGGACACTTCGCACCTGTAGATGCCTGATGATTTGACGCCCAATAAATTAAGCTCCACACGACACGAGGATTCATTGCATTCGTAGCTATCATCGATCAATTGCACGCCTTGCACTGGGAACTTTCTGAAAACGGTCTGCATTAGCGGCGCATATCTGTTCGACGGGGGAGGAGAAGGCATGAAAGTAAAAGGGTTAGATATTGGCTTCCTTTGAGCGCTGGCTAAATGGCCCGCAAATTGCGCCAGCTTTCATTTAGTGTCCTTTTTTTTTTGTTCAAAATGGTCAGCTGATAATCGGCACATAGGCTGGCTAAAAGCTTTCAAGCCATAAACGAGACCAGGCCAGGAAATGGAGATTTACAGACAAGTGGCTTACATGCACTCAGCCTCAGCTTACTTCACTGAATCTGAGTGTGTGTGAGTGTGTGTGTGTGCGTGTGTGGGTGTGGGTAAGTTTGTGTTGAGCTCACTTGGGAGATTTCTTCAATTTGTTGTGTATTGTAGATTGTTGCTCATTAATCCCTCAAATACGTATTGAATCGATGTACATAAAAATCTACAACAAAAGTGTTCAAGTGGAAAACTTGCTCAATAGCAAATGCCATACAGTCAAACTGGCCCAGGCACATAAATAAACAGGCAATGCCCTGACTGCCTCATACTGAAAATACCCTTTATACTCTCTTTAATATGGTATCTTAGATTATAATTGTTTAGACTATTGTTGCAACTTACTTACTAGTATTTTGGACCTGCATATTTTAGAGTATTAAAATCTTTTCTTAGACATTTTACAGGGTATAAATAGCTACCTCAACGCCATGCTCAACACACAAACATGTTGCCTACTTTTGTGGGCTGCTGTAGTGTTGATAAGTCGCTTTGTGCGATACTTGTTAATAGCTGTTAGCCAGCCGTTTGTTGCTTGTCTAGGACCAAGGGAACAATGAAAAAGGAGAGAGAGTGTGAGAGATTTGGAGGAGGGGAGTGGGGCGAATTATTTGCGGCTTAGGCGGCGGCTGCGGCGGCAGCAAATCAACAAATTTGATAAGCAATATAAACGACTGCCTGCCTTGACTCTCTTTGCCGTGGCTCTTACTTTTCTGTGTGAATGTGGCTCGTTACAAGGGATTTTGTGGCATCCATTATAGCCGTCTGTGTGCTTTTTCGCCTTTTATGCCTCTTTTTCACTAGCCAGCATTAAGTTTTTTTACATTTGATGTGCAAGGCTTTGCAGCAATTCGCATTGTTGTAGATAAAATAAATCTATTTGGATTTCATGTCTTGAAATAGTTCATTAATATGGATTCAAATAAATTTAAGTAAATTAACAAACCTATTTTTTTCAGTTAGTCTGAGTTTAGAATGGAAAGTAATTAAATAAGAGTTATTATTTATTGCACGAACGAAGGATTCTATATTTCTGATCAGTTTGCAGATAGTTTGCGAAGTGAGCTTAAAGTTTTGTTTAAATTTGTTTTGCATTTATGCTGTAAGTGCAAGTAAAATTGCAATTGGCTTCAGTTGACTTTCACGTGCTTTTGCTGTCTAATTAAAACTTGCGCCAAACAAGCACCGTTTGCCCTGCAAAGTCCCCTCTCTCTTCCCATACCCGTGGCAGTTACAGTGCCATGATTCTGCTCTGCCCTTCTGCACAGGGGTTGCATCCACACTCATGTCTGCCAAGCATGTGTGTGTGTGTGTGTGGTGGTGTGAGTGTGTGCAGTGCACCTAAGCGGCGTTGCTCATTCTCATTTTTAATTAAGCAAAACGCGAGGCAGTCACTTGAGATTTTTCATTAAGTTGAAGTTTATTGCAGTGCAAATACTCGCATATGCCACGATGGTAATGAAAGTAAGTATACATATCATGATAATAAACTCTTACTACTGTCTGCAGTCGGATATGCTCTCTCGAAGTGGTCGACTTATGGTCAAATGATCATTTAATAATCATGATAAGTTACTCATTTCTGTGTATGGTTATAGCCGAAACGTCTGCTTTAGGGGCAATTAGTTGCCTTTGTTGTTGTTGTTGCTGTTGTTGTTCTCTGCCTGTTAACAACTGTGACATAAATATTAAATGCCGCTTAGCAATCAAGTTTGAAATACGAGTGTGTGTTACACACACAGTGATGTGTGAATGATGTGAGTGATGGCTGTAACAGAGCCGTCTAACCAAAACCGTAGAGCACTCACCACAACGTATTTTATATGGTGTATACGAGCATATGGAAGGACATTTAAATTAATTTACCGTAGCATAAACGAACCAACGCAAATTAATTTATTTAATAATTAATTAGGCAAGAAAGTTGCCTGACAATGAACATATTTATGTGTGGCAAATATGAGTAAGTCTGTGTGTATGTGTGTGTGTGTGTGTGGGTGTGGGTGTGTGTGAATGGGTGTGAGGGATGTCGACGACTGTTTATGACTTCGGTCGCTGTATTTGAACGCCAGACAAGCCCGGCCTCCGGTCATGGCACAGATTTCAATGCATTTGACAGTTGCGCAGCCTCGCAGCAAAAATTACTAAATAAATATCATAAATTACAAACGCACACATACGCACTTAAATCAAAATACACCCACCAGCACAGACTGGACTGTATGTGTTTGGCTGAACTTACCTAAAAAACTCGCTGTCGTTTTTGTACCACTTAACCGAATTTAACGTGTGACCACTTATGTCATAGCTGCAGGATAATGTCACGTTATCACGAAAATCAACAATTTGTGGCACACTGATGTCAGTCACAAGGAGACATTGAATGCGTCGTGTAACTGCCAAAAAGAAAAAATAAGCAGAGATATACATATATATATATATATATAGAGAGAGAGAGAGAGAGATAGTACAGTTAGCTGTGGATGCTCGATAAAAAACTGTCAGATAAAAATGATGAAAAATGTCATAAAAAATATTGCACAAAATGAAAATAACACAAATACTTTTGCATTTGCCAGATTGAAAGTTGTTCATATATATATATATATATTGCATTTGCTGTCCCAGTGGGTGAGATTATGTTGTTGTAAAATGATTAATTTCTTAAATAAACAAATGCATACGATTGAAAGTATTTACAATAATAAATAGTACGATTACGATTATTACGGCTGAACAGTCTGCATGGGTATGAGATGTGTATGATTACCTAAGCTTCAATTTATATATTTTATATAAGCAGACATTGAACTTTATGGTCTCTGTGATCTTAGAAATGTAATAATTTAAATATAAATTGCATTAACTATATTCTATGCTAATGGGACTTTAATTTCAAGCATCTTAAAGTTGGAATGCCTAAAACTATATATTTCTAATTTACATAAGTAAGTTAAAGTTTTCTGCATATAATGAAGACAAATTAACATAAAAGAAATTTAAGAAAAAGAAAGCGAAAGAGAAAGAGAAAAGCGGATAAACGAAATGGGAGGATGGAATAAAAACTGACGCACAACTCCTAATTGAATGAACTTGTAAAAATGCTCAACATCTAAATGACACAGCAACAACTTTAGCTGCTAAACGCTTTCCCCCACAACAACAACAAATGCAACAGAGAGAAGAAAATCGCGCGTGGGTTTTTACAAATTTGCAGAACGTTTTTAAGTGCAAACAGACAGACGAAATGGAAAAGGAAATGCCAGAAAAAAGTGGTTAATATCATTAGCTGCATTTCCTTTTCTTTTTTTCGTTGTCGTTGTTGTTGTTGTTGTTGTTGTTGTTGTAGTTGTTGTTGTTGTTGCTGTTGCAAGTGGGCCAACTGTTTATTGCGCTAAATGCCAAACGTTTCGCTTGCAGTTGCAGTTTCTGCTTGTCGGTTTGTTGTGTGAAAGTTGTGTGAAATTTCCATAATCTTGGCCATGTTGCTCCAGTTGGCAAAATCGGAGTTCTGTGCAACATGATAAGCAACAATTTAAGGCAAGCATTCACGGAACGAGGCACGACAACTTGCGACTTGTCTGCATAATTTTAGCTGTCTATCTCTCTCTCTCTCTCTCCCCTCTGATGTTGTTGTTGGCATTGCAAATGGCATTAGGCAACAGCAGAGGCAACATGAAGCACTCACTGAATTTAATTTGTTGCACTTTACAGTTGAAATAACTCTGAGGTGTGATTGCAAAGAGTTTCCCTCAAACACTCTGGGTAAGTGAGAGATATAGTAGAGATTTCTTGCAATAAAGTAATTTAAATATTTCAGCAAAATTAATACAAATCCAAAGTCTGGAGATTAGCTTGTGGCAGCAACATATTTAAATAGCTCGCGACAGATTGCAGACTAAGAAGTCTGAGCTTTGTTTTCAGCCTGCGGTGCTGTCAATGACAGCAAGCAACAACAACTGCAAACTTGTTTAAAGTTTCAATAGATAAACAAACAAAAGTGCCTGGCAGGCAAACAGGCGTGCATCTTGGAGGTAAGTTCTTGCATCTAGCATGTTGCATGCAGCATGCTGAGTTTGAGTTTGAGTTTGACATGAGTCTTTTCAAGCATGTCAAAGATGCCGAGTAGCAGTAACATAAAACAACAAACATCCAATGCAACAACAACAACAGCACTAACAACACCAACAACAGCAACAACAACAACAACAACAACAATGACAATGACAAACACATTTGCAAATGGCAGCGGCAACCGCAGCTTAATGACAGCCTCAGAGTCTCAGAGAACACAGTCAACATAGGTCGAGGGGGGAAGGCATTGGGAAAAGTTCACCTGCACGGCAAATGGTGTGCCAGCTGTAGCTGTATCTATGACCAGGCATTCTATGTGTGTGTGTATGTGTGTGGGTGTAGTGTCTTCGTATATGTAAATAATAAAAATAAGTACATAAAATTCACAGCAGAGACAACTTTTTTGCACGGCAATCAACGCACTTGAGCAAAGTTCCTGCCTAACAACGAGAACAACAACATGAAACAGGCAATGGCAACGGCAACGACAAAGGCAACGACAATGGCAACTCCAATGCCAATTCAAGACATCAATTTGGCTTGTCTGTCTGCCTGTGTTGGTTTGTTGGCATTACTTACTTATAAGTACGTCTACTTCTCGGTGGCCTTTGTCTGTTTGCCTGTCTGAGATTGTTGCACAGCTGTTCGCTTGTGGTTAACAAGGTTGAGAGTTTCTTTATTTTTACTTAAGGCATGCTGAAGAAGAAAACATAGTTTCTGGTCTTCACTAGATAATGCAAATTGTCTGCCCTGAAAAGTAGGCTACAGTAAACTTGCTCTGTCCTCTGATGCTGATTCGGATTCTGGTGTTGGCATTGCTGCAGATTTAGCCAATTTAAATCTGGCTACAAGCATTCACTGCTTACGATAAACGACAGAGCAGACAAATCTGCACAGGCCGAAAAATAAAGAAATGCCAAGCATCTATAATTTGCATATAAATGCGACAACGCTTCGAGCATCGAGCATCGAGCCACGCAGTCCGTAAGGCTGTTTGTTTTGCTTTGGTTTCGTTGGGTTTTCGGTTTATACTGGGTTCAACTTGTGGCAAGCGAACACAAATAAAGATGCTAATCTCAGTAAAGCGTAGTTGCGCAGTAGCAACAAAAAAATGGAGCAGCTAAATGGCTCACAAAACGACGAGCATCCAGAAAAAATTAAAAAAATATAATAGAAAAGTAAAATAGATAGATGTTGCTGCTGCTGCTTCTGCTTCTGCTGTTGTTGTCTGGCAAACTATGCGACGAGCACTGTCTGAACTCAAAGCTGAGATTCCTAAGCTGGCGTTATTATTGTTGTTTTTGTTGTTGTTGTTATTTGTTCAAATCCCATTTGGTATGCAGCAGCCCGGCTATAGGAACAACTATGCAAAACATCAAAGTTTAAACTTGATTTTCCACATTGGCTGCGTCTGCGGCTGCCAGTTGGCGTCTGGCGGCTTTGACTTTGGCTTAGTTGCATGCCACTTTTTTCAAACTACTTTGCAGTCTTCAGTCTTCAGTCTTCGGTCTTCGGTCTTCACATTAGTGTCAGTTTTGGCCACATGACAGTTGACAGTTGAACTCAGTTGCAATGAAACTTAAACAAGCCAACCCAACCATATGCTGCTTCACCATGTGTGGGTGAAGTACATCATTTACTTTGCCATCCAAATTGCACACTTAATAAAATTGAAGACACTTGTAAAATAGGCAATTTGTTTAAATAAACTTTATGGCACTCAAAGCAAGCGTTTCTGAGTGTCAGTCGTTCAGTCAGTCAGTCCGTCGGCTTGTCCTTCTCCCAAGCACTTGTAGCCAAATATTTATACTCTTGGCATGTCCTTGCCAGTAACTGCTGCCGCCTTGGACTTCGTTTTCGTCTTCGCCTTCGACTTCATCAGCCTTTTCAGCCTTGTACTGTGTTTGCAGTAAATTTTAAAAGCATCTATAAATTTTAGAAAAGTGCAAATAAAATATAGCGCAAGTTTTTATGCCTGTTGTGTGGGTAAATCCTTTAAGGCGTACTCCGAAATGAAATTGTCACATTTATGTTTGCTTTATGTAAATTTTCTTGCTTCTTCTTTTGACTGTCCTCTAAGAGATACTTCGTTCAAGACGGGTTTTTGTCAGCTTTTGCCTGAATGCTGCTAAAAAGAACTTCAAGACAAAAATGTTTGCAATGTGTGAAGAACTATGCAATATTTGAGTGCGATAAACAATAAGGAAATGACAAAAAAGCCTTAAGAGATTGCTGTTTAAATTTACACGAAATGTTACATTATACTTTTAATAATTATTATATTGAGAAGGCGAATTAAGATGGACAAGACAGGACAAGAGCTTCATTACTTTAAATATAATTTATATT
Organism: Drosophila funebris; assembly: GCA_018901825.1. Classification (NCBI taxonomy): domain Eukaryota; kingdom Metazoa; phylum Arthropoda; class Insecta; order Diptera; family Drosophilidae; genus Drosophila; species Drosophila funebris. The sequence continues at coordinate 25,283,917 of JAEIFK010000678.1, read as the reverse complement.
ATAACAATAATAATAAAAAGAAAATAATATAATAATAACAATAATGTTTTGTTTGTAATCTAAAATTACCTAAATTGATATATATTAGTTTTGTGTGTCACTATTAAAATTTGATAAGAGATTTGAATATCTTATTTAATTCGTTTGTCAAGTGGTTATTGAAATAAACAGATTTAAATGTTCAGACGCTGCTCCTTCTATCCTGGCATCTTAAAATTCTCTTTTATTTATTCTCTTTTCTTTATATATAAGTTTTTCTTTTGCTGTCAGCTTCGTTATCCATTCTAGAAGCTAAAAAATTGCACTTAGAATGTGAGAGATGCTTGTGAAAACATCGAGTGACACACACCAAAGTGTAATAGAAAATCCAATTACTAATGCATTTCGGCCAGTTGAGTGCTAATACAATTTATTGCCATTTGTCTTCGACAAAAATCAGATAATAATAAGGAAAGGCACATAAAAATAATGTGAACATATCTAGACTCATATACCACAATTATTATGATTCTAATGTGTAACGATTTGAGTTACTTTTGTTGGAATTTGCTGGCATTGTTGAATTGTTGCTATGCTGTTGCTGGGCAATAATTGAAAGTGTATTTAAAAAACAATTTAGTGGCACAACATTTGCATAAATTTATGCGGTTTCCCATCGAGCCATATTTACACACACAGGCAACCAAATAAGGCCAACAAAAACACATTTATTGCTATGCTAATTTTGAGTATGGGTCGGGACAGGGACAGGGACAGGCAACAACAAAGCCAAGTGCACAAAAGCGCAAAGCGGAAACGGAAATGCCTAAATGACTTTTCATGGTGTCGCGAATGAAGGGCCTGGCGGAGGGGCAGGGGCAGGGGCAGTGGCAAAAGTCCGGGGCTATCCTCTATCACCCGTTCGTGCGTGTATTTAAGGCAACCGCAAAAGTTGGCCCACGTCGTCGACTTTGTCGTAAAAAGGTTGGCCAGCTTAAAGGGATTAAAAGCAAAAGGCAATAAAATGAAAAGTTTCAAATATTTTTTATTATTATTACCAGCCCAAGCAAAAGCTAGACTTTAAAGCTATTTCCAAACTTACCCAACAGCATGTGGATGCACAGCAGCAGCAGCCTGCGTGCATAATCCATTGTAGCGAGTCCTTCCTTTAAGGTCCTTGCTACACCGCTCTCTGTCGCCTAAGCCTTACACAAAAAGCTTTCTGTCGGACATATTTGTAGGCTTGTATACGCTTTCAACGTTCACCATATTACTTTGCACTATAAACTCCTTTGATTTAGCTTATGGTGACGATATGAATAAATGTCAATGGCTTCATGTCAACAGGCCCCATGTGCAAATTGGCCAACAACTTTAAATATGTGACGAGTCCTTGTTTCTAAATATACGTTATTCGCCGTCAACGATATTGTTTCCTACTGTGTTTTAAGGTTATTAAATTTGAAAACTTTTTTAGCGTCAAAGTCCGGCGTCCAGTGCACCACACACCCACACACCCACACACCCACATAGCCACACAAACACACACACATAAAATATCTGTGTGTTCCACACTCTGTGTTGGACATTGCCTCGCTCCTGTTCGACTTTTAGAAAGTTTCACTTTGACTTTTTTATATCCTGTATCAAACCATTGAAAGGTATATAGAAATTGCTAGAAATAATACTTCAACATTTTAAACTGATTTTACATTTTCTGTATAAATAAATAAATGGAAATATATATTTTATTAATTTAATATAAGACAATTTAATATCTTATATTATATAAATATAGTATATTTGTGTTCGCTTAGTTCGTACTATACGATAGTATGTGGATTTATCACTTGAATTCTATATAGTTCTTAACGGTTATATAATTGCTTATGGTTGTTGGATTACAGGGTAGTTCTTAGTCCATTCCTTTTAATATGGTTCTGCTGCCTTTATTAAAGTTTTTTGCTTCTGTATTTTGGGCGGCCAGCGCATTTGTTTATTGTCATTGTCAGCGTTATTTAAACGTTGACAATTTTGAAAAAAAAATAGAAAAACGTTGGTGTGGTGAAAATGAAAATGTAGGAACCGGCAACTTTGTCTGCTCTTGGGTCCAGTCCAGACGATTCAACGTTTGCCAATTTCTATTCCAGGACTAGTTGCCATTCCCGCGGATGCTGTTGCCCTTCTCATCAACAATGTGCCACAACGAAGCCTGTGGCGCTACGGGCTTTGTGGCATAAAGTCCTTTAATGCTCTAATCAAATTGTGGTTTCTTTTAGCGCTGGCTTGCCGTCAACTTTAACTTGTTGTTATCGCTGTTGCTTTTGTTGTTGTGGCTGTTGTTGCTGGCGCTTTTGTTGCTGTTGCTTTTGCTGTCGTCATTGTTTTGCTTTCATTGGCGCGTTTATTAAAATAGCCATGCCAAAGTTTCGCAACAACACAGCGAATTATTTTTAATAACAGCAGCTTGAGTTGGCCTCTTAGTTAATTTGCTTGGCTGCCTACTAAAAATATTTGCTCTTTCGCGTTGACCGCGGAATTCCCCTGTCTGTCTTGCGGTTTGACTAATTTAATTTTCACCGTTTCCTGGTAAACGTATGCACTGGAATGGTAAGCCAAGGACAAAGGATCTATACAATTAGCATTTATTTCAACAAACGAATTAATTTCGGATCAAATAATTGAACTGATTGAATTAGATAGACATTGATCTAGCAATTAGCTAAGACATACACAAAGTATTTTCTATTGTACATTTTATTAAATGAGACTTTTGTGTATAAACAATTTAATTGTCTTTTCTGCTTGCATTTTACAAATAAACCAACTGTGAGACTTGCAACTCATCTAATCTTAAGTTATCTCTATCTTTCTCCTTTCTCCCCTTTTGAGTTGTGAGTTAGACAATTGTTCAATTGTCTCTCACAATGGAATAACGTATTCGTTTAAGCCTCAGGGAAATGATAGAAATATATTGTATATTACAAGTCACAATGCAGTTATTGGGGCAAACTTTAGGTAAAAGCAACATTCGGAGATAAATACTAAGATTAAATAAAACAAAAACACTCAGAGAGATTGGCAGACAGACAGACAGACAGATGAATACACACACACATACACATAACTGTGTTCGACAGTGCTTCAAACTATGTAAGTTAATTACTTAATGGCAATGTAATGCACAAGCATATAAATAATTAACAAACATTTCATTGACTGGCACTGTTCACAGACACACACACACATATACACATTAAGCGCGTGGCACACTTTGTTGTTGGACTTTGAAATATTTATTTAGAAATTTGGTGCAACAGTCGCAGTGTTTGTAGCTACCATTTGCCATTTGACATTTTTTTCTGTTTTCTGTAACTGAATTTGCATAAGTGCATAATATACACAAATATATATATAAAAACATACACACGGGTACACACTCAAACACATGAGCTTAAACCGTTTGTATTGTATTGTTATTTATTTCCCATTTTATCGTCGTTTTAGCCGCGTCGCTGTTGTCGTTACCACCCGCCCGCACCGTACATACGCACTGTATTTCACAAAAGTTGGCGTCTAACTGACAAGCAACGGTTACTGCCACAGTCGGCTACTCAGACAGTGAGTAAGCCCATGTCCTCGATTCTGACGCGATGCTCGTGTTCCTGCTGACGCTGGCGCTCAAAGAGCAAAGAGCTACAGTTTCATCGGCAACTCTTTGATACCGGCATTCACTCTGATGCTGTGAATCAGCTGCTGATGCTGTTTTGACTTCGTATTCGCTTCGGTTTTGGGTCTGCCTTCGTCGCTTGCTCGGGCTTGAGAATGCTTTGAAGAGAACGTAGTCTGCATTTGGGCGCGCGTTGTTATTGTTTTGTGCTCTCGTGAAGAGAAGCTGTGCTACATTTTAAGCAGTTTTTGCAGCGCTTGTCGCTTTGTGGCGCAGGTATTTACAGTACTGTTAAGTTACGCAGAGTGGAGACTTTTAACATGGCTGTTAGCTGAGTTCCAGATGCTTTCTGTTATACTTATGATATTTGCAAGCTATGTAAAGTTATCTTTTGTTCTCATTTATTATATATAAATTCTTTATCCTTATCTTAACATTAATTTAATGTCATAGGAATATTCATTTCTAATAATAGCTGAAAATTGACTGAAATTGACTCTTGGATATTTAGGAAATGTTTTTTGTAACATCTTTCACGCTCCTCTTATGTCCTTTTTGGTTTTTTGTTTGCATTACATTTTCAGCATAAGAATAAACTGCAACATCAACTGGCAGCCACTGTACCAAAAGCCTTGTGCACCGAAGTATGCAATTGCAAAATCCTAAGGCTTTCTCATTCATTGTTGTTGTTGTAGCTGTTGGTGGTGAAATCCTATTAGCCACATGCCTGTCTTCTTGTGCAATTCAGACAGCCCAGGCAGGCAACATACACAAAATGAAATGCAACAAGCGGAAATGTATTTTTCGGCTGAGGCTGCAGGAAAAAAATATATTCAACTGCCAAGCTGCTTATCAAAACTAAAAGAAAAAGAGAAAAAAAAGATTAAATAAAAAAATTAGTACACAGTCCTTTCCGATTTCATTTACTATGTCTGCCCCACAAACTAAACAAATCGCAATTTTAAATTTATATATAAATACATTATATGTAGCTTATCAGTCACTCACAGCAATATAAATGGGCTGAAGTAGCAACAATGGACAATGGAAAGCAGTTGATCCCCGCCAAGAGTATCGTCTGACCTTTTGGACTTGAAAGCTGAGCTGATTTCAATGCTTTGTTGTGGCTTCTTGTAGCGTGTTATTGACGCACTTGCAACCAAGGACTTACTTAACTACTTAAATAATAGTTCTCAACTCGGCAAAGAAGATAAACAAATTCAATTGCCAAAATCTAACTATAGTACATTAGAAAGTTTAATTGCCTAACTTATTTATGACTTATAAGTTGTAATGTAAATCTTATTATAATTTTGCAACATTTTTAATTTTATCAATGAAGCTATTTAATGCATCTTTTAAAAGAATTTGTTAGCAGTTCCAACCGATTTCATTTACTATGCCTGCCAGACAAACTAAGCAAATCGCATCAGTCACTCGCAGGGATATATATGAAGTAGGAACAATGGGCACCGCAACGCTAAAATCTATATAAAACTAGTACTGAATTCTGTATACGAATGGATAGAAATATTCTATAATTTATTAAAGACTTATATGTTACTTTTTATCTTAAACTAATCGCCCCGTCAATGTCCGATAAATTTAAGTTCAAGTTTGAATTTTGTGCAAGTTGTGAAAGGTTTGCGGAGGCAATTTGTAATATTATTATTATTATTATTTCTGCAATAATTTAATTTATATCAGTGAGACTTTATTTCGTCTTTACAATAAACGTAATAAAAGTATAAATAAATGAAATATTATTTAAAGCTGCTTATCAGTGCACAGTGGAACCATTTTAACTTTCATTTACAAAATCGAAATTTCCAATTGATATTTATACATTATTTAGAGTAATTGCTGTTGTCCTTCTAGGACACTGTGCTGCGCTGATTTAATCAGATAATTTTGTTTCCAAATAATTAATAAAACAATTTTTGAATTTACAGCAGTCTGTTCTTAATGTAAGAGAATTAAATATAAAAATATTTAATCATATTATTTAATGAAATGCTTTATTACAAACAGACTGCAAATAGGATTGTATTGAATTGCACTTTTGGGATGCAAAGATTTTCCTTAAATTCTGGTTTTAATTTATATTTGTGGATATTATTAGTATTAGTCAGTTGTATAGAAACTTTGGAACTATTTATAAATTGATTAAAATGTGGATAAGAATGTCAATGTTATATGCCATGGACTGCAAATAAATAACCACAAGTATTGCACTCTTGTGCACGCTGAACTTACTGTGTGTGTATGTGTGTGAGTTTGTTTGTGTGTGGTGTTCATGTGAGTTTATGTGTTGTCTGCGACGCTTTGCGGCAAAGTTTCTAGCAAGCTGCAAATGCGACACGTGAGTTTTCTGCAGCCGGTGCATGACTAAAGGAACTAATGGCACACTTACACACAAAGAGACACACAAACAAACACATACATACACACAGAGGCATACACAGTCATGACACGTGTTTTGACTACAACAAATATGCTAAAAATGTTATGCCAAAAGTCACTAGCAAACAGGATCAACAACAACAAGATGAGAAAGAACTGTTGGGTTTTTGGATTCTACAGCGCCCAACGCCGCGAAGCTGCTAAACTTGGCACCGTTTGTTACCATTTGCGAGAATGTGCGCAAGTATTTTAAAAATGTATTTTTTAGCATGGCAGCGTTACATTTTGGGACACGTCGAACGTGCAAGCCAAGCCATTCAAAGCCCAGCTACCATGGCCAAAAAACTTGCTAAGCGTTTGGCTTGCCAGCGCGAATAAGTATGCTATAGTTTTTTGCATAGTCTGCATATATGCATGTGTGGGTGTCACGTTGACTTCGAGCGGGTTAATGGAGTTGCAGCAAAGCTAAGCTCATGTGTTGGGTGCAGATATACTCTGAAATGTTTTGAGCACTTGTGATCAACATTAGATGCGATTCCGCTTAAAATCTTATTTTCATTGCGTTTTTGACTTTTGGCATTCGAGTATTTCGTAGATTTTATGAACTGCCGCTGCCTTGGTCGCTTAACTTTGTTGGCTGCGGCTCATTATGCAGACGACAGACGGAGCCACAGTGTCAGAGTCGAAAAGTCGTTGCCAGCACTTGGCAAGCGGCCCCAGACGGCCTAAGGTTGCCGTTTGTAACATTTTGAAGCAAATACTCGTAAATAAGGATGGCAACAACAAGTACCAAAGCACTATGTTCTGTTGCAATGCCAGCACCCGAAAGTATGCAACAATAATGCGGCCGTGAGGCGCAACTTGGGCGAGTTTATTAAAAATTTGGAGCGCACCCCACGCGCTTGCCTCTTGTACTTGTATGCATTTTACTGTTGTTTTTTCATATTTTCTTTCTTCTTGTTGCCGACTGATGTTTTCCTTTGCTTGCTTTTTATTTTGTATTTTTTTATTTTGAGCTACTTGGCCAGCAGTACATGCACTTGAGTTTCATTTGCTTGTTTCGGCATCAGCTCCAGGACCCGCTCCAGAGCACCCAAAGTACCGACAGTATAAGAGTGCGAGAGTACGAGGCAATGTCAGAGAGTGCATTAAGCATTGTAGTACCTCGAAAAAGTTTTATGTACATTGCGAGAGCGCCAAAAGAAAACCACAACCACAATGAAGTCGAATGCTTGCTGACGCTGCCGCTGCCGCTGCCGCTGCTGCTGCTGCTGCGGCCAACGAGGTTATTATTATTATTATTGTAGTTGTAGTTGCATTTGTTGTTGCCACTGCTGCAGTTGTTGTTTGGCGGCCAAGTTGTTCACTTTGTTAAATTATGTGAGGTATTTGTATGTATAGGAACCAGCAAAGTGACAGCTTCTCTGTTTGCATTGTAATCTCTTTAGTTTCAAATTCTCATGTGTTTATTAATTAAAATTCCAGCAGCAAGGCTTTGTTTTGCCCGCTAAACTGCGTGGACAATAAATAAATAATAACTAACATAAATAATTTCTAGTAATAATTGTTAAATTGTTTTATCAACATATTTAAAGATGCACAGTTTACTTATTTTATTAGTTTAGTATAATTATTATAAATGTTCTTCTCTTATGTAATTTACATACGCGGATCCACACTCCACAGAGACCTCAAGCTTCATACGGTGGAAGAGAAGATTGGGAGACACACCAGATACAGCGAAAGAATATTAAGACAACACAGTCTGCCCGCAAGAGGGCTACGCCCAGCTCGTCCTTTATCACTTGCCATCCTTGTGTTGTTAAGGTATAGATTCTACTCTTAATAAATCAAATTAAAAAAAAATAAGAAAGAAAGAAAAAGAATTTAACGACTATTGGTCTGACAATTGAATAGATATTCTAAGTGAGAGAAACCCTTTAAATTGTTTTTGCTTTAATCGTATGTGTTGCCCTCTCTCATTTAATTAGGGATTACAACTACTTAATAAAAACTTTTTCATATTAGTGACATGACGTGCAGACGATAAATTCCGCCACAGGTACTGAAACACACATAGATGTAGATACAGATTCAGATACAGATACAGATACAGATACAGATAAATTTAGTCCGTTTGGAAGTTGTTCCCCTGCGCAGTGCCAAACAAATGTACGACAAAATCTTAATTAACCTCAGGGTGCTCAGCATAAACCAGCACATCTATACACACACAATAAGCGAACGTTTGAAATGAAATGAAACAAGCTGAGCAAATAAAACTATGTCTCTGTGTGTGTGTGTGTGAGTGTATTAGTATATATTCATTCTGTATGTTACGCACTTTATTCTAACTCAAAGACAAACCAGCACACACACATACACTTCCTCACACACACGCACTCACAGACAGCGCATATGATGCGCAAATTTCGCTGCTCGGGAATTACATTAAGCGTCTGGCATAATAAATTATTCCGTATGATATGATTCTGGTACATGATAAGCGTTTGTAATTTTAACTGTCAGTTAAATGAGTAAATGGGTGCGGAGCCAGCGCATAGCGCAGGGGCGCAGCGGGTAGCGGGCAGCAGGATGATACTTCCTATGTGCTACGATTTAGAATTCTTAATATTTATCTTAAGCAGGCAACTTGAACATTAGCGCGCGTAAATAAAAGTTGAGCGTCAATATTTGCCGGCACACTCGCCCACACACGCGCACACACATTATACACTTGGTTTTTGATGCACATTCACATACTACATACATAATTACTTTTCGCTGCTGAAGTTGGCGCAGAAAGGGCGTTGACATGTACGTGACTATAATCAACGCCCGTTTGGCAATGACTGCGCCACATGATCTGCAATAGCAACGAGAACTCCGACTTGCCAACCATTCAACCACCCAACCACCCAACCACCCAACCATCCAACAGACGACCATCCATCTGTTCAACTGACCCAGCACTCCCCTCATCCACACGTTATTTGCTTTGAAATTAAAAAAGTTTTCGCTGTGCGCTGTTAGACTCTTCGCTTTGGTACTGCGTTGATTTACATGTTAAATAATGTTGTGCCTCCGCTCCTCCGTCTGGCGCAAAATTGTTTCAAACGCATTGCATAAAAGCCAAATATGACTATGAGTCAGCAGCCTCCTTTGGTGTCCTGTTTGGTGCCTGTAAATATATGCATTGCCTCCCTGGCTTTGCTGTTGCCATCTCCATTGTCCTTAAATTGACTCCCGCGCATTTGGCAAATCAACAGCTCATTAAATTCCAAAGCCTAAACTGAGCCCTACAAGCTATATTATGAATATCACAGCCATAGGGCACCACTAATAGAACGACAAAAGTACACAACGGGGCATTAGATTCATTTCAATATACGTTTCCTGGGTATACAGTAATATCACTTAACTGGAGATCAAGCTCGCATCTTCACTTTATAATTTCAGGAAAGGAAAATTGTTTAAGAAACAGTCCAGGTAATAATTATCACAGATTCTAAGTCAAGACTTCCCATCTGATTTTAGTTTCATGTTGTTGCCGATGTATCTCGCATATAAATGTACTTTTGTATTTAGGTATTCTTTGTCAAATCTAGTTTGGAAAATACGTTTGTGTAAAAAGTAGACTTTCTATTCTGTTTCGATGTAGTATCTAGCACATAAATGGACATTTTCTGGCTCTAAATTGTCATGGTTAGTTTAGAAAATATTTTATAGTTGCTGTTGTTCTCTGGTTTCGGCCGTAACGCGAAACGCTCGAAAAAAGCTTTGAAACAACAAATGCAACAAAATGTCGGAATGCGCAAAGCACTCTCCTGGATTTGCAGATTTTCAGTTTTCCCGATTTGCAGTTTGAAAGCAAATCAAAGTAGAGGCAGCAAATAGGAGAAATGAAGGGATCAGCTCCATTCCCCAACTTAATGTGTCATATGAAATTTGTAGCGTTTGCTGATTGCGCGTGTTAAACAGACGCACAGAGGCTGCGGAGTGAATCGTGTCGCATGCAACACATACTCACAACAAGGGAAACGCACACACATACACTTGCAAAGGGAGAACGCGTAAATCCAGTCACGCCCACGTGCACGCCCATTTTGCACGCCCACTCTCGGAGGGGATTCCGCGGTACATCGTTGTGAACTAAAACAAAAAGCAGCGCCGCAACTGAAGCCAAAAGCAAAGTGGCAAATAAAACAGGGTATACAAAAAAAAAATAAAAATAAAAAAAATAAAAAGAAACGCGAAAAATCACAAATTCCGAAAAAAATCTTTAAATCCCATGGATTTATGCATTTTTACGTTGCACTTGCTGCTGCCGCATGTGGGTTGTCTATCGCTGCACCGCCTTCTTTGTCACGCCCACGCGCCCATTAAAGCCCCTGCTCACTTATTCTATATGTGTTTGTGATTGTGCAAATGCGGGCACAGCCAACGCTGTCGACGGGGACGTCGCTGTCGCTGTCGCTGCCTCTGTCGCCATTGACTTCGGCGTCGACGTTTCACGTTTATGCTATTTCTGCAGTTTGCCAACAGCGCCTCAAGGTGTCGCTGCACTGCGTTGCACTGCACTCATGCCACAGTGCTGCATGTGACTGTAATGCAACACATTTCTACATAGGCTGGTGCTTAGAAGTGTAGTATTGTTATCAATTGTTATCTATAAATCAATTATATTCATTACAAATATTACAATCATATCATGCAATTAAACATGAAATAAAATATTAAATGCTTTTTTTCAAATAAATAAATAATTAAAAAATATTAAATTATTCATAAATTTATAAATAATTTGTTTAAATTATTTTTTATCACTTTGAATTCTGTTTTTGTCTTGAAAATATAAATATAATAATAATATCAAAGCAAACAAAAACAGATCGAATATATAAATATTCCCAAATAATATTTATTAAGCCATGATTTATTGATTTATAATTTATTCACTTGCTGACACAATCCGGTATATATCAAAATTAGAATGGTTATTTCACTTTATGTAATTTGTAAATTTATATTATAATAATACACAGATGCTTAACCGTTTTAGGCACCAGCCTAATGCAGATGCAGATCCAACAAAACACAGAGCAGCCATTGATGACGCTGCTGTCGTTGCTGCTGCAGAAGTGTGTCTGGATGCGCTATCTGAACGACGACAGAAGCAGCGGGAGTTCCACCTTTCCACATTGGGCCAACCCAAAAGAGCTGGCCAAGCATCGTTGTTATAGCCACCCACTCTTAACGCCACCGAAAAAGTTCACACAATCGATTGGAGTTGCCTCCAACTGCTGCCACAATGGTGGCTTTTGTTGTTATTGTTGTTGTTGTTGTTGTTGTTGATTTTATGGCATGCTGCAAACTATCTGTCGCTTTTGTTTTACGATTCCTTTTGCGCTTGATGATCGTCACCGTTGCGGGAGTCGCTGGCATTGCTAGAATCGTCCTTCGTCGCTCATCCCTCTATTCTCTTGACGTCCCTGTTGTCCCTGCCAGCCCCTGTCACTGCCCGCCGTCGCATTGCCGGCGGCGTAATCGTGTTGCTGTTTGCTGCATTGAATGTTTGTTTGTCTCCACAATTCCAAACGAAGCCAGAGCTGAATCCGGGATGGGTCGAGCGATGGGCCTAGGGCTGTGAAGCTGGATTTCATTGTTGGTTCTTTGGTGTGCGCTTTTTTCGCACTGTCGCTGCAATCTCAGTGTAATATTTTATTTTCAATTCGCATTTAGTGCAGCCGTGGCAAGCGTGGCAGCTAGGCAACATGGCTGGGGCAACATCTAAGGGAAGAATAAATTGTATCTGACAATTGGCAATTGGCCTATCCGCCCGTTTGATTGTGCGACGGGCCCAGCTCCAAATAGGCAGCCGGCCAGGACGAGCCCAAGGACGAGAAGAAGCACAAGGAAGAGAGATGCAGGATGGGCGGGTGAAGAGGTGCCTGCCAATAAATTGAGGACGTGGGTGTGTGTTGTCGTCGAATGCCTGGCATTTTATGCTGAATCACGAATTGCATTAGACTGTGGTTGGGCTTGCCAATTGGATTATCACATGGACCAAGCCCATGGCTGACACTTTTCATTAAAACTTGCGCTCGCACGTTGGACGCAAAGTGCGTAGAAATGCTTTAAACAACTCCATCAATGCCAAAGCCTCCTGCCTCCTGCCTGCTGCCTTCTGCCTCCTACCTAACTGTCAGCCTGGCTGCCCAACGACGAGGAATCGAAGTAATCCAGCAGCTGCACTGATAAATGTCAAATAAGCTTTGAGTGTCCTCTCTGTTCCCGGCGTGAAATGCTTTTTAAGCACTCACACGATGTAAATGTGAATGCGAATGTGAATGTGGATGCCGCCGTCGATAGCCATGTCCATGTCCAACCATGTCGAGGGCGCATTACGAGCAAACAAAAATTTGCTCTGTCAACTAAATGTCAGAAAAATGGCCGGCAATGGCACTTGCTGTGCTTCAGCTGCTTCTGGTCCTGCCGCTGCTCCTGCTGCTTCTACTGCTTCTACTACTCCTTGACGCTGTCCCTGGCACGCACGCACTTGATCAATCATGCGAGGATGACGACGATGCTGACAAGTGTGGGCTATGTTGTATTTGCATTGATGACAACTACATGTCCACAACCACAGTGCCAGACGCTGACGATTATGGAGCACCTGCGGGAGCTGCCAACGATTTGCCCTATAGATTGTGCTAAAATGTAGGCAATACTCTTCCTCGTCTTTTACCAACTACTATCTTCTCTCTCTCTTTCTTATAGCTTGTTTGCTGTCTGCTGTCACCTTGCACATGCCGCATATTAATAAGCCCTTTGCCAGCACCATAACTAATGGTTTGCCATTCGTTACAGTCAGGCAATCGACAGCCATTAACCACCAGTCACCAAGAGCCACCCAGAGCCAACCAGAGCCACCCAGTGCCACCAGGCGGCCAACATTCTAAAGTACTCGTAATAGCAAAAAATTATAGAAAACGAATGCTGTAAAATGCTTTGAGCAAATCCAGACAAATGTTTGTGCTTTTAACTGGGATTATCGACGCGTTATTTATGTCCATCATTTTTCTTGAGCTCAAATGGTTGATCTGTACATCTGTGAGGCACTGTTAACTGCCAGATGGAACGTTTGTCTGACCACAAACAGAGCTTAAAGACAACAGAATAAAACTGTGAGTCTTGTTGTTTGAATTTGCTAATGGGACAGCTAATGGATGCGTACCTTAACAGCATTACAGTGAAGTGTGCTGATGTTTATGCATAAACTTTACCTTTGTACGTAGAACAGATTAGAATCTGTTGCATTGTATCTTAGAATTTTATGGTACGTAATGGGGGGCACATCATGGAATAAGTTGAGCCTTTAGTAAAGGGGGAATGTTGGGCTATGAGTTTCATTCATTGCTTCTCATCTAAGCAACCATCAGAGAGATTATTTAGTGACAGGCTTGGCAGTTCTCTGAAAAGAATATTCCCAGGTAACTAATTTCCACAGAAGTTCAGAGAAATTGTTACATTTACACTTTGATAATTGCATCCTGATCTTACTTAAGTGTGTTGAATATTTTTTAAATGTTGACATTTAATATTCCGAATATTAAACTACTTTAATGCACTAAATTTCAAGTGCACTGAAAACAATGACTGATATTATGACCAGCTGTTATAGGATTGGTTCATCTCATACCGCAACATTGTCTTCATTGCTTCAACTCTTGTTGTAGTACAGTTAGTTGAAGCATGTTGTCCTTAATCACACCCACTCACAGTCGCACACACGCACATTGAAAATTAATTAAACCGCAGGTTGAAAGCTTGTTAACAAGGTGCTTAAAAGAAAAAGCTTTCAAAAACAAATGTGTCGACCCCTGCCCCATAGTGAGGCCGATTGGGAAAGTTGTTCCCATTACGCATACGCAATGTGGCCGTGTGAAAAATACTTTGGGCAAAAGTTTACGAAAGAAATGTTAAGCCTAAGCTAGAAAACACTTTTTACTACCATAAAAGGCAAAAGACCTTTTCTATTAAGGTAAATGTTACAACAAAGGGTCTGTGAATTCAGCTGAACCCAAGACTTGAGCTTTGTTTTGGCGCAACTTTATCAGACACCCAATTAAAAGGGCTTTATAACAATTAGAGCTAATAACACGCTTCAATTGTGCCAGCAATGCCAGAGGGCATTCCCTACTTCCTCCCATGCTTAGCATTTTATTTTTATTACGTTTTTTTTGGCATTCTCTTTTAAGAGCGAGAGGCGAGAAGAGCTTATAGCCTGGTTTTTTTGTGTACTGTCTCTTGTTTAGAGTTGCGGTTGCAATTAAAGCAAAATACCACACCAATTAGCAAATTGACAAGTGGATTTATTTTTGCATTTCTATGATTTTGGACTTTTGTATCTGTAATTGTAGATACTCTCATAATTAAAGATAGTTTGGCATTTGTTCTTGCATTTAACATCCATCTAACGCGGTGATCTAACCATCCGTAAGCTAAGCTGAAGCCTCGTTCTCTCTCTCGTACAGCTTCAGTTCAAACAAAAAGTGCAACGAAAATCTCTGAAATTTGATAAATTAGTTGTAAAACTAAAAAACTTTCTACGGCTGCCTGAGCTGCTTATCCATCTGACTGTCTGGGCCAAGAGAAAACTTTTTGGCCAAATGCAAAATCCAATTTTTCGAATGAAAAGTCAAACATGAGTTTAACTTTTGATCCGTTTGACTGCCTAAGCAGTCAACAGTCAACACTCAACACTCAACAGTCAACTTTCCACCAACGGAAATCTTTTTTCACTTTCCCAAATCAAATTGCCAACCGTCTATAGTGATAGCTCGCCAAAATGCCCAGGCATCAAATCGATATTTCAATTTTGCGCACATTTTCATCAACTAATTTGCAATCATTGGCGTTTTTGTTAATTTTAATTTGATTATACATATTATGCATAGAATGCTAGCCACAAAATGCCAGCGGCTGTACAATGAGAAAAATCGATCGATTCGTTATAATATCAATTATTATAATTATTACAATTATTGATGACATTGTTACAATAAGTGTTCGAACTGGTGATACTTTATACTCAATTATTTGGTTTTTAAAATAAAATATTGAGCAATATATAAGTTTGATCAAAATGCAATTATAATTTACTTAATAATTTACTTACAGATATTTTTAATTTTATCCACTGTGGTGGTAGTAGGGATTCGTGGGCTCTGCAATTGACAGCAAGTGCCGCAAATGATAATCATTAAAAGCAATTTCATTGTGCGAATAGAAATAATTTTTGCTGATCGTATTCACATTTTATTGATATGCGCTGCGAAAATTTGAATTTCTAAATTCAAATCTAATTAACATTTGCAGCAAAAATGTATAATGTATTGTGATTGGCAAGGCTGCGATTGCATTGGCCAAAAATTTGCATTTTAATGAGCTTCAATTGGTATTAATTGCTGGCAGTCTGATGAGAGTCGCATTAAAGTGCGAACAATTACAATTGCGAATAGTTGCTTAATTATTTTCATAAAATGTAATTTAATCATTGTTTAAATAATAAATATTCTGGTATTGTTGTTGCATGCCATTGTAGTCGTATACGTTGCGAATAGTTTGCCCCAAATCCAGTTATATTATTGACAAAGTCATCCTATCGGTTACAGTCCTTAAGTGACAATGCAACAAGCGAGGCGGCAACAGCGCAACAATGGCCAGGCACATGCGGCAAGCACACACAATAAGTGCAACAACTCATATGTATACACATCGATGCAGACAGACGCACTCACGCCCATTCACACACATTGACACATACTAACACGAACGCAAACACACGCACACACACACACACACACACACACACATACATGGCATATGCCTGTGCCATTGCAAACACATGCTCAATTGAATCGAAATTGAATTTGCAATTCTATGTGCTATAGCTAACGCCATTTTCTTTGGGATGTGGCAGGCCCCAGCCACGAATACTTTTTTTACTTTATGCCTTATCAAAGAGAGTACTCTGAATATGTAAAGTCCTTGGCAACAAAGCGATGAGCATAATGCCAGTATAACAAAATGATAGATTTCTCATATCTAATATATAATTATAAAGTCGGCGATGCTGTCGATGCCTTCTGTCTGTTGCACAAATTAGAATTAGAATTAGAATTATAATATTTTATTAAATATTCTTATTAGTTAACAGGCATAGAAAGCCTCATTCTATTATCAGCAGATTGTCCGTTCTCATAAGCAGTCGCATAGAGTATCTGTTTATCGGCTTTACAGGGAGTCAGATGTGATCCATGTTTTTTATGCTGCATCGACGGGCACTTGGCAGCTTCCTTTCGTTGCGCTGTGCTATTCGATTTTCTTTGCCATCGCCGATCTCTCATGTCGTTGTGCGTATTTGTGTGTTTGCTTTCGCTTTTTTCTTCGTATTTGCATTTCGTTATTGAGATTGAGACAAAGCAGAACAAAAAAAAAAAAAAAAAAAAAAGAATGCTATCGACGCTAGCTGCTCCTGTTCCTGCTCCTGCTCCTGCATCTACTTCTCCTTGTGTTGCATTCAATCATCAATGAGTTTTTTGCATTTTACACATTTCACTTGGCTCATCTGTGCAGCTGCTGTTCTGATGCTTCTGTTGCTGATGCTTTTTGTTGTAAGTATTTTGTTGGTTGACACGCCCCATGGGCGGTCGAATGTGAGAGTGTCTCTCTTGGGCATAATTGGAGCCCACATCTGGTCGCCACCCAGCTACTGATTGGCAAATTCAATGCAAGGCAATGTGTGTGCAAAGTCTTTTGATTTATTGATTGATTGTCAAAGCGATTGGAGTTTGCTCGACTGGTTCGCAACAAAATTTGTTCAACGGAATAATTAAAATGCAAATATCTAGGCAAGCAAAAACCAAAAGGCCTGCCACCTCACATAATTTGAGGTAAGCTGCATGTTGTATGTGGCATGCTACATATTTGTTTTTACTTTTGTGTTTGATGCTACACTTCAAATATTTTTCCATTTCAAGTTTGTTTCGTCTTTACATTAGTACGCTGCTCGTCCACTCGGCAAAATGATTTGTATGTCAGACGAGGGAATAACATTTACACATCCACACACACACACACACACACACACACACACACACACACACACACACATACATGCACATTCACTGAGCATATGCTAAGCGCCACAAAGTATGCCGCACTTTTGTTTGAGTATTGAGGTAAAGTGTGTTGCTTTTGTTGCTTTGGCTGCGGTTATGCTCATGTGAATTTGTGCTTTTCCCAAATGCAAATGGCATTTCACAAGGACAAGTGGTCCAAACAACAAACAACAACAGAGCACGCAAATGGTCACAGTAAGAACAACATTCAATTGCATTTAAGCAAAGTTTTTGCTCATTAAGAAAACATTGCATAAAGTCATTTTAGAGTTGGCTATTGTAAATATAACAAATACTTTTTCATTTTTAAATAAATTGAAATAATCTAGTGTTTTCTTTTTTTTTACATTGTACATTCATCTGCTTGCTGAAAACATTCTGATTGTTTTCAGAGAAGCACAACAATTTAATGTTTTTTAATAACTGAAGTTTTCGAAATTACGCTTTACTTGTTAATATCGCTGAATGAGGCTCAAAACTTTTATTACTTTCATATGCAGAGTAGTTTTGCCATTGCAAGTTGATGACCTAGGTTGAGTAATGTAATGCAAAGTCCTGACCAGGATATTACCGTTTTGTGCAAGCCGTCGCATCGACATCGCATCCCCATTCTCATTTTTAGCGCTTCTTAGCAAATTTGCAAGGATATTTAAACAGTTGTGAAGTTTTTACGTGCGCCGTCATAGTTTGAAAGCTACTTTCTCATAGCTGGAGGTTTATGCAGCTGCATAAATGTTACTTCTACTTACGTAAATTACAAAATAAAGTTATTACGAAAAGTAATTTAAGTTAAAAATTTTTGTGCGCCGCCAAGTTACCCGCGAAATTGTGCAGCCAACTGGCAATGCCACCACTATTCTTTTTTTTTTTTTTATGTGCCCCATCGCATGTGGGCGTGTGGCAAGGGAATTCATGTCTGCTTGTGGTGTGGTGTCGTCTCTGCTCTTTCTAAAGCTACATAAAATCAGGTAACAAGTTGTGAAATAGTTCCGCTTTGCATGCCTCTTCCCTAGCTCTAATTCTAACTTTAAGCTGCTTCACACACTTTCAAGCCATAGTATGGGAAAGTGCAAATCAATTTGCATTAAAAATTCAAAATCCATGCTCCAGCTGCAACAAAAGCAGCAAAAGCGAAGCATACAAACCAACATAAATATGTCGAAATGTGTGCAACAAAATGGGGTAGGTCAGGGAAGGGCAGAGCAGGGAGAGGCACTCATAAAGAATTCAAACTGCGAGTTAAAATCGTAATGCAAACCTTTAGCCTTGTCGTCGATTTGCAGCGCTTCAGTGGAGACGGGGCTGGCCAGGGAGGGCTGTAAACACTCGACAGCTTGGTCACGCTTAATCAATGGCCCAATATACAAATAACAACAAAAACTAACACACATTCGCACAGAGAACTTCAATCATGGCCACATTGAATGCGAAACGACAAAACTGTAAGCAATTGTACAAACCTGTAATGTCAGATGTTTCTGCCGTTGTTGTTGTTGTTGTTGTTGTTTGGCTCAGTTGTTGGAAAATCAAGTTGAAAGTTCCTGCTGGCAACTCGAGGTGCAAGTGTCGTGTTTTTGTCAACGGGCCAACAGCAGCAATTTCCGTTTCCTGTTGCCCCGTTGATGAAAAAACGAGTGGAGCGGCCAGTAGAAAAGTTTAGATTACAAATTCACATACGTACACTGGCCAACAGGGCAGCAGTTGATTTACTGATGATGCCTCCTGCCTCTTGCCATCACCGCCTCTGGCCTTTCTGCTGCTTCTTCTACTGCTTTTGGGTTATTCCCATTTACTTCTTTCGTTCTCATGCCAAGCCAGGCGCATGTTTTGTGGTCACTCTGTGTGCTGCAATTGGAGCAGTCTCTCAACTGGTTTTTGTTGTTCTTCTTCTTGCTGTTGGCTGGGCTGTTGTACTTTTTGCCAGTGCCAGTCATGCGTGCCACGTGCAATGCTTTGATGTGGTGTTTTCTCTCTTGCCTCATGCGCCTTGCCTAAATAAACTTAAAGTAATAAAAACGAGCAAAAACGAGAAAAGAAAACATCACAAATTCGCACACGGCGAGTGCTACAAATGTTGCTTGTACATTTGAGTAAATTGGACTCAACGAAAGCCACTGACACACACACATACTCACAGTCAGAGTCCTACTCACACACACACATATCCAGTCAGAACAACTTTGTAAATATTTTATGCAAAAACACAAACACAGTGAGGCTTCATCGGAGCCACAGCAGCTACCTGAAAATGTTTTTCAACACATCTGTACATTCGCATCAAATAATATTTACTTTACCGTCTCTTAAACACACACACACACACACACAGACACAACAACAAACACCAAAACACAAATACACAGACTCACAAGTACACCTGAATCTAAGACATACGGTTCATTAGGCGGCTCAAGAACCTCACACAAATTGCAACTCAAAAGTTGTAGCTTAACTTGAGGCAGTTAAATAAATGTCTTAATGTTTACAACAACTTCAATTCAAAAAGAAATTACCCAACACTAAACAGCAATTACTACTACTTATATATATAATACTTAATGTGTATTGCAGCAATATAATATTAGGAATTAGAAATATGGATTTGATAATCATCAATTTAAAAGCATGAAGTATCTAATATTGATAATGTTCATGATATATCGGTGACTGCTTAATTTGAATTCTATTATCGAATTGAATTTGAAATGTATTTGAATATATTTGAATATATGTGACTAATTTGCTTTGTACTTCTGTTATATTTATATCTTTATTCGTACTATAATTTTAAAATAAGTTTCAAGAACTTATAACTTTTTAAATATGTATGATAGAGTGAAAATTGAGAAGCCTTTGGAATAGAGCAATGCTAAGCTCAACATCAGCTTATGCTGAGCGAAGAGCCACATCAATAAACCAGGCTAATCAGCGCTGCCATTGGCAGCATTATTGTCACGTATTATTTTACACTTGTCCGCATTTGCATTGGTATTGTCGATGTCCGTCCTGACAAATGCGCATATAAATTTGCCTGTGGCGACTGAAAAAGGCTTTGACGTTTTGTGCTCTTACTTTGGGTCCATTTCCATGATGAAAATAAACTTCATAATTCGAAATAGAATCTAGAAAACGACATTAATTTTAAGAACTATATCAATGAAGCTAAGGTGAATATATACTTTTTAGATATTTTAAAAATTGTTTGATATCTTGTATATTATATGTATATTATACTTGCTCTGATTGTTAGAGAAACCAAGCTTCGGTATACTGAACTCTGTAGTTTCTTCTTGTTATTTATTCACTTCATGTAAGTGAAGTTCACATTTGAAGGGATGCGCTGAATGCAAACATATTGCCAACTTCTGTTTGTGTTGTTACTTGGCTCAAGGACATAACATATACACATACACAATCGCATACACGCACACACACACACACACACACACACACACACACACATACACACTTACATTTTCCGCTGAGTGTCTGGATATGCTTTGGGGGCAGCAGGTGCCGCGACATTATTACCGCGTCGACATGCCGTGTGCTCGTCCTGTACAATTTGTTGCTATTGTTGCACTTATTGTTGCACTTGGCACATTGCTGGCAATTCGTTGAGCAGAATTTGCTTAGCTGTTTGCATCTCTATATTGTTACTTGCATGTCGCAACTGCCATAGCCATTCAAATTCCGTGAATGCAACGACAATTCAATGAACTGTGACGTTGCCATGTCGCTGCTACCGATGCAAGAGTTATTCGTATAAATCGCTTTGTGATTTCGTCCTCAAGTATCTTTAACATTCACGTTCAACTGCTAAACTATGAACTGCTAAGTTAAACCTAAACGGTTTATAAGTGTAAGTAAAGATATATTAGATATACTAAAAGTTAAACAAGGACATGTTGTCAATTCAAAATAAGTGCCAACTAAAAATTTTCAGATAATACCTTATGAGATTTCTTTTGATTCACAAATCGTTCAACAATATAAAACTTCAACGCTGCAAAGTGTGCCCTGTGGAATACTTTGGAATATTGCACACACACTGCAACACACACACACACACACACACACACATACACACCCACATGACACAATCACGGTAATTGTGAACTTTTTGGCAGTGAAAACCGAAAAAAATGCGCTTCAGTGGAAAAGTCGACAGCGCCAAGCGAAGATTTACTTCGGTTTGGCAAAGCTCCCACAAATGCTCCATTGTTTGTGTTTGTATATGTGTGTATATAGTGAGTGTGTGTCTGTGAGTGTCAGTGCGAGTGAGTGTGAGTGTGTTAGTATGTGTCCATAAGAAATATGTGCTGTGGCACACAGGAAAGTAAAATAACAGACTCGCGTCATAATTTACACGTGTGTGTGCAAAAAATACAGCCCTGCCTTTCCTTCTTTCTCCCTCCTCTCGCTCTCTATCTATCCGTATGCTTGATTGTGGGGTCAGCAGTTGGCAGGTCAGGTTCTTGGCAGCCCTCAGACCACTGTGCAATTGGCTAAAAAGTGTGAAACAGTGATAAGATATGAACCGGGTGTTGTCACACATCCATTAGCCCCAATGCTGCTGGTCTCTTGCTAGAAGTCATTAGGCCCGTCTCTTGGTTTATGCAAATTATTTGCCCTTCTTTCACTGGCAACTTAATCATGCATGTTTACACGCAAGTAAGAAACTCAAACAACAAACAGAAAACAAAGTAAGCACAAGTATATGGAGTATAGGAAACAAGCAGAGCATGGCATACTGCCAGCCCCGAGGTCCCCCCCTTAATCAAAGGATATATATAGTATGTATTTAATCTCCATACAGTCGGGACAGGCGGGCTAATCAACGCGCGCATGCCGAAACACAAACATTTAACTGAATTAAGTTTGCTTACAACAATTTTTGCATAGCTAATTAGACGTGCAAGGGGCTAAGACAAGTTCAGCTGGCAAATATCCGGACTCTCCACCTCTCTCACTCCCCAATCCTAAACCAACGATGTCTGCTAATTTCTTTCTAAGGCCTGCCAGAGAGTCTCTTTACCATGTTTCACCCACCCTTCATCTTCTCATTCTTTGTAACTGCCTTGCTTTCTATTCCTTAGTACCCTGTACTATATTCTTCAATTGCTATACTTTTACATGCATTAGCAAATTATATTTTTGAATTCATTATCTCGTAGAGGATATTTTAGAGTGACGCAGCCTTTCATACCTTTAATGTATTGTCTGTCCGAACTGACTTTATGCAAATTCTGTCAGTCTTTTAAATATGAAACGAAGTAAAGAGTCTAAAGAGTGTTGAAATCATATTTGAAATTTTGTTGGTTGCTTTCCTTTCTATTATGTTTATCGTTAATTAATTTTTATTGTTATGAGTAGTACAATGTTATGTTTGTTGATATGACAACTTTATAAATTTATAAAATATTAAATTGCATATTAATGTTATTAATTAGCTTAGTAGTACAAGTAATGGTATCTATTTTTGACTATACAACTAAGTTCGTTTTTCGGAATTGTGTCCTCGAAATAATTGTTGTAGACTCGCACCCGTAAAAGTTTCATGTTGTTTAGGAATCTACAAAAGTTATCATAACGAAGAAAGTTTGTGAGAGGCTCAGGTGCAGTCGTGGGCACGTAAAATATGGTAGGAAACAATGTGGAAATGGTGGAAAAACTGCCGCTTGTTTTATTTATGCATTTTTAGCAGTTTGTCCTCATGACTCTTGAGTCGAATTCATGCGGCGCTTCCTTTGGCACTCGTCACTTTTGCAGACTTTGTCTCATTTTTTATTTAAACAAAAAACTTTTGCCCATGCACAAAACTTTAACGTTTTTTGCAAAATTACATAACAAGTCCAAGTGGGTCGGGGATCGCGAACTGGTTATAACTTTCAAGTTATATTTTCCTGCGTTTTTTTGTTGTTGTAAGTAGCACAAACTTTTTCCAAATATTATTAAATAAGCAAGCTCGCGACAAGAGACCAAAAAAAATTTGAACTGCAAGGGTCAACATGTTGAGAGAATACAGATTTTATGAGAAATAAAATTAGAACAATAAATATTTATAATAAGTTCAATTTTTAATAATTTCATTGGAAAACTTATGAAAGAATCAAGCGGATCAAATACCCGGTCAGCCTCTACAAAAATAATAATCAAATATAAATATATACATAATATATGTAAATGCGAAATATACATACATGTGTTTAGATATACAATGGAGACATTTGGAGTAATTTATAAATATTTTTAACATGTTTTAATTATTATTTTTCTTTTGTTAAATTTGAATATATAGTTATTGATAATATTGAATATTGCTGCATGAAACATACACATTGTGTTATGATAATGGCAAGCATACGCATGTAAGTATATGTGACTAGTTAGGCACGTTGCATATGAGAGCAGCTACAGAGATGCATGACTGATCGCAACGTATAATATAGAAAATATAAGAGGGGGAGAAATTGAATTCGACTTGTAACCACGGCTGCCATTTCCTGAATATTTTTGTAACCAGAACATGGAGAAATAAGTACCAAATAAAAAACAAAACGTTTTAAGTGATCCTTTTATTCCTAAAAGTAGTACCAACTAAAGTACCAATGATGAAGAAAGGTACCACTTTTGGTACTAAAATACCAAGTATGTCAACCGTGCTTGTAACTAAAGTGTATATAGGATCTATGGTATACGGGAACCTACTTTTGTGTGGCTGTTATCGACACTCTCACATGGACTGTAATATACCAATTGCACAAAGTTAGATTTAGGTCTTTGAAAAGTAATGATCAACTTATATAGTTTAAGAATCCAGAACGACATAAAATTGAAAGACTGTCTGTAATTAAAATAAAAAATAATAGGCGTTGAAAGTAAGGAATACTTGATATTGGAAGGAACTGTGCTCTTGGTGACATTCGATGCTCGTAAAATGTCCTGACAATGTAGTACACTATCCATCAGTCGTCAATTGTATGCCAACTGCCAACAAATCAAACTGTCATCCTACTCAGACTCAGAGCAGTCAGCAGTTGAGCCAGTGAAGCATTCAACCAGTGCAAAGTATTTCTGGAGCGCCATATTTGAAATTATGCCACATGCATTGGCATTGGAGATGCGCCACTGCCACTGAGACTATGTGGCAGCTATTCGTAGCTGCTTTGTGCCACATATTCTATATGCAGGCATCTATCTATCCATCTATCTATCTAGTCCGTGTCTCGTTGCAGCTGTCAGCGCTCTATTTTTCAGTTCATCATCATTGTCATTGACAGTTTCGAGTGGTTACAATGGCAAGCAGCCTGCCACACATTGCCATGCTAGGGAAGTTGCGCGGTAAGGGCGGGCAAGGAGCTGTATGAGTATTTCAATGGGAAACTGCACTGCTTTCGATTTATTTGTGTCTGAAAGATTTATGCGAATGAAGTATGGCAATTTGCCAAACTGGACATGCTTTTGAAATTAGTTATATCTCTGAATGTGTCTACACTCCTTAAAGGAGTGGTAAGATTTCACTATTAAAATATATTTAAGATTTGGCTTAAATTAATGCTTCTATGTTGGTGCTCCAATTGATTTTCATATGGGTAACGAAAAATGACTGCGAAATAGGAACCACTTTAGACAAAGCCAACAATAGTAGAGTTGGTATTGCCACGACTCTTTCAGCCTGAATTTGAATTTGGTCGGCGGAAATTGATGCCATTACGATTTTGATTGGAGTCTTAGTGGTTTAGGTCGGATTTCGCTCGAGGAGCACTCTTATTTAAAGACAACGCCATTGGCAAAATACGTGAAAGCGAGCATGAAAGCTATCGGAATAGGAAAATGGGTCCGACATATTTATATACTCGTATATAGAGCACACCGTATGCCGACACAGTTTTCCTACAGACACATACATCAAACTGAATGTCAGGCAGGCAGGACAGGCAAACAGACGGACAAGCCAATGGCACCAACAACACAACACATCAGTCAATTTATCTTCAATTGAGTGTTCGTGTAAAAATTACGTAGTTTATACAAGTGTGCGTAGCGACCCACTGAACCTTAACTGAAATCTGGCTACGAGAAATCTACATATTGATAAATGACCCAAGTCCCGGCAGAAGTATAAAAATCGATGCTTGGATGGATGCCAATTGACATATTTCAATACAACTCACAGGGAATTTATGCGTGCATTTGTTGGGCCTGCCTGTGTTAAAGTTAAGCTGGTGCTATATTCTCGGTTTTGATTTCATTTAATTGGTTGACGATAATTGTATATTGCAGCGGAATTACCGAACTTTAAGTGAGTTATGCAACACATGCAACAAACGGCGGTAAATGACTGCAAAAACTTCATCAAAATGTGGCCAACGATGAGCGACAGCAGCAACGAAGTGTAAAATAATTACTCGGCTTTTTTTCAATATTTGCACGGCTTTTCTGCCTCCTGCCACTTGCCGCCTGTCGCCTGTCGCCTGTCTCCTGCCGCTTGCCACTTGCCACTTACCACTTTCAACTTGTTTTACGTACGAGTAATTAATTAAATAAGCGCCTTGACCCGCAGATATATTGAATTGGTAGCTGTATCTCCACTGATTGACTTTTGGTTTTCCAGCAGTCCTCTACCTTTCGCTCCCTTCTTTCTTATTAATACAGTTTCAATACATTTCATTGAGTATTCGCACAAAATTGTATTAAGAATGTCAATGCATTTTCGAGCTCTCGAGTTTTCCATTTTTCATCTTCCAGTTGATTACTTATTATTTTCTCTTTAAATCATTTTCATCTTCTATAAACTTTATAAAGTGCGCTCGCATCTACTCGAAATGGGGATCCAAGTTCCTTCCATTTTACATATTACCACTATTAAAAAATGTAATTTAAATTGGCTTGGCCTTCTCGTAGAACGAGCTGAACTTGCTAAGTAGTTAGCAACTTTTATTGCCTGGCCCTCATGATCCAATTGCTGCTTTATATGGCCTTCAACGAGTGGTCAAACATTGTGTTATCCAGTTGTTAATTGTTCTGTTGCCTAGCATAACACAACAGGCTTTATGTAGTAATTGCAATTGAAAGTTTCTTCATAAAGCTAGTACAAATGAAATACGGCATCATCTCAACAGTGCGAGGGACTTTTATGAAACTCATATGCATGGAATGTCATTGCGATTTTTGGCATTAAAATTGTGCAAATAGTTGGAAGCTGTGAGTTGCATATTGGGGCTAACCGCACGGCAGCACACATGAAATTATTACATTTAATTTTTAATTATGAGTGCTATTAACATGCCTGAAAGTTTTCGCCACAGGCAAGCACTGCCAGACAGCCATAAAATAAACGAGAAAAATGGGAAAAATGGAAAAATAAAGAGTGTGCACACAGAGAGAGAACTGAAATTATTATTTTGCATTTAAGAGCAGAATTCAGCAGCTGCGGCTCCTTAAATGTCGACAGCCAACTAATTATGTAGAATAATGAAACAATCATGAAAAGAGCGTCTGCCATTTAAACAAACTTCACTTCTCGCTTTCGCAATAATAATGTTTATTGCATTTTCATTTCTCTTCCAATATAATGGTTAACTTTCCCTTGTCGCGTGACATTTGCTTGATTATTACTGTTTCTGATATTTCGATACACTTTTTAAAGTTAAATGACAGGCGTTCGTACTTGTACTGGTACTTTGGCAAATTGCAAGTCAACTGCTGTCGTTTCATTTTGAATATTGCATAAAATAATAAATATGATTAATAAACAACCATATCGATGGCTTCTGATTTATGGCCATGGTCACTCTCAGGACATACTGACACCAACAGTGTCCGTGTGGGTTTTGTTTCGCCTTTATTGTTTATTTATTGATAGTTTTTTAGTCATTCTCTGTTAATGCGATGCGCGCACACTTCCAACATTTCGTATTTGTTTATAAATATATATATATTTCAGGTTGATGCATTATTAATGCCATTTTAAATGCCGCATTCAATAACTACAGGGCTTGGCTAAAAACCCTTTAATTTGGAATTTAATTTGTAATTAAATTAATGCTAACAGTGAGTGGCTTTCGCAGCATGTGCATTTCATTCGTAATTTAACGTAAAATTTACTGTAATTTACTTAAGGGTCGCTAAAAGAGCGAGGGCAGAAATATTTCATTTGCTAGTTTCATGTTTAACAATTTTTCGATAATCTGTTTATGTCGTTATATTTTAAGCTCAATTCGGTGAATTCAATTATCTCTGACGTTAAATTGAAAAATGCACTTAAAGCCGTTTTCAACTCTTCTTTCCACAGAGAAGAATGGCAACGATTTGCCAATTCTCTGGTGTGGCCTAAACTTTTGAACGAAAGAGCAAGCTACAGGGCGTATACGAAATGTTCTGACGGAAAGTTATTGCACAATCATCATTAATGGCAGCTATGAAATTCGAAGCGTAAGTTTGTCTTGTCTACAGCTCCATCACCATCTTATTATCATCATTATTAACATTATAACTATATTCATTAGTAACGTCAATACCCCAAGGCCTAATTAACTTTAGGAGAGCCACCCACCTACAGTGATGTAAGTATGTGTTTCGCTTGATTAACCGAATAAATTGCATTGTTATCAACATTATTATGAGGGTGTATTATCTAATGAACTTATGGCTATTCTGGGTGTCTTCTGACCTGATCAAAAATTCATGAATTTGTTTTAGCAGTCGTGACCGTTAAAGACATTTGTAGACTGATAAAATATAGTATTTCTTCATTCAAGAACACGAGGAATGCTTAACACAATTGAAACTTTACTTAGGGGTATAAATATATAAATAAAGCCTCTATAATAAATAAACTTACATTCAAAACTGCTTCTTCAATTTAATAAATTCACTGTAAAATTTCAAGATAATTTTCAAGTATTAAATGTATCTTAAGGTTAACTCTCAGAGGCATAAATTTAAGATGTCTAGTATTTTGTTGGGCTAATTACATACAACTATCTATTTACATAATCAAACACCAAAGTCGACTGTTTAATTTGCATAAATTTAAATGCAGCTGATATGCTGTCGTATTATGCTGAACAAGTGAGGAAAACCTGTCCAATTGAAGACATTTCAAGGGATTGTTGCAGCGACAAATGCAGTGTAAACATTTTCAGATGTTGCTAACAATTTGACATGCATTAATTAAAATGTTAATTCGTTTATCGAGTCTGGTTATGCGTTGAGACTTTGTTTTACGAGTAATTGGCAATCAGAGTTGGTCGCAATTGCAGCACTTCAAGCTACGCAAAAGTCAATTAGTCTTTATTAAGCAGCAGCAACATCAGACATGACTGTCTGGCCAGAGTAATGCAAATGTTGTGTCTTGTGAATCTGCGACCCATAAAAATGCAGCAGTTGTCGGAGACAGATACAGCTATAGATACAGATACTACACCCAGCACCCAGCACACAGATACTTATTCAAAGAGACGCGATAAAGCAGCGTTAATAATAAGCAACATTTACAAACAACAAAAGGCCA
Source organism: Drosophila funebris (assembly GCA_018901825.1). NCBI lineage: Eukaryota > Metazoa > Arthropoda > Insecta > Diptera > Drosophilidae > Drosophila > Drosophila funebris. Next base: position 25,255,161 of record JAEIFK010000678.1, on the reverse strand, counting down.
TTTTAATGAAATAACCATGCGATGTGTGCGTGCCACACGTTGTTGCAGTCATTTTGGCGAAAAACATAACTACAAAAAAAAAAAAAGAGAAAAACAACAAAACAACAACAATAACAAAGGCAACAAGCATAACAGAAGAGCACCGCACTGTTGAGCCCAGAATGGGCATCCTGGCCAGGCCAACAGCATGCGTACAAGATGAAATCATTAAAGGAAATGAGTTTTTTTCCCCATCGGGTTATGACAAAAAAATTCGTTAAAATAAATTATTTTAATGTAGTTCTCATGTCGACTTCCCCTCCCTGTGTGAGTGTGTCTAAGTGGGTGTGTGTGTCTGTGTGTGTGGCTGTCTGTGTGTGTGAACGTGTGTAAATGTCGGTTTGCCCCAGTGAGTGCCTGTGTGCGAATACGCGCTTTTTAAAAATTCATGTAATCACAAAAGTACACATGTTGTAAAAAACTCACAGTGCGCCTGAGTTGTGTGCAAATGTTTGTGTTTTGTCGAGCCTACCCTTGGCCTGGGAAGCAAGGCAAAAGCCGAGCACATTCAGCAGTTTCCCTTAAGCCTAATAAGGCCAGTAGCATTGAAATTGAAATGTATATCTTAACTGAGATGCTATTGACTGCCATGGTCTAAAGAATCTCACTTGACCAGAAATTTGATATTTTTTATACGATTTGGTTACCTCTTTCAGATCAACTCAATTTTAGTCTCATCATAATTGCAATATGCGATGCCAACTTCTGAACAGTGTGCAAAACTTAAGTATAAAAAATGCATCTAATAATACTACAGAAATATCACATTCATATAATATTGATCTAGTACCTTAATTCAGAATGCCTTTTAATTCCACTTAAATTATCAGATTATTATTAATATTATCTTGATCTCGCAAGGTTATATGAGAAAAGTGTTAGTCGGTTGATAGCAAGAGAATAAAGCAGATATGTTACAGAATATAAGTGTTATATAATAATATTATCTAATAAGTTTCATAGTCTTAAAATAAAAATGTAAAGAATTGTTTCATAATTTAAAATAGAATCTACTCACTTTGTAAAACATTTATTAAATGAAAACAACTCATAATAAGGTAAACTGAGTGAAATAAATTTGTTTGGCTGATTCAGTCAGTGGACTAGTTGGCGCTTTGAGTTTGAGGTGCAGTGTGGCGTAACATCTCCTAAATAAACATCTCTCTCCCTTAAAAACACGAATATAGAAAACTCTGAATAGGCTGTTGTGCCATGCATTTGACATATGCGACGTGGCACTAAATTGACAAATTAACGTCATGCATTGCAGTTGAAAACCCCAAAAAGGGGTAGCTGCAATTATTGAAAGCAACTCATGTTTGTGGTCAGCAGTTACTGGTGGCGGTACAGTGCACAAAAGACATATTTAAAATTGCCATTAGTAGTTTACCATATTTTAATTAACCTAAAATAATAATAACACCACAACATACTATGTTATGATAGCCCATAAAAGCGTAAACAGTTCCCAGTGAGGAATATATACATATATAGAATTTTTAGCAACATTTTATAGAGATCTAAAAATAATAAAGTTAGTAGGTCTATATGACAGGATATCCATTTGGATAGACACTTCTATAATATTTAGATTATTTAGATAACACACCTGATTTTGACATTTTATCTCAATTCCAATTGATTTAATTATGACAAAACAAATCAGACTCAGTTTAATTGCATAAGGTACATATTCAAGCTTGAATATATGTAAGCGAATGAAACATTTTTAAAGCAAAGCTGCTTTCTGTCTTTATTTCAGCATTGTCTGTTAATAACTCATGTAAAAATAAATTTAATTATATTTAATTTTGTTAAATTACATTATTTGTAATAAAGTTGCAATTAATATGCATAACCAGAACGTAAGTATCTAACAAAGCATTGCAGGCAAATTAATTGATATTTTTTCTTTTTACTTATTTATTATAATTAAACACGGACGCCTGGTAAATCAGTGTATATTATAATATTAAACAAATGCAAAAATCATAAAAGGTGTCAGGGATAATTAGAATTTAACTTGCATTTTGACACCACAGGTAACTAATTAGTTAACTAATTAAACCTGTTTTTATATGATTGAAAATTGTTTAACATTCGAATAGCTGTTAATTATTACAATTTTAGTTCGTCTAATTAAATATATGGCATTTCCTGTGACTATGGAAATTTGCCAGCTGTTCGGTATATCCTTTCAGTTAAGCTTAAGCCTATTATACTTTTACATACACAGATACGGCTCTACAAAGGAATAGACACACCTAGATATATTAAGCTGCTTGCTGGACTTGTTTATTTTACTCAAGAGTACTTTTGCTAGTGGCTCCCTCAGCTACCTTCCGCTAACTTCTGTTTCGACTCATAAATACATTTACTTTCACTTTTTGCAGTAAAGGAAACTTGGCCTTTTGTTGCAGCTACAAATCTTGGCTAAAACAACAACGACAGCATGGCAATGAGAATGAGATCGACAACAACTTAAATGACACTTTATGGCTCCCACGTTGAGCACGTGGAGCAGGACGGACAATGGTTATTAAGCTGCGACTCCCAACAACACCAGCAACAACAATAGTTCAAATAACGTGGCCAGTGGCAACAACAATGAGAACAGCAGTCCAAATCGGCAATGAGCGGATTTGCTGGCCCGAGAAAGCCAAAGCAATTTATTTTGGAAGCCAAAAGCACAAAATGAACATCAACAAACGAACCCCTCCTCTAGCCCAGTCATGTAACAATAACAACAGCAACACTAACATACTTGTTGTTTGTGTGTGTGGGTATGAGTGTGTTTAGTGTCGATTTGATGTATCGACGCGTGTGGTTACCTACCGTTGAACAATTGTCCATTTCATTTGCAGTTGATTAGGCGGTGCGCTTGATATTCATCATACGCCGCGTGGACGCCAATAAAACGACGATTGAAGCTTCATCTGACATCCAACTGAATACAAACCATACCAAAGAAGTAAAAAAAAACCAAAATAAATAGCTGTCACTGGCACGATACACATTTGGGAAGCTCAAATGGCTCAACGATGCTAAATAACTTGAAAATTGAGTTTAGCGTTTATGCTGTGAGTTTCCCCAGACGCGCATTGGCGCAGAATAATTGGAAACACTTTGCTGTTCTGTTGTTGCTGATATAGTTGTAGTTGAATGGATCCACAAAGATTTGCGATTAACTTGGCCAGGCTTAAAGCAATTGAAGCTTCGGCCGCCGCCCCAGCCTGTAGCACCAGACATCAATTATAATCCAAATGAGCCGCACAACAATTGCCAAGCTTCTCTTATCCGTCTTGGCAATAAAATAGAACAAATTTGTGACCCTCACTCTTACCCCTACCCGTTACCACCAACTTGCCCCTTCCCCTGACCCAGCCATAGAGAATGGCTCTCTGAGGATGTTGGACGCACTTGCCTGGCTTAGTTGTACAATCGCTTAATCGGTTTGTTATTTATACATCTAATTTGATCTGCAAGCGATGGAGCAAGAACGCCCCCAACAACACATACAACTAAAACCGATGTAACTTCCCTTGTTGTTATTGTTGTCATTGTTGTTGCTGCTCCTTCTGCCCGTGTACGTTTAAAACATGACACTTGTAAGCTAGTGTCTAGTATAAGCAATAGAAACAAGTACACACACACATACATTTATATATGTAGCTGTGTGGCTGGGTAGCTGTGTATATGTGTGACACTAAGCCATGGCCGTAAAATGACCAAATATTATTGAACAACGATTACAAATGTCACAAACATTTTTGGATTTTATCCAATCAAACGATTTTGTTAAATTTGTTGGTAATATTTGTAAGAATTTTTGATATACCCTGTACAGAGTATGAAACAGGCAGATGAAGGTTTGCCAGACCCTATAAAGAATATGCATATATTCTTGATCAGCAACAACAGCCGAGTCGATTGAGCCATGCCCGTCTGTCTGTCCGTCTGTCGTTGATCTCAGCAACTATAAGACAGACGCACCATATTTTTCATGAAGTTTCCTATAGACCATTCGAAGATAAAGTTTATTTTAAATTTTGGATAACTTCCCCCTTACAAATCGAAAAAACTATTTGACGGATAATAATAGCCTGTATTTCTTAAAATACACAACTCTAGCTTAACAGTTGTTTATATAATACTCTGTTATGTCACATAGGAAAGTTTGAATAGGATTGGTTAAAGAGTATGAAAGACATTTTGAAAAGAAAAAAGAAGAGAACAAACTCGATCAAAAATATGCATTTATTACGCTGTGTATAATACTTGAAAGAGTTTGTGGCTCAAGATAAGTATAAGTTATAATAATAGTAATTAACACTTTATTTTTTGAATAGCTAATATGCGATGAATTACTAAACCAGATTTCTAAACTAATTTGCATTCGATTTTTACTTGAAATGCGAACAGTAAGACATAGTTATTTAATTGAAACCATATCAATTCATTACACGCAGCGCATTAAAGCGCTTTGCTAGTTAGTACGAGAAGCTGATGGAGCTGGCACTTAAACGCATAATTCAATAATACGACGACGATAAATGAAGATGCCAGTTGGAAACGCCACCACAGAGACCACAAATGCAGAGCATTTTGGTATAAAATAATTGAAATCCGCCACAGACACATAGACAGGCATTCAGACAAGCAGACAGTCGGACAATCAGACAATCAGACAGAGAGACTGGCAGATGAGCAGAGGAGCAGTGGGGCAGAGGGGCAGAGCAATGAGAACACCTACTGTCTTTGGCAACCACATACTCGCAGTCTGCAGCCTTAGCTTGTTTGGGGGGAGACACGCACAGCACGCATTTAGCACAACTTCATTTATCTTTTGCATTTTCTTTTAGCATTTAATTAAAAAGACAAGTTCCATTGTCAACGGCAACGACGATGTCGTAGGCGGAAAGTGGGTGGGATAGTGGGTGGTAGTAACCGGCTTGCTCAGCCACATACATATATCCTGTTGCCCCTAATGTGCGCTTTCTTCCGTGGCAGGCAAACACAACAACAACAACAACAACAACAGCAACAACATCAGCTAAAACATCAACAAAAGCAAAACATATTTGCGGTTTTTACGCCGACATTGTCGCCCGTGTGGTTGCCGCCGACACATATGCCAGCCTGCCAGCCAACAGATGGGGAGATGGAATTGCAGAGGGGGGAACAGCAAGTCAGCCATGTATTGTGGCACAGTTGCTGCTTTGCTTGCCGTAACGCTATTGCCAGCCCAACGCAGCTTTATCCTACTCAGTTTACCTGCCCATTAAGAGCATAATCGTGTAGCTTTGATAAATGCCTACAGTCGAACCAGATATGTTTCCAGTTGTAGGGCTTGGCATTAACGGGCTGATTAATTAAAGGTGCATTCGAAATACCTATGCACAGAGCCCAACGTTGAGTGCTTTCAGTATAAAATTCATAATTCTTTTTTGACAGCGCGTAAAACAGCAATTAAAACATACACTCACAAAAGTGGGCAATAAAAAGTGCAAAAGAGAGGAAGGGATGAAAGAGAAAGGGGAAGGGGAAGAGAAAGAGACAGTCAGAGAGATTGTGAATTTTGCTCGACACAGTGAAAAGCTTATTACCATTTATTCAAATCTGACATCGTGCATCTTTGTGCGAGTGTGTGTGTGTGTGTGTGTGTGTGTGTGTGTGTGAGTGTGTGTGAGTGCGAAATTAAATGACAACATATTTGACACTGATTCTTGTCAGATGACAGTGTGCAGCGCATGTCACGGAAATTTATCATCTCTGCCTAAATGCCTTGCGCTTCCTCTCAGACGAGCGACGATCTCACGCTCCAGTGGAAGCTGCTGCTGGTTCGGTCATGTAATTTTTAAAACATACAAATCGACTAAAGTGAAAATGCTACAGATGAGAGCTCTCCACGGGAAGATACCCTGTACATTCTAAAATGGAGACGCTGAGAATACTTCTGAGCCCAAATTCAGGGTTCGAATGGAAGAGAAGATTGTGACAACCTTGATACATTTTTAGTGGTTACAGGGTATAATGAAATCAAATAAAAAGCCTGCAAACTTTGCAGTCACTCCCTTCACTTTAGTTTAATGAAATTATAATGAATGTCATGAGTTTTGATCCAGTTATCAGAGTCCGCATCCGGCATATAGAGAGAATGATTCTATTTTCAATTGTTTATTTAACAAAATTCTATTAGCTTATACTAATTGTTTAATCAAATCGTAACTAAAGTTATTTCTTTATGCAAATCAAAATATATTGTAGAGCACCAAATTATGTCTCTGTCGGATATGGATCAGCATTGATTAAATATTTAACACTCTAATTTGATTGGCCCTACATATGTCTGTGTATTTAGTTTTAAATGTTTTCTATTTGCGTTATTAAATTTGGCGTCGAATTTAACTTCCGCTTTTCACGAGCAAACTAAAATCCACACACACGCATACATATATTATTTGTCATTGCTTGAAGGCCAAAAAGGTAGAGACAGAGAGACAGAGTGAGAGAGGGAGGGGGAGGGAGCATTGGATTCTCCATTAAAGCATACAAGGTGCTCAGAGCTTTCACATCCAACTTCCTTAGCCAAGTTAACAATGTCTGAGTTCATGTGTGTGTGTGTGTGTGTGGCGGAAATACCTTAAAACATTTTCGTGCGATTTTGAAAAGATGTCAACAAAATTTATGCAAATGATATGTTAACGCTACTTATATGGAAATTAGTATAAGGAGTCAGAACGCGCCAAAGGCGGCTGACGGAGCTCAGGTCGAGGAAGTCTGTGCTCGGCAGCATCGACCTGCCACTGGCACACACAGAGTCAGACACATGGCAATGAAAGGGGGTCTGACGCCTGGGACGTCAGTGAGGCGGGGATCCAACACCTTTTGCACTTTTAGTCAAAGTTTTGATTTCGTGTTACATGTGTCAGAATTTTAATGATGCTGATAAAAGTTGCTCACAAAACGGCTTATTATGTGCGTTAGTGTGAGTTTGTTTCGGTGAATTCATGTGTGTGTATTCTCGTATAAGTGTGGGGCTAAGTGTTAGTGTAAGTGTAAGTCTGCGCATCTCCGTGAAGGTGTTCCTAAGAGTATTATCCTTTGAGCGTATTTTAGACTCATAATGCGAGCTGCTTTCCTCAGCTTTTTAATTATATGAAAACTCTGACACGGGCCACAAACAAGTTTTTAACTTATAAAATTCGTTTTACTTTAGAATTAGTAAAATAGTTAAATTGCTTTAAATGTTGTATATTCTCTCTGATATTTAAGATATATTTTGATGACAGATAGTCTAAGTCGGCGTGTCAAAGTCATGGAAGATGGAACATATTTGTCTAAATTGTTTACAAACTCGGGTAAACACTTGCCAAACACTCACGCTATGTAATATGATCTTATTATGGAATTAATCTGAGACAAAATAATCAAACACGTTAGTAGCATTTCTTGTGAAACTATTGCAGTGTAATCTTAATCAATTGTAGTTAACCAACGATTTGCAATGTCACATCTCTAGTAAAACACCTAAATTCATGGCTTAAATAAAATGTGCATTTTAGAGTGAATAAACAAGAAGTAATGTTCACGATAATTACCCGAAGCCAAAGCGTTTTTAACCAGTTAAAAGCCATAATTTAGCTTTTCGTTTCAGCGTGGCGAAGCGTGTGCCACTCGCAGTCAGGACCTTCTGGCATTGCCATCGCGGATGCCAGTGCCCCAGGGTGACCCAGTGGGGTGTTAACGGGGAGGACGGTAAGCACGGTGAGGACGACTACAATGATGGTGACTATGACGACGTCAGCAGCTAGCTCAAACACTTTACAAAGGGCCAACTGAACAAAGCCACTTGAGGTGCGCTCGAGCACTTTAACGGCTGCATGTCAACACACGCAAAAGCAGACATACACACACATAAACACATACACAAACGCAGACACTGGCAGCAAAGTCTCTGTTTGTGTGTGTGTGCGTTTAGGGCTGTTTTAACACCTTTTAGCCGGCCGGCGAAAGTGAAGACGGGGCTGAACTGGAAGGGAATGGCAATGGCAATGGCAATGTCGTCGCTTTGCGTTGCTGTTTAAAATGTTAATGAGCTTTTAGGGTCGCCCAGTTGTGTGGGTGTGGGTATGTGGGGTATTGGGTATGTAATAGTCGTTGCCTCGACCGGATGTGGTGCTGCCAGCTTCCGGTTTGCTGAGTCTTAAGCGCGCGCTACGTGAGTGGTGTGCAAATAGTTTCAATTGCGGCTTTTGCACCGTTTGCTTTATTTATTTTTATTAAAACATAAAGAGGTGAAACGAGCTCTTGAGAAAAAATGGCATTGACTTTGTTAACATTGCGTTAAATTGTGGTACATTCATTAAAACGTGCTGGTATATAATGAAAACCGGGTAACAGAGCCGACAGCTGCCACTACAGCGGCACTCCAGTTCTTAAGTTTCTGCGTGCAAAGTGCCAGGGGAAACATCCAAGAAAAGCAACATTCATTCAGACGGACGGAGAGAGAGAGAGAGAGAGAGAGAATGACACTCACTTGCACTTTTTATCAGTAGTAATTCTCAAAGCCAAGACAATGGCCATTGCTGAAAACTTTGCCAGCAAGTGCATAAAGTTGGCCTGAACCTGAATACAATGCCCAATACTCGAAACTTAAAATGTATACGCGATAAGCGACAGGAGCAACAGAAGCGACAACTTTTCTTTTGTATTCTGTTGTTGTCTTGCCTCTTGGTCAAATCAACAAACTGTACAAAAACTAATCAGCGCGGCGAGCAAAACAAAGGCTGCCAACAATGCGAGCCAGTGAATGAAAATTCAAGTACAAATAGGAGTGCTTAAAGTGTACTCAAAGTGTGTACTTAAAGAGTTAAAGCTTTGCCCACATTACGCATACGTCACGTGCTCGGCCAGCCCGAAGACCAACATAAATAAATTTCAATGCTCTGCAAATGATAATAAATGTAAAATAAAAGCAAAATGCTGCTGGATAACAAACCCATATTAAAATTAAGAACAAAGTTTTTGCACAAGAAGTCAAAACAATAACAAGGACAACGTATTATATTTTAGCTAAGCGAGGGTTGCTCAAACTATTTCCTACATTGAATGTGGACCGGGAGACAAATATATTGTAAATGCCCTTTGTTTTATCAATTAAAATATTTGAATTCCCTTTATAAATAATAGTGTTATTCGAAATGTTATTTATATATCTTGCACATTGAGGGAAAACAATATTTGCTTCGCTTCAGACCTTAACTATCTTTAAATTACCCTCGCTAAAAGACCAATGTTTCGCATTGTGCTTTTTGCACATGATTTTTACCATTGCCAGTTGTGATAATGTTTATTTTATCGGCCACGACACATTCTGCTGCACTTTTGGCAGCACTTAGTACAGAGCCTGGCCGGGTCACAAAAATAACATATAAAAGAAGAACATACCCAGCTACAGTGGCTGATTCTACTGGAACTGCTGAAGAAAAAAAAAAAAAAAAAACAAAGAATAAAACAAGGAACAGTTTGCGTATAGTTTGTCCATTAAAAGTTAATATCACTTTGCAAAGTTGCAGCAACTTGTGCAACTGCAACTGCAACTGCAACTGTCACTGTGACTTTCAGTTTCAGTTTCGTTTTGGGTTTGGTTTTTGGTTTGGGTCCACAACTTTCTGGCAGCGACAATCAACGATTTTCATAGTCAGTTGCACATGTAAAACAAAGAGACTGTGGCATATACAATTTGCTTATGGCTGCAGCCTGCTAATTTATTGCCCCGGGCCGGCGAGTGAGGCAGTTGCACGCTCCACGGATGAACCCACTCACATTTAATTCATTTTAATGGCCATTGACGTTGACATTTATAGCGTTTTCCTTTCGCCCGCTTATAATTCCCATAATCTTTACGCAATGCCCAAGCAAAGTATTATTTCTCTCCGTATCGTCCCTTCCCAACCTCGACCTCGACACCTCGACACCTCGTCCACTGAAAAGGAAGCCATTATACGAGGAGTCGCCGGAGTCCGACGCTAACGACAACGCCAACACCAATGCATGAGTAAGCTGCCAACAAAAGGACAGTGAAGGGAAAGGAGAACTCATACGACGCGTGGTACACACCGTGCGCAAAGTGAATAATGATAGAGCGCTTTAATGCTTTTATTGCAACCGATTGTACTATAGGAAATCCGTTATAATCCACAGCAACTGACAATAAACGAAGATGTACGAAGAGGCCCAGGACCACACTCTTAGCTAGGCACAGGACGTGGCGTAAAATTCCTCCACTAATCTGTGACTGCTAAATGAAAAACTATCCGCTTGTCTTAAGCTGTAGCCCGGTTTGTCTGAAAATCCTGTGCCAGAATCAGCCTTCAGAGCCGTTTTAAGTTGTTGTTGTTGGTGTTGTCCTTGCTGCGGCTCCTATTCATTTGTTTGTTGCCTTTTGTCCCGCCAACTGCTGTTTGCCCTGTCTATTCCCTCACCTTTGACTATCTATGGGTCAAACCAATTGTGTCTATCGCTGCCTCAGACTCAGGCTCTTCTACTTCTTTCTCTAGCTTCTGGCACTTTTGAAAGACTCCTTGTTCCTGATTTCAATCATCTTTTGCATGAATGCCAAGCTCGTAATGAGCTTTTTGGATATTCTAAGTCCACTGCTAATAAGAGGCCACCAGAAAGACAAAGATACTCTTTCACACATACCCAGACACACACACACAGCCACACACACACACACACACACACACACACACATACACACTTTAAACAGCTTAAAGAGTAAATGTGTTTGTTATTTGATGCTTATTCTCTCTCTCTCTCTCTCTCTCTCTCTCTCTCTCTCTTTGTTTGCTTACGAGTTAGTGCTTGTCTGAGACTTGGCGCACGTTGCTCCATTTGGCTTAGCACGTTTTAGCCACCAGCCAAACAGGCAACAGTCGACAGGTTCATGGCTTTATTAGTTTACGCATAATGACAAAAATGGGTCGGCACGTAATGCGTGTGCTTTGTTTATTTTACTTTGCTGCAAGGATTTTTATGCCTCGCAGTCGTAAAACGCCTCTGGTGCGCTTCTTTAGTCATGCAAGGAACAGAGAGTCCAGCCTTAAAGCAAGGATTATTTAAAGAAATACTCAAAGTTTTAAACTAAATTAAATAAATATTCCAATTCTCAGAAGCAGCAGGCAGCCTCTCTAAACGAGCGCAAATTCAAAGTGAGCAATCTAGTCTTACAACTCATATAATACACATCTCAGCAATTTCTTCAAGCTTGTTTGTAAAAATGTATAAATGATGTAAGAACAAATTATTATCATAATATTTCCAAATCTTGAACCACAAATTCCTTTAAATTATTATTATTTATCACTAATGACGTAATACTTAGTTTTTGATAGAGCTTGTGCCTAATGCAATATAAGGGTATAAGCGTATCTTTCTGAATATCTTATGTATTTGTGGATCGATCTTTATGAAATTTTCAGGATTGCTTTGAAAGAGTGTACATTCAGATTTATAGGCTATAATTGTATTGCAAGTAGATTTTTTTGATTGGCAGGGGAACAAGGAGAGGCATCCAAAATTTGCAATGAGTCTTATCTGCGTATGGCCAAATTTGGTTTGTCTAGCTCTCAGAGTTGCTGAGATCAACGAATACATACTTCTGCCTCTGCCAAATATAAATAATCAAGAAATTCTTAAAACATAACTATCAGAGTAACAAATGTTACAAATGTGTAGACCATCAATTCTGACTTATAATGATTAATTATTATTATTTTATATACTTTATCTTTTGTATCTTATATCTTCCAATTTTAGCATTAGTTCCATTCAAGTCTAATTTGTCGTCTGAAGTTAATTAATTTATATAGATTTTTCCTGAATACGTTAATGACATATTTTGAATATGTTCTGACTGCTATATTCTTCAGAACATAGAAATCTTAACCAATTCAAAAAAAAAATAAGTAGTCCATTTGGACTGACAGACTCGGTGTCTGCGAAGGGACAATCAGAGGGTGTCATCGAGATCGCTCTTCTTCATTTTTAATGTGTTGCGATGATTTATTGCTCTCATCCCCCGAACACTTTACCGGCCCCAGAAGCTAACGATGCAATGGGTCTGATTTCGACTTGTAAGACGAGTCAATGGGAATGCTCGAAATCAATGGCATTGACTCTGATGTGGGATGCGATGGAGACGGCTTCGTCATCGTGAAGCGCATACATCAAGACGTATGCTTGAAATGGAGGTTACGTTTTGAATGTGAGTGCGAGTGTGAATGTGAATGTGAATGTGAATGTGAATACTCCTGTCGAGTTTTTGTTTACGTATGCGTGACGCATCGCGTGGCCGCTAAGCTGCAAATCTCTTTAAGATGATACTTTGCAACATTTACAAATGTTTTAGTGCCTGCCTGCCACTCCCCGCCACTCCTCTATCCCGTACAGCCTGTTTGTGTGCGTGTGTGTGCGTGTATGTATGGGTTACTCTACGTCTGTGTTTGGGATTAGCATTCCGGGCATATCTTACATTTATGTCGGATGTTTCCGTTGCATGCAGCAAATGTGTGCCAAAAGGGAGTGGCCGGAGTCCAATTGGGAGCCTGGGAATCGGGTAATGTTACGGTTACGGCTCGTTATGCTTCTACCCTAACATGAAGTTGTTCGTGTTGCTTTTACTGTTGCCATTGTTGATGTCAATGTTTTTGTTGATGTTGATTCTGCAGCAATGGCAGTTGTTGTTTGTTTGACTCTGTTGGTATCGGTATCTCGACTCTGTTGCTTTTGTTCTTGACTTATCCATCTCTATAACACATACATATACATACACACATACATAGCCAAGCACACGTACAGACTTACACATTGAGTGTCACATACTTATATGTATACAATATATTATAAATTTACATGTATGCTCGTTTGCCATGGTCTGACTGTCCACTTATATTTGATGTTTATGTCTGTTGATGTCATACACACACACACACACACACACACATGCACACACTCAAAAGTATGTATTATTGGAAATTGTTTACACTACATTTGCGGTTGGCCGCTTTGATTTGGTATCCTGACAATAAAGGTGTCAATTGGAAACACACAAAGCCAAGTGAATTTGATTAGACAATTGCCTGCCAGACATAAATTTAATTATCCTTAGTGCATATTGGCCCACTGCTTAGACCAGCTCAGACCTGTTCAAGTTATAAAGGGCAACCGCATATAGCACAATCATTTGTAGATGTCTCCTTACCTAGCTGACGTCTTAGACAATATTACTCATACGTATATTGGCACTATGTTTTTTTCTTAGCCAACATAATGTATGACAGCTGAAACGGTTACGGTAACTGTAACGGTAAAGGTAACGCCTCCTTGACACTACTCCCGTTGCCAGCTGGCTTTTAACTTTGGCGCTTTCTTGTTTTCAAAACCTGCTAAAATGAGATAATGTGTATGTGTGTCACACTTTTGCCAACCTGCCTCTCGCTTCGTGACTGCAGCATCCGCTCCCTCCTTCGTTCCCTTCTCCCGTCATATGCCGCTGCTCTTTTTGTAGTTTGCTGTTGTCTGTTGTTCTTGCTGGAGACTTGAAATATGTTAGCTTCACGTTGAGCTCATAAACTAACACTAACACCTTGACACGTGCGCTTTTTGTAGCCAAACACTTTCACACACACACACACAGAAACAGACCCACATACACACACACACACCTACACACACAGTCATACATATAAATGTCATTAAAATTGCAGTAAGAGTTTGGTTTGGCTTGGCTCGGATCAGCACAGCTTGTCCTTACTTGGGAACGACGAATCTCTTCTTGCTTCTGGGTGCTAAACTGGAATGCGCCCACCGTCTTACAAAGATATTACTTAGGCTTTGTCCTGACTGCTAGGATAATGTGGTTATATTAAAATGGAAACTGGCTTATCCGATGCATCCTTTGATACGGATATAAATTGTATACGAGATAAGATAGTAAACGTACATTGTTGATTGAGTATAAATTGTGTAATTAAAATAGATAATGAGATTGTAAAGTTTTTAATATATGCGTATATTTATAAAATATAAATAACTAATAATATCCTTTTTAGAAGGGTATATTAGTGACCGACTTGATTTGCTTTTATGTTGTCATTTTTTACCTTTTTCAAAGATACATCTTTTTGTGTTGTCGCACTTACAGAACTATACAGACATTTTATTTCATATGCATGTGTGTGTGTGTGTGTGTGTGTGTGTGTGTGTGTGTGTGTGTGAGTGGGTGTTGCCCAGTGGGTATGCTTGTGTGCGTAACTACTTTTGTTTGCTTGTGATGTGTGTTAAAGGTGGGCAAGGGTGTGTATCTATGTGTGTGTGTGTGTGTGTGATGCTGTAGCTGGTTTCATAAACGCGCTCACTGCACCACTTGATTTATTTTTCAGCTAAAAACGTGCTTAATCATATTAGAGTGCATTTGTGTGATTTAGTGTAAAGCAGAGACAGATAGAAATACTAGAGAAACTGCAAAGTGTGAAGAATTTAAGTTGAAGACAGTGAGAAATAAAGATGACAATTGGCTTTTTAAGTAATTTCGTGTTTTTCTCATGACAGATGATAATGTTAAATTTACGATTTTCTCTAGTTCAATTTGAGTCGAATAACTTTTGTTTATTGATATACTTATAATTTATCTGAGATTTAAACTTAAATCGTCTTTATGGTTAATATAGACCGAGTTTAGACAAGACATATGACTCAAAGCAATATCAACTAATTAGTAACAGGAAAGAAACTAAGAGTCAAGTGTTTGACTCTGAAATACTCGTTACACAATTTAGACAAAGATAACATAAGTATGTGGATGTGGCAGTCTTACCTGATTTGCATTTCCGATAAGGGACATTCAGGACACTTGAAACACACATTATTTGCATCTGCATCATCAGTTCAATGAAGTTATATATGTCACATTTTGTCTATCTACCTCTTAAAAGTCATAAAGCCAACGGTTTGTTCAGGCAGACATGGCAAGATGCATTCGGCTGTTAATAGTGATCATGAATATATACCTAATATGAATATATATCTTCATTGCAACGAATACAATGTACACTTGCATACTAGTAACGGGTATACAAGCCGCAAGCTAGACCATTCAGTGTATCTAATGAGTATTATGTTGAGCCAACAAATTGAAGTAATTTGTCATTAAAGCTCAATGGACATTTGGTTATTATCTCATCAAACTAGAGGCCCCAAATGCATTGTCGTTTACTTTCACAAAACGGTCAACATCATGGCCAGGCATCTCGGTCAACTCTTGTATGTGCGTGACTGCTTGTTCGAGAGTGTGTGCGTTTCAGACTCCGCTGAGACTATGCCTGTCAACGTCCAGAACATCAGCATAAGCTTTAGTTATGCTCGGACAGCAGAGACAGCAATTGCGGCCCAGAGTCCTGTTTGACTGACCACGACCGCACCCAAATACCGCAGCAACACAGACACAGACACAGACACGTAACGCATGACACGCCCACAACTGGCAGGAGACAGTCGACAGTCGACAGACGACAGACGACAGGCGAAGGAGGAGCTGAAGGGTTGAGCGTTTCTTGCACGTTGTGCGCTTGTGGCATGTGTGAATTTTTCATTAAAATTCAAGTGACATCAAAAGGGTTGACTACTGTGAATGGCAACGGCAACGGCGACGGCAGCGGCAATGGCAACGGAAACTCTCAGATCATGTGGCAAGTGTATCTCTATGTGTGTGTGTGTGGGTGTCGATAGTGACAACTGTGATGACATATTTTGCACTTGTACAGTGTCACACACACACACACACACACACACTAACACACTCACACACTCACACTCCAACTTGCATAAGTAGTTAGCTGTCATCACTTAGTCAGTTGTCAAATGCAACTAGGACGTCATTTAGCCCATTCTATGGTCAATAATTGGCATATGCTTTAAGATCGAAATTACTGCAACAATCGTAACAGAGATTCCTCACAGCGCTCATCTCCTCATAAGCATAATTTATGGCGCAACCATTCAGAGGATCCCAAAACAGCACTCTGCACCATTCGCGACTCACGCAAAAATAATTAAATTTAAATATTAAACAGCTTCTACGCATTTGTCAAGAAATCTAGTAAATTTCGCACGCAGAGACCATAATTCATCGCAAAAACCGCAATATACTTTCCAAAGTAGATGATAAATAGACAGATAAATTGACATCTCACGTGCTACTGCAGCATTGTTTATTAACTGGGCCGAAATTATAGCCAAATTGAGGATACTTGTGTATCTATAATACACTTCTTTACCTCTAATACGAGTCTTGACATAATACATATGACGTATATTAAGCTTTAGACAAAAAAATAATACATTTATATTACGATTACTAAATGTTATTAAGAAAATAATATTTAAGACAAAATTATAAGAGCTCAGATGTATTTTCGACTTTTTTGAATAAAAGGATCGGCAGATAGACTCAAATTTCCCTATGATTTGCGTACAAAGTAAAAGCCCGACAAAACTCACAGTTAACCATCTGGATCCTGTCAAGGCCAACATTGCCAGCAACAAAAACAACAGTTTGAACAACACGAAACAAACCAAAATAAAAAGAAAAAACAAATATGCTGAAATAGACTTTTGGTTTTTCATCTTTTGGCCAAATTGTTTATGCAAATTTTGAATAAATAAACAAGATTGTTAATTTAGTTAAATATTTCATTTTTGTGCCGTTTTCATCAGCAAAATTTTATCTGAGGTCCACGTCCCAAGCTGGAGAACTGGATGCTACGTGTTGTAGGTGTGGCCCATTGGTAGGCGGTTGTTGTCATGAATTTTGATGCCGACACTCATTAGGCGATGCCAACAAGGATGTCGAGAGTTCTCTGCAAAGGATTGTGACTGGTTGGCTGGTTGGTGGGTTGGTTGCCTGGTTGGTTGGTTGGTTGGTCGGTTGGCAGAGTGTGCCGGAAGCAGGATGATTCCGACGCCGTTGCTGATGCCTTCTGTAGTTGGTTTTTGTTGTTTTTAGCCAAAGGCGCAATAAAATATTTTTGTATTTGTTTGCATATTGCTGGCCCCGTCTGTATTTTCTATCTCTCTTCCTTTCTTTCCCACTGGCAGTGAGTGTGTGTGCGCTTTATGTTTGTATTTCTGCACATGTACAAACACATGTTAATTGGCTGTAATTGTAAGACTTGCCAGTTACATAACAAAAGACTGCATAGTTTAAGCAGAATTTTAAAGCAACAACAACAACAATGCAAACAAGTGAAATTATCATAAAACTTTTGCCAAATATTTGCCATTGTAATCAAAATTTAAGTAGGGTAAGAAAAGTTTCAAAGAGTATATTTTTTGGGACCTGGCTGCTGCCGGTCGTCGTCGGTTAGTCGAAACCTCACTCGCCTTCGCGAGGGTCACAATATTTATGGCAACAGTCGCCACATGACTTTGAACTATGCGTATGACCAGGCAAGCCCACCCTCTCCTCTCTACCTCCCCCTCCCCCACCAACGTTTGCCATTTTAATAAACTTCATATGTCGCATGTCGCCATTTTCTCTTGCTTTGTTTTTTTTATTATTTTCTTTTTTTTTTTGCACGTTGCGCTGCTTTTTCTGGTGTTTCTGGCATTGCCTGTGCAGAGCAGCTACAGTCTTGCGGCTTTATTAGTCTGTGATTTATGTAGTCAAAGATAGTGCACAGCTAGTCAGGCCAGAGCCAGAGCCAGAGCCGGAGCCTGAACCAGGACCATGACTAGACCTGAAGCCACATTGTTCCGTGTGGATGTCCTGGCGAGAAATTTATACATGGGCCGCAAGTAGTCGGGCGTGGACAAATGAATGACATGGCACCGCTCGGTTGCCTTCTTTTTAGGCAGTTAAATTGAACTAATCACATGGCCAAGATCTTCTTCCTGCTGCCTTCAATATGCTATGCAGGTTTATGGCCAACAGGCAATTTAAAAAGCAAATTATTGAGTGCTTTATATTGAGTGCACATACATACGAACCCACACATGTATAAATGATAGATTCTTATGTATGTCATACTCACTGGATAGATGGATATGCTTATTTGGCATTATAGTCACGTATTTGACGCAATGTTTGGGCCTTTAATTCGTTGAGCTAAGACGCGGCTCATAGCACGTCGTGGTAATTATTTACAGGAGCGCAGTACTGCAGAAAAGAAAATAAAGCATTCAACAATACGAGTATAATAACATATCATACGTAATATTTATGATATGTGTGGGAATTACGTCGTAAACATATTTATTTTATACACGATTTCTCGCAACCTGCGATATGAATAAATTGGCAATGAACTGTCAGAAACTGGAATTGGATAATTCTATCTCTCCCCCCATAAAGATGAATTTTAAAGAGCTATTTACATTTGTCATATATGTTTCAAGAATTATTTTACAGTTAAGAGAAATTGTATCTCAATACACATTGTTCTGAAACATTTTCTCTTATAATTTAAACTTATGTATAATTAATAATACATTTAATAATTAATAAATAAGCATTATTTTATAAATTAACTATCAATTAGTCATTAATTATGTTTTATTAAAGTGCCAGCCACATTTTACACATTTTGGTTTATATTCTTTGTTTCAGTATTCGTATTTCAAAAAAATAATGATAATACAGGATTGTTTGCGAAAACTTATGATTTGATGGCGGCTAACAAATATTTATACTCAATTAACAGAGTCCAACTACAAAAGTGATATTAGTATTCGAATGTGAATGCGAATAGTCTGGGACAGACATTCACGCTGTCCACGTGTCCATGTGAATGTGTACGAGTGTGATTATGAATGTGCATGTGAATGCATTGCTATTCAAACAGTTGAAATCATACATAGACAGACAGCAGACAAATGGGCAAGTAGGACAGACTTTGGCCCGGGACGAACAAATATGGTGAGGCCAGAGAAAATATTTTCAATTTCCATTTAAAAAGAGTGCGATGGCACGGGGGGAGCGAGTAATGGAAGGGCCAGGAAAATCTGATGGGTTTGTAACGGATTGCACTGTTTTCGAGTATTATGAAAATTAAATTTTTCATTCCAATGCATCCGCTCAGCACAGGCAGAAAGGCAGACAGAAAGACTGACAGATAGGCTGACAGACAAGCTGACAGATTGACTGAAAGACAGACCGACTGGGGGACAGACTCGGTTCCTCGGCCTGGTAATAAATGCAGGGAAAAGGCTGTTGCATATTATTGTGGCACGCTCATAACACTCCAGGCCACCAAGGGACAGGCTACCCAGAGAGGGATACCCCTATTGATGCCGAAGCTTAACTGCATATCAATGCGCTCAATCGGTAGAAATTTAATAGTCATATAAGTGCGATACGCACCACAAGGCATGAACGATGAATGATGAACGATGAGCAATACACGTTGCCGATCATCAAATTATGGATGTGCGATGAGTGCGAATCTGAGTACGAGTGCCAATATGAATGCGAGTATTTGTGTGTGTGTGTGTGTGTGTGTGTGTGTGTGTGTGTGTGTGTGCGTATGTGTGTGTGTGTGTGCGTTGTAAGCGCATTGAATTAAATTGCAATTTCACATGTCAGTTAGCTTGTAATGCGTTTTGGATTTTCATTGCAATTTGCCTCAATCTTTAACAAGGTTTGAAATGTGAACAGATACAAATGTCTTTCTTTATTCCTGCACGTATTCAGTTGTAGTAACAGCAAATCGGAAGTAATTTCAATGCTTTATGTCTATATTCCAAATTACTCAAGTATCGTGTCCAAGGGGTTTGGGCATTGGACTTTGGGAAGACTGTACGCTAATTGGCCTATGACATCTGCATATCTATTCAGCCGAAGCATAGAAATTGCCGTTAAAGAAATAACATTTTAATTTAAGCGTGTAGACGGAGCTAAGGCGCATTTATAGCTATCTGCCACATCCCTATGCCCCTTTCTTCTTGCCGCACGTGGAACGACCTGCAGGCGAGCTGCTTTTATGGTGGCAGCATAAGCTGAGCATTTTATTCGTTCGCAATGTTTATTAATGAAACTGTTTGTGATTTGCATTTTAATTTATGCAAAAACACAAAAATATATATATGTATATGTGAATGTGAATGTATTACACAAGGTTGTGTTTGTATGTGTCGCAAGTACTCGTACTACAAGTTCTGGAGCATGTACTCGTACTCGCGCAGGGAGCAAGCGGCTTCAATTGAAATTCAAAAGGAAGCAAACAATTTTTAATGTTCTCTACGCTGGCATTTTATGACGATGACAACGATGGCAACGATGGCAGCCAAACTGAATTGATAATTAACAAGGCAAATGCGCGTGTAATTAGCATTCATTGGAGCAACGATTCAAATCGTCAGACTCCTCTGCGCTAAAGGACATGCACACAATTCAGCTTTTTTATTTCTATTCTTAACATTTTTGCATTTGTTAAAGCTCTCGAAGTGGGCTTTGCTTTGACAGCAACAAATCCCCGACAGTCCAATGAAAAAGTGGGAGGAGCATCTGGACTAGAAGCTAACTCAAACCCCACACACAATATGTATTTATTTGCATTTATGTCCTGACTTGAATGCTGCAGCTTTTGCCGATTATCTTTCCCCATTATCTGTGTCTAGCTATACAATAATACCCCCCAACCTCTGGCTGTCAGTCAACCAGTTTCAAAGTCACTCACTGGATGCGCCTGAGCGTAAATTTAATGCGCTCCAATGCATTTCCATATCAAGTAAATAGAGTTTTACAATATATCCTTCGTTTCCCGCCCGATCCCTCAAGAGACCCACTCTATTCGTAATTGCAATTGTGTTGAGCTCTCTGCTATTGTTATTGTTAATAATTTCTGCTTTTATTTGCAAAAGTTCAACAATAATTTCTTGTTGTTGCATTGGATTTTAAAGCTAACAATCTTTAGATTTTCATTGTTTCGCTTTGTTGCTTGACGGTTGCCAATCAAATACGAGCAGCCAGAACAGCAGCAGCTGCTCCCCTTTTTCACTCTCTTTCTGTCTTTTTCTCTCTCTCCCCCTGCCTCTGATCTCCCAAAAGTTAATTAAGTCATTCAGTTTGCGCCCAGCAAACACGAATTGAGCCTTTTGAACGCTCATGATATCAAACGTTAACACACACACACATACACACACACAAACATATTCATACCCGCTTTCATAGAGAGTATGCTAACATAAGTTACTTACATGACGTTCCCGTGTCCATGCCATGCAGACTAGTGTAAAACGGGCTTTCGACTCAACGCATTGTTTGCTTAATGTAGATGGCTGAGTTAGAGGGAGGGGAGAGGAGTTAATGTTAAAGCAAAAAGCAACAACACTTTAATTTCAAGCAAATGCATTCTTTGTGGATTTGTGTGTTTATCAGAGTGTGTGTATGTGTCTGTGTATGAGTGTATGAGTGATTGAGTACGCATTGAGTAGATACAATCCAGACTTTGAGGCTCAATGTGGTTGATTTGAGACTTGAATTTGTTACAAAAAAGATTCTTATGGCAACATTCTACTCGTATCATTAAAATTTGCTAAATTGTAATGTGTGCAACAGGCAATGCGGATATCTGTGTTTTGTGCATCAACAAGAAGCAGGTATAGTTAATTTCATCTACGCAGAACGTATCGACAAATGCAAAGACAGAATACACTTACTGTGACTTAATTCCATTTGTCGAGAAATGGTAGTGTTCCAAAATTGTTGTCAGAGAGGCCCTGCAAATTACCACACACGAATTCAACAGTTAAATGTTGCCAAGGGCCTATGACTATTTGCCTTTTGCTGGCTGATTTCCGAATGATGGTAGACAGCATGGAAATGCATCTGAGATCGAGGGAAAATGACACAAGGATGCCAATGCACACAGTTGACAATAGAAATTGACTGGGGAGTTTTGGTGAGTGAGTGAGGCATTGGCAATAACCAAAGTGCATGTGTCCTGTTCCATTGCTGTCCAGTGCACGTTTGACAATATGCTCAGCATGTTGGACAAAAAAAATAGTAAACTATTGGCACACACATATACAACACAACTACATACAAGTAGATCACACTATTATGCACATGGGACTATTCCCATTCGAGTGTTGTGCAACCGACATGTGTGTGAAAGTTGCCAAAAAAAAAAATAGCGTTAGCAACTTTTCTGTTGCGAGCCTTTCACTAAAACCCGCATGTGGTTATTTATGGCAATTAAAGGACTAATGATGTCGCAACATAGTTGTCCAGCTCATGACGCCTCCAACTCCAACCCCAACCCCAATTCCAATGCCAACTTCAACTAAAACTCCGACTTCGTCCAACGCCAAAGCCAAACTGTTCAGTTCTAATTTCATGTCTCTGTCTGAGTGCAACTATCAAAATACCCTACCAACGAGTAGCACTTCTCAATTATAATGTGCTTAAATGGATAGTAAAGGATAATAGTTGATTTATATATGTTGAATCAGAACTCTTAATGGTTTATTGTCAAAGTTGTTGGGTCCACTCTCCTATGTAGTGCATTTAAATTGCTTTAAATTAGCCTATAACTAAACGGATACCCATTCAAATAATAGTTTAACTTATGATGAAAGCTAAAGAAAGTGTATTTAATAATCGCATATGCTTATAATTTCATTTAATTATAAAAATGTATCCAAAATTTGGGTTGCCCAAGCGAAACTAACTTGAAATTCAATTAATTTGTATGTTGCAATGAAAAATGTTACAACTTTAGTGCGTGACTGAAGAGCGGTTGCAGGGTACCGGATGTGATAACGATAACAACGACAACGGAAACGCCCAGGACACAGCGTTGGCGGGCGAGACAAGGCAGACAACCACTTCAATGACCGACAGGAAGTTTTGCCTCTGCTACCTCTGCAAGCTGCAGCTTTTGAGCTAATTTTGACAGTTTTGTGGCAGCAGCAGAGAGAGAGAGAGAGAGAGAGAGAGAGAGAGAGAGAAAGAACGAGATAGAGAGAGAGGCGGGGGGGACAGTGAAAAGTGGAATAGCAGCAGCAGTTGCATTTGCAGATATCCAGGACAACCAAAGGAAAGTTGAGAGAGAGTTGATAGACTAGAAGAAGCAGGTGGGAGAAATGGAATGTTGGGCGAAAGGCATTTCATTGTGTGCCCAGTAATTTGATTCGCATTTCAGTCAGTCAGTCAGATAGTCAGTGAGACAGTCAGTGAGTTCGACATGGCGAGGACTCTGGAGTGTTAAAGTTTTGAAGCAACATTAACTGTTGCCAAATTAGTGGCCGAGATCAATTAAACTAGTAGAAATTAGATTTTGCCCATGGGAAAGCAGCTATGGCAATGGCAATGGGAATGGGAATGGCGGCTCATAAAGTCCATAAAGCCAAGTGGCTAACTGGCCAATTGGCGAACTGGCCATGATGAGGCCAACTGTTAAATCATGAAGCAAGCCACTCACATCCATAACAACAATAACGATAGCTCTTGCAACGAGATGGGAGTGCGGCGAGATGGGATTGTGGCTTCTCCTGATGCAGCAGGCGCATCTCATGACTGCACGCTCGGATGCTCATTTTAAATTGACTTCAAACGTTGCTGCGTGACGAGCTGCATGAACATGGAGTTCGCAGCCATGGCCAATAGCATTGGCCAGGATGTCGGTCGACCCTTGCCCAGTCTCCGCCCATTTGGGACATTGCAAGCACGCACGCATTTCGATGCCGTGACGAACGTGGACAGGCGGTTGGCCACTTGCTTCCAGCCCCTGAAACTCACTTGGTAAGCCACCAACAATATGGTTAACACTTTCTGCTACGAATGAAGGTCTCTCTAATTGTGGCACATAATTTATGAAAGTGTGTGCGCCTCTAAATGGAACCGAGTGCATTCAAATGTCCCGTGTCGACATCTTCTCACAGTCTTGGCTTAAACCCACATTAATGCGCAGCTGAACGTCAGCTGAAAAAGAAATAAAAATTACAAATTTCTCAAATTAACTAAGCAAGTGCTTCACAAATCTCAATCCCCATGATATCGCCAAGTAAATTTCAACGAAATTGAAAGTTTGACTATGATGCACAGAGAACAGCAGAGAACAAAGTAATCCCTTGTTAATTGGAGTAATGTTGGCGAAATCAATTTGCAGAACATTGTTAAGAGCACAAGACACTGACTGTTATGGCTTCAAGGCCAACCTGCAGCTTCTTGCGCGAGTATAAAATGAAAAAAGTTGAACTAAGACTCGGCAAAAAGAAAGTGTAAACGAAAATGTGGCAAGGGGGAGGGAGTGATATGCACCAGGACGGGGTGGAGACAATTCGGCAATGTGGCATGAGTATGTACAGCAAAATGTTCAAGAAATGGCAAACTTTTTGATGCTCCCAAAAACTCATTAAAAAGGATTTGACACGTGAAGTGCGAAAAACTTTTTATTTTTATATTATTTCCCTTTTACATTTTTATGGCAACGTGTGATGGACTCGCTGTGTGTGTGTGTGTTTTTGTGTGTGTGTGTGTGTGTGAGTATAAGTAGGAGTGCGAAAGTGAGTGTGCGTTTGAGGTGTGTGTGTTGATTGCCATTGCCAAGGAGCAGGGCTCACATCAAAATCAAAATCTAACTTCAACTCCAACTCCAACTCGAACTCGAATTCAGTGAGTGTGTGAGTGTCGCTAGAATTTGTGGATTGAATTTCAATGGCGATTGATGACGACTGCAGATGTATGCATATGTATAGGTATATGTGTATACACATAGGTGTGTGTGTACAGTTATGTGCAGGCGTTAGCATCGGCAGCTGTGGAAGTGCTGAGGCTGCCAAGGCCAGAAACGGGGCTGGGCATCGAGTTCGGTTGGCTTTTTGGCTCATTTTATGATAATGTTCAAACCTGGCGTTAATGAGCTCTTAAGCTTAAATAAGAAACGTGATTTAGTTACTAAGTAAACTACCAAATAGTCGGTATCTAGCAAAGGAAGTGGGGGCCGGAGACAGCACTCAAATAAGGGGTAGCCGTGCAAGTTTTTGGTAAAATCTGCGCTTAATTTGAAAAGTTGGCTACGGTAAGAAGGCCTCTCTCAATGCTCAGCAGGTGTAATAACTGTGGAAATACATACTCACACACACACACACACACACACACACACAGGCACACACAAACCACTATACATATATATACCAATCGAAGTCAATGGAAACTCGCAACTTTTTGCATACAACTTTGCCCACTTAATTGCCAAATCAGTCGAACAGGGAACTAATGAAAAAACTTTTCGATTTATTTGCAGCATTTCTTCGATTCTGTTGCTAGTTGTTGCCATTGACGTTTTTGGTATTTGGTATTTTCGCTGCACGGTTTGGTCAGCTAGCAACACGTAGCCATTATTCAGACTTATGTCAGTTTTAATAATTTGTGTGGCTGTCAAAAGGCCAAAGTCGAGAGCTAATCAGAATCAGTAGACGGGAATTGAATGTGATGCAAACGCAAACGCAAACGCAGATGGAGTTGGTGATGGAGATGGAGAGTTGACAGTCCAATGTCGAACCCGAAACCCTTTTCATGATATGCAAATCTCTACGAAATTGAAATATGCAGATGTTCGTTTGAAAATGTATTTTACATTTTATGAAATTTGCTACATAATAAATTCGTTGGGGCGTCTGTCATGCTGCGGGGCGACTTAAATTAAGTAATAACTTTTATGCGTCTTGACCTCACACACATACATACACAAGCTCACACGCAGGCACAGCCACACACAGATACAGCCAGAATTTGTATTAGCTCGTTGACAATTTCTTGAATGGCTTTTGCCTTTGTGGTTGAAAGGTTGAGTGTGTGCTTGTGTGTGCGAAGCACAAGCAGATTTTCTTATTAAACTTATACAACAGCATTAATGTTAGGGCTTTTGTCTGTGTGTGTGTGTGTGTGTGTGTGTGTGTGTGTGTGTGTGTGTGTGTGAGGTGGTTCCGTATTTTCGGGTTAATTTTCATGCCAGTCCAAAGGTTAATGTGATTAATATTTACTTAATGAAATGAAGTTATCAAGTTGATTCTATCAATTTACACACAAACGCCGTCGTCTCAGACAAAGGAGCTCTCAGGCAATCAGAACTGGCGCCGGTGACGCTCTCTGATGAAGGTGTCCAGATGGTATCTGGCTCAGGGTAGACGGAATGACTTCAAATGCAAATAGCCAAGTGGTTTATGATTGACTTGATTTAGTTTTGTATAGCTAGAAAGTCATATTAGTTAAACGAGTTAGACAAATGACTGCTCAAGTGATGGCCAGGCAAATATTTGGCATTTTAACTTTACTTGACTTTGTTTGTCGATGCAAAAGTTGAGCGTGGTTCGTCAGGAGACGAAAGTGAAGTTATTGGGGTATGATTTAGCTGTTGTTGTTGTTGATGTGGTTTTTCCAATCAGACACCATTTGCAAAGGAATTTAATAAAAAGCAGTTCAATTAAACGCTCTTCAGATGGCTTTTCTTTCTCTTATCTCTTATCTGTTTCTCCATTCGTTAATCAATGCGTTTAACGTTTTCAATCAAGCAACTGGCAAAGAAACAGCTCAAATTCAGTTAAGCATTTCACTTATTTGCATATAAATTGATTAAAAAGAAAATACATACAAGGCAACCAACACACTCATACATTTATCCACTCCAGCTTTTCCATGTGTCAACGCAGCAAAGGACGAAAGGGTCCTCGGCTCGTTTCTGTATCGCTGCGTGTGTCTGAGTCTGGCCTTCGCCTTTCTATATCTGTTTCTGACTGACTTCGTATCTGACTATCTTTCTACTTCTTTTCTCTTCTCTTCCCTCTCATTCCCCTCATCTCTCTTTTTCGGCCATTTCTGACACTTCAAATGCGTATGATTGTTTCCTTTTGATCAGCGAATTGTGAATTGATTCACTGATTGAGTTCAGGTTCAGTTGATGCGACAACAACGTCAGCACACCCAAGAGGACACGTCAGACTCGATGTCACACTGATGGCATTGCATATATCTCAGCAACTGTTTTACCGATTAACTATAAGCTTTGATTAAGGTTTTAAGAAATGCTTCTTCTTTAATACATTTACGCTGTGAGTATTTCAGTTTATACATCTATATCAATCATGAAGTGAAAGAGATAAGTTCCAAAACAGTCCATTTATAGTTGCAAACTGGATGTAAGTTCTCGTTCTAAGTAAAAAGGAAGCTTTAATTACATTTGAATATATTTTATGAGTCCATTATACAATTAATTACTATAATTAACTTGTTCTGCAGCGTCAATAATTTTATTCCGGTCAATAACCGCTTTTAATGTTGTGGCCCGATGACCATAAGCTCTGTTGCCTGGTTTCTTTAGTCAACTGCCCTAAATATAAATCCACAGTCAATTGGCAGGTCTTTCGGATTTAGTTTGCTTTCAATTTGTGGGTCGGAATGTTCTTCGAGGCCGTGCGCAAGTCGAGCAGCCATCGCAGGCGCAAGGTTAACGCAATTAATTAATTAAATAGTTAATAAACAATTAAGAGCATTGGTATATGATAATATTTTAGTAATCTTTAAATGTGTGCGTTGTTTCCTTATTAAAAATGTCCAGTATGAAATGTAGTACATTCAGTTTATAAACTATAATTAATGCAACAACATGGCAATGCACTCAGCTCGTTTAAAACATTGTCACCTTAATAGCCAAAGGACACGCCAGAGCACTCAATCGACTATTCAATTAAGGATCTGCACGAATGGCGCACAAACATTGTCAAGGGAAATTGCAATGCATGTAATTTGCCAAATTACTTAGCCCTCTGAATCTTGAAAGGGCGATCCAATTAAATGAGTGGAATTCCAAGTGCTACAATTGTAAATGTAAATGCATAAACAGTAAAGACACCATCAAATATCAAATATGGAATTTCTGGTTGTAGATATCGCAGGGCATCCTCTGGATCTGAGTAAACTAGTTCATTTCTTTAGTTCAAGCGGATTAAAGTTCCAAATCGATATAATAACTAAAACTACAAAATTTTAAAAAGGTTTTTTATTTATCTTCTTGTTTTGATGTTCGTGACAAAATAGTAATATTAGGATATGAAAAATGTTGTTGCAGCTTATGGGGCAGCGCAAGGTTGCGGATATCATTGTATACTTTCAGGTGTTTTCGTTTTAATCTACATCAATTTATCAGCAGAGTGAAAATGTTGTATTTATTTGTGTTTCAGGCGCTTCAAGAGCGTCACATATTTGTCTCCGACAAACATTGGCCGGGGTAGAGCACGAAATTGCCCGACTGACTGACTAACTGACTAACTGACTAACTGACTAACTGACTGAGTGACTAACTGACTAACTGACTGAATGACTGGCTGACTGTGTGTGCATGTACAAGCCCGCAACTTTAATTGAAATAAAATGTTTTCAGTGCGGCGTGGCACAAAGACTGAACAGGTGGTCAGCGGCAAAGGGGAGAACGAGTGAGCGAGTAAGCGAGTAAGCGAGTAAGCGAGTAAGCGAGATAGAGAGACAGAGAGTGAGAGGAAAATTGAAATGAATGAATCAGTCAGACAGTTGGCCCGTCTGACTGGGTTTTGTGTCTGTGCGGCCCACTGTCTGATCCATATGACTATAAATGTTTATAAGTAAGTAACTAGTTTGAACCCCACAATCCACAGCCCACATTTCATTTCCATTCATTCCATTTCGCTCTCTGCCTTCCTCTCTTTCTCTCTTGCTTACGCTCTCTCGCTCTCTCGCTCTAACGCTCTTGCTGTGAGTGCTTAGCTGTTTATTCATTGCCGACACTTTATTTTCTCGTATTCAGTTTGCATTTCAAAGCCGCTAAAGAAACAAGTATCTTGGAGCTATCTATTCGGTTGATAGAAGAAAAACTTGCATCAAAAAGCACATTTTGTGTTCTCGTATATAAAGTGAAAAGGGCCATAGAAAAACACATAGAGACTCATTGCAATGGATGTAAGCTGTTTGGTTATTCTAGCTCTTTTTTTCCTTTGTGGTTTTATTTGTGTGGCTAAACCTTACTTTATTAGGACGACCTTCACCTTGGGTTTCAATTAAACAAATTGCACTCAAGAGCTTTTACTAAAATGAAAATAATTTCGCCAAAAGCGGAAAGAGTTAATGCCCAGCCAACATCACAAGATCAGCTGAGGCTGCTCGATGATTCATGTGTATGAAACCCAAGTGCGTCTTGACTTCTTCATATTTTTATGCTCCCCTTTGTTTATTATTTATTTGTTGTTGCTTTTGTTTATACAATCACTTTAATTATGCGGGCTGTGTTAAGTTTCAGGTTAGTCACATTTCATGCGTAGCCAAATCAGAAAATTAAGTAGAATTCTTTGCCAAAAGAGAAGGCCAAGTAATAGGAGATTAGTTGAAATGCTCGATTGGGAAATACCGTGTAAATAATTGCAGCTAAGTAAACTTCATAGCAAGCTGCTTTAATGTTTCTACTCGCAACTCACAGTCACAAGTTGACTTCTGCCCATTGTAATGAATCACAGTTACCTCAATTATTTTGGATTGAATCAATACTCAAATTATTGATTGACCGTATTTGCTTGCAGCCCTCTAATGGAGACCTATATACACTGGAAGCCAATTTGGTTAGCCAGTCGCTGAGGGAACTGACAGATGGCGCCGACAAGGATCCCATTACCAAGTTGCGTTTAATCTGCTTCAGTCGTGGCGCAACAGGCATTTTGGGTCTTGGCAGGTGAGTTCTTTGCCCTCGTTTGATGGACTTTAGGTGACACATCCTTCACAGCATGTACTTGAATCTAGAACAGCTAATTTAACTATTCAATGCTTATTTCATTATTTAGAGCTTTTCGCGCCATGGACGATGATGGCAGCAAGGCACTTAATGAGGAGGAGTTCATCTCAGGTATTCGGGATATTGGTCTGGATGTGACTGACGACGAAATTAAGCAGATGTTCAATACGTGAGTTGTTAGTAACATATACAAGACTCTTGAGCTAATTATCTTCTTAAACGTAGGTTCGATGAGGACGATAGTGGATCTATTAACATGACCGAGTTCTTACTTAAGCTACGCGTAGGTCACCCTAAATACCTTTAAAAGTTCTAAGTTCATATGCTATCTTTGTTCAGCCTCCCATGCCCCAGTGCCGTCTGTCGATCATCGATCAGGCCTTTGATAAGATGGACAGGGATGATGATGGTGTCATTACCATAGCCGATCTTAAGAATGTTTACTCGGTGAAGGAGCATCCCAAATATCAGAGTGGAGAGAAGAGCGAGGATGAGATTTTGACAGATTTTTTGCATAACTTCGAGGGTGGCCGTGGCAATCTGGATGGCAAGGTAGGTTCATCAGGCTTAACACTTCAGAAGATACCCATTAAGTCTATTTTAAATTCACAGATTACCCGAGAGGAGTTTGTCAACTATTACGCGTCGATCAGCGCCTCAATTGACAACGATATGTACTTTGATTTGATGATGCGCCGTGCCTATGCTATGTAAGGACTTGGGTTCCAATACTGGCCAAAGCTCGAATAAAAACTGATTCTCAAGGGTCTAACTTTTAACTTTAAATAGTATTTAGTCGTGCACATGTTTTATTTATATTCAATGCATGCTTTACTCTATAAATTATATAATCTTTTTCCTGCAAACGCAATATGATCTAGCAATCCTTGAAGTGATACCCATGCATTGTGCTTTACGTTTCTTGAATCATTGTTAAATATGCAAACTAACAAGTTGAAAGTTTTGTCTAAACAATTGTTGCTAGTTTACATACATTTAAGTTCAGTCCAGGCCAGACCCATAATCAAGCGAAAGCTACCAAATCCAAGACGACAATCATTGCAACAAACATGGCAACGTGTGTGTGGGTGTGTGTGTGTGTGTGTGTGTGTGTGTGCTTATACAGTGATGTATGCGTGCGTGTGTCGCAATAGTAGTGGTACTGCTGTTGCCTGTGGTATTGGTGCGCCGGGCATTTATCACACAGTTGTCGCAGTTGGAGCTGAGGACGGTTTGAGCATTCGAGCAATGGCAGCCTAAATGTATGCTTTAAATTATGCAGACACCAGCTGAGATTGTCGCCACATACATAAGTGTGTGTGTGTGTGTTGTTCCGTGAGTGTGTGAGTTGCTTGTGCGTGGCAGTGGCAACAGTAACTTGTGCACTGATTGCAAGCAACTCATACGAAATTTTAATTGCCAATGCTGAAATTACACAGCCAGTAAGAAGGCCCAAAACAGAAAACTCAGCCAGACAGACGGAGAAAGAGACAGACAGACAGACAGACAAACAAGCAGACAGACATGACTAACTAGCTCCCTGCAATCATCTTCACTGTAAATCACAAAGTTACAACTTCGTAGAATGATTCCATTAAATTTTATTTACAGCCTGCAATAAATGCAAAAACTTCTCCACTCTTAAATACCCTGTAGCTAAATGTTTAAAGGGCATTATATCTTATCTCCTTATCTTATATCTTATAACTTATCTTATAACATTTATTAGAAAACCATTCTCGTACATATTGAGGAACTACAGAGTAACACCCAGTCAACAATCAGTTGAGAACACTCTACTGGTTTCCCTTCTTTCCTTTTGTTATCTGTTGCAGTTTTAAGTGCAATTGTAAATTTACGAAGTTTTAAAAATGTGAATTGCGTGAATTGCTAAATAAAAAATTTTCAATTGCCATTTATTTGAAGTTGCTGTCATCTTCAACTTGTTGGTCACACAAAAACCAATTTCAATTTCAATTAATTGGCTTCCATATGAGGCCTGAAGCTCGTCTGGCTCTGTTTCAATGTGTCGAGTAGTTTTATGCTCTTAGAACTTGAAAATGCCTTTTATGGGCTTGCAGTTTTCACACTTGGTTGACTAAAGTGCCTGAAAAGTTTGTAAATTTCCAAAAAATAGCAAAATTTACTTGTCTGACATACTTGTACATGTAAACACAAACACTCGCATCCTCTATACAAACTATATTACTTGAAGATACTGTACATCTGTTCGGAAATCTATTGAAATGTTTTGTATTATTAGCAGCAAAAGTTGAAAAACAGAAATGGCCAAACCATGTCCGACACTCACTCACTCAGTTCTCGACTGAAATATGCTTCATAAATTTACTGAAATGTGCATTAAATTTAATATTCATAAGCAACTGTTGCTAGAATTGTTGCTCTTTGCTGTCACAATACTTAAAGAAAAAGGAATTAGCTAATGTCGCTTTCTATATACTCTGAATCCATTAAGTAATTTAAGAAGTATCAAAAAAAATGGGTGGTCGTTATGAATAACATATACTTTGTCTACATCATCTGCATTCATCAGCAACATTGAGACAAATATAAATCAAATAAAATAATATACATTTCTCACTGATCTTACTTGATGACTAATAAGAGCTAATGGCTATAATAAATGTGCTGCCAATTAAATATGCATTAAAATATCGATAAATTATAGGCATAAATTAAATGAAATGTCCTGTTGATGTCACTTACAATTGCCAGTTTCCAGCATACAGTTCCCCATTGAATGTCGGGAGGTTGTCTGCAATACTTTCCAATATTCGTATGTATTGAAAATAGTGTGACACATGCGAAAGAGGCTGTGGTGGCTAATGCATTATTTAAATCTAGTTAACACTTGCCATTTCTTGTTGATTGAAATACAGAAGAAAGAACGAAAAAAGTGGAAAGGTACAAAAAGTGGACTCCGGACAAAAGCCAAACACTTGGCAGCAACATCAGAAGCCTCAATAAAAGAGACCAACAGATAAAAATAAAAATAATAATAAAAGTCTGGCCCTCACTCGAACACGGCTCGAACTGGTCTTGGTAGGCCACAGGGCACATCATTGAAGGAGTATTGAATAAATTTCATTCCAAGTTGAAAGGCGCAAATGGGTTCTGGGTAGGCATTGAAGTGAAGTGACGGGGCTGCAAAATATTTCAGTCACGTTTTAAATGTAAAAATCTCAATCACGTGATCGAAATGCGCGCATTCAAAATATGCACAAGCGAAAGGAGAATACGTCTCCAAACAGAGAGAGAGAGAGAGAGAGAGAGAGAGAGAAAGAGAGAGAAAGAGAGTGTGAGAGAGGGAAGTAGTGCGGCAGAGATAAACAACAAGTGAGCAAATGGACTTGGATGCGCTGCAAGTCCTCGGCTTGGGCACTTGGCCAACTCTAAATCGAAATGAAACCCGAAAATAAAATGCGGCCAAAGGCTCTTAACAGGTACTCGTACTTGCTGTAGCGATGATTTAACGTCGCCAGGGGGCGAGACGGTTGATGATGCGGGCATATCTAATAATAAAAGAGTTGTGACTGTTATTATTGTGGTTGTTGGTGGTGTTGCTATTGCAGTTGCTGTAGTTATTTGAGGGCAACTGCTGGCAGCCGTCGTGGCGAGTCGTTCAAATTGCATAAAATATGCAAAAAGCTTAACAAACTTCGCGCATCGTTGATTGAAATATCGAAATCGAGTGCCATTTACAATTGGTCTGAGCACCTGCAATGTACACCAATACCCTCACAGACAAATACTCACACACATAAGCATTCACGTACACAGAAATTGCAAGTGCACACAATGCGCTACAATTTCCGTTTCCTCTGCACGCAACTCGTATAATTTTCACACCCTTGATTGATTGAAATGTTCGTCATGTTCATCATTTGGTTTTCATTTTTATGGTATTCAGATTTCATCCGTTCATATACATTACTTCTCTCTCCTCGTCACCTCCTCTCTCGCATTGCTGTAGAATATGTGAATACTGTTTAATGAATTCTTCTTTCATTTAACCGTCGAGTAACTGCTGAGCTTAATTGTCAGTTATCGATTTAAAGCTTAATTGGAGGCAGTTTATTTAAGCGCTGAGCAATCAATAAGTTCTTATAAGTCATTGTTTAAATTTACAATTAAGGTAATATTCAATATCCTCTTATGTGAAAATACTTTAAATCAAAAGTTATCCATCTGAATGGTATAAAAATGTAAATGGTTTGAAGCCATTTTGTTATGCTGTGCTATCGATATTTGCGGCTAGAGGCTGCTGACCCCCAATTAATCCGCTATAAATGTTGCGGGATTGCGGATATGCAGAGTTGCCATCAAGTAAAAATTGTCGATGCATTAAAACACATTTTAGTGTTCGAATTAGGTAAACTAAACATCGAATGTTAAATGTTAATTTCCCCACAGCAATGACTGCATTACCAACAACAACAATAATAACAACAACAACAACAAGTACTAGTTGTGAAATAACAACCACAACTAGCAGTGACGTAGCAATTTTTAAATTCATTTATCTACGTTTATGTCGGAACCAAAAATGAACATGCAAATGGCCATTTTATTATGGACATTATATTATTGTGCCAAAATGTGCTATTGAATGCATTAGTTGCATCTATTTTGAATGTACGTATGTGTGTATGTGTGTATGGGAGCAAGTCCCGTTGCGGTCATGTATGGTAGTCATATGCAAAAACTACGACAACAAAAAATCAATTTGTAAATGTTTTTAGTGCCATTGCAACTTTGACATTTCACACTGTTCACAGCTATTGCTCTTGTTGTTGCATTTGATGTTTTCATTTATTTTGTTGTTGGTTTTTTTTTTCGTATTTTTTGATATTGCTTTGGTCCACAGACAACTGCCAACTGACCCCATTGGTTGCAATGCCCGTTTGTAATTAGCGTTCGCCTGTCAATGCTGCTGTTGCTCTTGCTTCTGCTATTCGGGGAGTTTTTGACCCCAATTGCTTTGTCACCATTTCAATTTGCAATTTCAGCCATTAACTAGTTACACTCAATGCAATTAAACTTGCACTTGTGCAGCTCAGATCAGAATGAAGAGGACAAGGTAGGAAGGCAATTGCAAGGAGCAAGCGAACTTTGGTCCGTTCGCAACTTGCACCTCGATTTGGTGTCTCCCTTCGCATTTCCCCGTTGTTCCAGCTGTCCAACCCATTTCTGCCATGTTGTCAGCGGTCTGTGCAACCGCAAAATGTTGTTGTTGATGCTGCTGCTGTTCCTGCTACTGTTGCTACCATTTGCTGCTGTTGTTGCTTTTGTTGTGGCATACAGTGAAAGTGGCGAGCACTCAAAACACCAAACACCCAACCGTACACCGACATTCGCACAGTTGCATGTGCGTTCCATTGGAATAATTTGAAAATGGTTTGAGAAAAAAATAATAAAAAATTGTACCTTCTCATTGAGTTAATTGCAAATTGGATGAAATTGTAATTTTACACTTCATTTCATGCAATTCAGGGCTGATTGACAATTTAGTTTTTCATTAAGGTAGCCCGACGATGTCACACAGCCTCCAGATTCTAGCATCGCTTGGGTCCCGTTAACTCGATTTCCATAACGTGGCATGCAGCACTTCGCTGAATGTTTGGGCCAACACTTTTGTGGCTTGATTGAATCTTAGACTGCTTGTTAGGGAAATATGTACGTCATTGGCATAGGCGGAAATTTAGCTTATTTTAGTAATATATATAAATACATTGTTAAAGATGTATATATTAAGAAATGTAGATGAAGACAACAGCTTTCACTCTCAATTTCTAGTATAGATTTTATCCGGGGAATAAAATGCTATTTGGAATATTTTGTACTTCTTAAATATATTTACGGCAAACTTGAATGTTTTAAGTTTCATGTTTCGCCACACGCATCAATTATTGACTTCAATGCCGCAACCGCGAAAAGTTTTGTGCATGTGCATTGCAAATGTTGCGCATTCGCAGTGTTGTACGTGTAATACACTGTGAGCAAATGTGTGAGCAGAGTCATAAAGCAAACTTAAAGTTATGAATTCTTAAAATAGATGATTTATTTGTAACAAAACTTTCATTCACATTCACATGCATCATACATGTCCATGTATCATATTTCCACTCAGCTGGTGTTGAATGCTGTAATTTCTTGTATTTGCTGTTGTTGAATATCTTTTTTTCTATTCAGCAAGTTAACGTTGTCACGTGACTGGTATGGTAGTTGGAGAATTTTTATAAAAATACCAAAAACTAAGTAGCTGCAGTCAATGTGTTTACGAGGACTCGTGTGTCGGGACGCGTCTGAAATGACAGACTTACTTCCGCTCAAAAAGCTTTAGCATATGCAATGGAGACGGCGTTGGCGATGGGTGATGGCTTGATGTTGCTGCTTTTGTTTTAATATTCATATTTTAGCATCAGAAATTATTCGTTAAAATTAAGTTGCTTTATGCACGCACAGCAACTGTGGGGCAGGGGGGTAAACAGAAGGGAATAGAAGAGAGAACAGAGAACAGAGAGCAGAATGAAGTGAGCTTAAAAGCGACTACGACGAAAATGCTTTGAATTTAAAATCTACAATTTTCTGTTGATTGCCGCACCGAACCCAAGCAGCAGCAGACGCAGCAGCATAGAAAGACGAGTGCTGCTGAAGAGCAGGATGGTTGGGATAACCAACTTGCAGTTATAGTGTAACAAACAACAGCAACAAAAACAAAGTGCTGGCCTGCGTGTTGGCGGTTGATGTAGCAAGAGTAGCAGCAGCAGCAGCACCAGCAGCAGCAGCCACAGCAGAGAAGAAGCAGCAGCATCATCACAACTTTTGCGTAAAATTCCAGTCATGTGTCCCTAACAAATCCCTGCATTATTCATGAAATGATAAGATGACTTTGTGCTGGCTTCGTGGCCATCAACGCTGCTGCTTTTGCTACTTTTTTCAGCATCTTTCGCAATAGCACGTTATATTTTGTCGTGCAGCTGCAACACGGCTAGCACTGTTGTTAGCCGTATTTAACTACCAAGGATATAGCTTAGCTACCTGTACAAACACAAGCTAAAAAGATGCATAAACTTAAATAAAATGCAAACTAAAATTGTCACTTCAAAAGTTCCTCCGATGGTCAAAAAAGTTACATGCTGATAAATATGGTAATAACTGTATACTGACAATGCAGTTGAGTTGCAAATAGTAAGCTTATATGCAATTTGTTGAGTGCCACAGATATTACATATATATGTACATAAGAAACATCAAGCTAAGCGACTGTCTGCGACTGCTCTAACAGTTCCAACTACTGCTAATGTTAAACGACAGATTTTACAGCTGAGCCATGTGCTGTAGATAACATTGCAGTCGCTTAACAGTCAACCACAAAGCTACAGTTACGATGCTGTTGCTCTCTTGTGTGAATTCGCTCTCTTCTCTGCATGCTCTTTGAAGCCGCGACACTCTCTTGGGAATTTTAACTGTTTTATCTGTAATGTCGCTATGCGTCGTGTAAACGAGCGCCCGCTGCGCCCGCTGTTCGCGAGGCGGATGCTGAGAGAGCCAGCAGCAGCAACATTACAATTACACGAGAAAGGCGTCAACATCGCCGCCACAACATTAACGACGACCACGAGGACAACGACATCGACTACGACAACGACGGCGACGACGGTGCCGACGACGAACCGTGTATCTTGCACTGCGTCTACAGCTTCAGTCAGTTCGTAAACTTGAAGCCGTGCGGAGATACTTTGAGTCAACGCGTCATCGTTCTATTTAAGCAATCGCTCGTACTGAAAACAAAACGACTAAAAGATAATAAAAGAGAAAATTAAATTAAAAATAAACTTGAAGTGCTGCAATTGCATTGAGATGATAAAGTGATAATTATAATAAATGCAAATATTACGTATGAGACGTGTGTGGCAGAAGACGTGTTGTAGTTGGCAAAATGAAATCACATAGAGTCTGAGCTAAGACATGCAAACGCCGGAAAAACTATTTAATTGTGCGCGGAACATCCGTTTCCGCTGTTTGTGTGCTTAACGTTAGCCAAACGTAAGAAAAATATTACTTGGGCATGGGGTCGTGGCACTGAGACAAAGAATTCTCAAATATTAAACACATGAATTCGCATGAATTTGCCATTTAAATTATTTAAGTTGACAAACGTACGAAGACGAAGGCGAAGACGACACTACGCACAGCTCGAAGCTAGCGTCCTTATTTCCTGTTTTGATGTCGTCTGTTATGTTTTCCCTTTTCCTTTTGCTTTCCCACTCCAAATTCCATTCCCATGCCCAGTCGCTTTCTCTTTTATATATGCGCCACTTGCTCGTCTTTCCTGCTTTCTTTATTTTCTTCAAATGTTTGTTATTTATTTATAACGATAGAGAGTACACAGAGCGTATCCTTTCAACTTTTCTGCATGGGTTTGCAACTGTTTTTTTTATACTATATTCGAATTCGAATTTTTTGTTTTCATATTCTTCTACTCGCCTTTGACGCTGCATTCAATTAATTTAATTTCCATTCAACTCTCTCTCTCTCTCTCTCTCTCTCTCTCTCTCTCTCTCTCTCTAGTCCAATACACATCCTTTCCTTATCACTTATTTGGCTTCGAGCTAGTGAATTCCATCCGACCTTTGTGCAATCGATTGGTATTGAAATATTAAACAATATATTCGACTACAGTGTAGCAATTGCAGCTACAAAACAATAATAAATAACTAACGTCGAAAAAGTCACAACGATTAACATAAATTTTTTCTGTGCAGTAAAAACAACGATTACATAGTGCAACGCCCGCAACGACATATCAATTAATTCTATACAAACAATTTCCGACCATAACCATAACTAACAAAAAATGGATTACAGCTGGCTGCTGTTCCTCTTTTGTTACTCTTTAATTGGTAAGTTAATGTGATGCATTATTACAATATTCTTCATATTAAAATGTTTTGTTTTTCGCACTGCCGCAATGAAGCGTCAACACAAATTTGTAAGCAGCTTAAATTACAACCCGATGAGTTGTTGTTGTGGGCACGAGGCGTATGAGTTATTCGTGTACACAAATCGCCTTTATTTCAATTAATTGTTAAATGTTTTCAGATCCGCTTGCCTGCCGATTAATTTTTTCTGTTTGCCTTCAGTTCAACCGCAAATCAATATTGACAAAGTTTTCGCCTTTCGGCAAGCGTTTGCTCCTGGTCCTGCTCCTGGCCAGCTGGCTGGGCCAGCCATCGTGGCTGGCTGCTCTTTTAATGACTTTTCCCATAATTTCAACCGCTGCCATTGCAATTGCACTGCAGTTGCACTTGCCACTCATTCATTTTCATTCGCAGTTTGCGTTTGATGCTGATGCTGATGCTGACGTTGCCTTTTGGCACTTGGTAATTTGTGCTGCCGCAACTTTTGCTCTGCTACTGCGGCAGTAGCAGAGACAAGAACAGAGGCAGCGCCTGCTGCACAGTTTGAGTGCAGTTTAAAGTTAAATTGTATTTCGGAAATGTTCGCAATTAGGCAGCCTGCCAAAGGCATCTCCTCCATCGCCTCCAGCACATAAATTGCCAATGGCAATGGGGCAATTAATTTGCAGCGCATTAAATGAGCTGCCATTTGCCCGAAAGCAACCAAACATCGACTTTCATTTCTCAACTGCGGTTTTCGGCAATGTGCGCATCAAGTTAACTAAAATGCTGTTCGGTAAATACGAAAACCACGTGCTGGTAGTTGAATACCCTTCGATTAAACCAAATTTGTATTTTAATTGCATGAATTAGTGAATTTGCATACTAATTATAAAATTGAAAACATATTTACTAGTACAATTTTAGACTTGCGACTCGCATTGTTTTCAAAAGAATCTCAATCTATTATCAATCAATTAATCCAACAAACAGAGTAAGTTATTCAATAGATAATTGTAAAGTTAATTGTGAATAATTACTTTAAAATAGTTTGAATTACGGTATTAAATTAAATATTGGCCTTCATTTAGCGAGAAGAGTATCAAATGTCTTTGCTTAGCACTTTAAACATATAGAATATGAATATAGAACTTATTCTTTTATTTAAATAAATCTGTAATTGCTGTTCTACTTCGGCAGAACCTCTTATGAGTGCACAGCAGGATGTGCATACAACTGAGGAAAGCCAGAGCAGCAAATTTACCTTCTATGCATACCACTATGGAAGTTTTAATGAAATACAACTCGAATATCCCATTTATATTTTAATACTTGTGTATGTGCTATTTTAAGCTGTATGTGTGTCTGTATATGTGTGTGTCTAGTTGTATGTGTGTGTTGCTTTAGGTTGTAAATATACTTGCCAGTTTTAAGTGAAATAAGCACGTTAATTTCCAGTTTATTTACATATGTCATGTATAATATGTGCATAGACTGTTCAGTCGAGTTACATTAGCAACCGCAAATTTCTCTTGTTAAGACATATTTGTGTTGGTATTTTCCTACAAATGCCAACTGGCAGCGATCCCTAGACAAGAACGAACAAGACAACATTAAGAGTAGAGAAAACGACGATAGAAAGGCGAATTCGCAAGTACAATTGAGAGAGCAAAGCAGATCTGCGTGAGAGAGTTGCAGTTCGGCCTTTGACTTGAATGATTGTGAGAACATCAGCTCGATCGACGATATTATCATTACTTAATAAATAAACCCCACATATATTCAAGTTATATACTATTTATAAATAAGATAACTAGATATATGAAGAGCACTGTGGCATCGTATAGAATCTATGCCAAGTTAGCTACGGTTATTGTAATAGTATTCTCTCTATTCTTTGACTTCCTTCTCTATTACCTACTCGCAGATATAAATATTCTGAGAATTTTATAGATAAATGCCTACTGATTTAAATTCTGTTGCTATTCCAACCAAACTGGTTTAAATGTCTCCGATTTGGTCCATACACTCTTCATCAAAAGCAATGACGACTAGGACAGGGTCCATCTATTCATTCATTTACTTATATCTGTTAAGGTCTTTAATGTTACTGGGTTACTTGGAAACTGACCAAAATGTAATTATCTTCAAGTTGTTGGGTTATTTATTATTGAATGAATTTATGAGTGAACGACAGTGTCATCTTCATTGTATAAGGCAATCACAAAAGTAAGTTCAAACACATTTGCATGTGCCAGTTAGGAGACGTTTTTAAAGTTTCCCAACTGACTTTTGATGCAGCATATTTCCATTTGTTTATCTTCCGTTTTCTGTCGTTCTCTTCTTAGCCAATCGGAACGGTGCATATTTATAAGCCAGTTTTCTCAATGTCTCACATTGCTTGGCTCATGAAAATTTATGTTGGCAATAGCATCACACACACCCACACACACAGTCACACTGGCATGTATGCATTGTGAAACATAGAAAAGTCGAGCAACTTGACGTTTTTGGCTCGCATTTCTTATCAATTTTCAGTTGTATACGTTGCAGCTGCGCTTATCGCTAGCTGCCCCCAGCAGCTCGCCACACTCCACACGACGCAAACATTGCATTTGCCACAGACCGAGCTACACATATGCTAGTTACATGTGGTAGCATCCAATGCTGCAGTTTGTTGCCCTTAGCTCGTTCTGATATTCGTATCCGGGCTGCCTGCCTGCCTGCCTGTCTGCCTGGTCAACTATTTTGCATATTCATTTCATGAAATTTCAAATTTATTCGATGTCTCATGCGCCTGCTGGAGGCAGGAGCCTGCTACAGTGAATATCAAACCTGCCCCAATGGGGAACCAGTTCGCATTTCCAGCCCAATATTTGCTCGGTCACCTGTGTGAATTAAGAAATTA
The DNA here is from genome assembly GCA_018901825.1 of Drosophila funebris. Classification (NCBI taxonomy): domain Eukaryota; kingdom Metazoa; phylum Arthropoda; class Insecta; order Diptera; family Drosophilidae; genus Drosophila; species Drosophila funebris. The sequence continues at coordinate 25,213,474 of JAEIFK010000678.1, read as the reverse complement.
TGAGCCTCGTCTCTCGCTTCTACTATTTGCATTTGCTTCTGTATTTTGTGGCTGGTCAAATTCATGTAGTAAATGTTTTCTTATTCATTTCATTTTATAATATTTTAGATATGCAGTTAATCTCGGCGTTGTTTGTTACGGATATCAGCGTGCCGGAAATCGTTGACTTCCGAGATAATGTTACGCTCTCCTGCAGCTACGATATGAGTGGACACACCTTAAACTCAGTTAAGTGGTATAAGGATCGTCTCGAGTTCTTCAGGTATATGTAATAGATTAAGTCAGGCAGCGCCTAATTATTAATTGTTATATCCATAGATATACTCCACTGATGCGACCCGTTTATCTCAAATTTCCCGTTGCTGGAATTCAAGTTCTGGATGGCAAATACTTCTGCAACGAGTCCACGTGCCGTGTGGACCTGAGTCTACTGGGCGCCAAATCCACGGGCACCTTCAAGTGCGAGGTGAGTGGCGATGCACCGCACTTTAAGCTGGCAGCCAAGGAGGATAACATGACGGTGGCAGGTGGGCGAGGAGTATAAGCACTTATTCCATTATTAGCTAATTTGTGTCATTTGAACCTAATGCCCACAGCCTTGCCACAAAGCGACCCCCCTCATCGAGAGCTTCAACTCCATGTATCGCATGGAGGAGTTTCTCAGTGCCACCTGCTCCTCGGACTACTCCAGTTTACCCACAAAGCTCTCTTGGTACATCAATGGCGAACAGGTTAGAACACAGAAAGACACATACAAAGCGCAGAGCATTCGCACTTAATCGCTTTCAATCCGAAGTTACTCCTCTCTCTCTCTCTCTCTCTATCTCTCTGTCTCTATTTGCAGCCATTGTTTGGGGAATTACAACCCACCATTGACACGAGCATTCCAGCTCACGATTACATACTGCGTCGACAGCGACTCCAGCTGCACTTCTATCTGCAAGGACAACGCTTCTATCAGAACGGTAATATACTCAAGCTTAAATGCGTTGCGGAAATTGAGAATTACCCGGAACTGCGCCGTGAGATGACGCTCAGTGCGGCCCTCACGCCATTCGATAATTTGAATAATCAAATGCTGAAGCATTCCATAAGTAAGTATCGAAGATGGAGATAAGTTTTTGTTCTCCAATTTATGCTCATTTATCTATCTTCTTTTAATCTAAATTCCACCGATATTTGTAATTGGCATTTAATTGATTTCATATCTTTGTATTACACAATTGTCTGCTCTTTTTATTATTTTATTGCTCAGACTCAGCTGCTGCACAAAGGAGCTGCCACTTAGCAAAGATATTTCTAATATCCAGTTTCTTTGCTATAACTCTGCTTACAAAATGGTTGCAATTCCAATCATGAGCATCTACGGCAGCTACTGAGATGCCTCACCTCTGGGATCAGAGTGTGGCATCTGCAACAACAACTACAAGAGGTGCGGCAACATTGACAACTATATCAATACATTAGTTAGTTAGTTAGGTTAAGCGTTGAGAAGCCGGCTAACGGTAAGACATCTTGTTGCCCACGAAGTGATAGTGGGGGGACAGTGGAAAGTTAGTCAATAAGGAAGGTGGATGGTTGGGGCAGGTTGCCACTTGTAAATAGCTATGATGGAGACAGAAACTATAAGCAAATCTCGCAAATGCGCCAAAAGTGCACAAATATGTCACACATAATACATAGTTATCTTACGTGATTACTAAAGTTAAATGCGTAACTCTCAATACATATTTTAGTTGAAATTCATTTAATTGATTTTAGTTACAACTATTCATATACAGGGTTTGCCAGCGGATAGTATTAAGTAAATTTTGTACATGAATTCAATTTATTTATATGAATCATATTTATTGAGCAATTTAGCACTTAGCATGCACGAGCATTTTATTCATTGATTCATTTCTATTCGTTATTGTTGATAAAGAGAATTTGTTAGATTTTTATATGCTTACCGCTGATAAGAACTTATGATACATAATATGTGGGCATTTCGAGCATAGCTTCTCAGGGAAGCCAAACAAATTGATTGCATGTCTTTAATTCAATTACAAAAAAATAAAAATTAAACAAATACTTACAAATGCAAATACTCGTACAGCATAAAAAGAATTACAAATAAAAATAAAGTGCACTCGAAACAGGCAAGTGAATTAAATGTATTCCATATGCTTATTACTAGCCATGATAAGCAACACTCAAGTAAACACGAATTTTTAATGTACTTGTAAACAATTTCGAAATTAACAAATAAATTCATACAAATATTGGTGCACATAAAACCCTTTTTGCAAATAAAACTAAAAGAGTATAAAGAATATACAACATAAAATGTTATCTGTGGAATATGCAAATGCTGTAAAAATACGATTATGGATTTATCGAAGCGATATGTTTAGGTTAGTTTCCATAGAAAGTTGTAAATACAATTTTAACCATTATAAACAGAGTAAAGCAACCATAAATTATGATGTAAAAGCCAAACAATAACATCAACATAAATAAAACAAAAAAAATAAAAATTGATCTAAGTAACTTAATTTTACATGTTAAGCAAAAAGAATGGTCGTGCGTCCAGGAACTCCAACGTATCGAGTCGAGTAACTAACTAAATATGCAGCACACAATTCATATTTAATGAGCTACTAGAAATACAAATAAAATTCAATTCCAACAGCCAAGTACATGTGTATAATAGTATATAATTGTATTCCCTGGTTCCAATGAAATAACAGAGTCTATTGAAATATATATGCATATTTTAATTGCCAAACTGGAGCGTAAATTCGAGTCACATTCAAAAATTACTTAAAAAAGAGTTACTCTGGAGAAACCTAAGAAAACCAATAATACATAATATACATAAATATATATATATATATAAAAAAAAATATATATATAATAAAAATGCTTTAACAAACATTGTAACTTGATATATTTCATTGATAATGTAAACAAAATACAGTCGGGCACTTGTTAATCACTTTCTGTTATTCAATATCAAATTAAAACAAAACTTAACGTCTACAAAAAGAATAATAAACAAGTACGCGTAATATGAATACGAGTATAACTGGCAAATGTATAAATTAATTTGTCTATTCATTCGCACATCTTTTGGTTGTGAACTTGTTTTATTTTAAATATTATTAATAATATTAATAAAAAAAACATACAAGCAATTGCAAAAAAACAAAAAAAATGCTTTTTTATTTATTTTTTTTTTTTTTTTTTTTTTTTTCAAAAAGTCTGCTGTAGTGACATTAAATGTATATTTAATACTATGAAAGACTATACAAAGATAATTCATAAATTTAATTTTTTACACAAAAAGTGTAACAACTATTTATTCCGTTTATCTGTATAATTGCAGGCAGATCGATGTCAATATCAAATTAATATTGTAAAGGATTTTCAATTAATAGAAAAAAGCTGAATAATGGTCAGGGTGAGGGGTAATTCTGCACTATGTCAGTATAATAAATCAACTCTAGAAATAATTGGATTTTAATGAGAGGATGTAAATAAATTCTATTCAAATATTAATTCTTTCCTAGGTTTCTGGCCTATCGGATATATGTATATTATACTCGTTACATAAGGGAAAGACCACCTGTGAATACCTTTACATAGTATGCATTTGAGCTGTATGCATTTCCCATGTTTTCCGAATGCTTCTTGTGGAAAGCCTCCTGTACCCGAAAGACCCTTGAGTTGCCACAGGAGCTGCCTGCCAATGATGAAAATACTTGCTTAATTTGAAATAATAACTTGCTTAAGTACGTAAATTTGTACAATTAATTATGCTAATAAGGCTTTGGACCGAGCGAGACGGAAAGGCAGGCCAAAAAGGCAACGGGTAAGAGCTTAAACAATAAAAAGGGTTAAATAATTAATTTCAATGCTCTTGCAATTAGTTTCCACTAAATTTTTCATGAGTTCTGTCCAGTTCGCTTAGAGGAAGCACTAAGATAGGTCATTCCATACAAAAAAGGGGGACTTCCACGCAGGGGCGGAAAAAAATGAAAAAAATGAGAGTAGCTAAAACAAAAAGCAGCATAACAAAGCGAACAAAGGCCACTTTTGATGGCCACTTAATGAGGCTGAGCGTTGGCAGCTAATCAAATTAGCTTGGCCAAGGACTTTTCATCAAATATGCGAAAAACTTTGGAAAATTGCGCTACAATTTGTTGAAGTGTCATATGGTGTAGGCGTAATTTATGTGATTTTAATTAGCAGGATGTCGTCCTGCCGCCTACCTCCTGCATCCTGTCGAATGTCGAATGCCACTTATGACTTATGACTTATGACGCATAGCTGTCATATTCATGTTTCTGCAAGTAATTGAAATTAATTTTACATTATTATTCTTATATTATATTTCTTTTTGTCGTTTTCCTCGCTGTTGATGTTGTTGTTGTTGTTGTTGTTGTTGTTGTCGCTGTGACTGCCATTTGTCATGGAATTTTAAACATTTTCAATTAAGTCTCGCCCGGCTGGTGCACATCAACGTAAGCTTCAGTTGTGTCTTAGCCTCAGCCTTGGTTCGAGCCGAGCTGTTTCCCCTATAAGTTACCAAAAATGCGGCAAAATAAAGTGAAGTGAATTTTTCGCGATTTGGTATTTGTCAAAGTTTTCCCAGCTCTGCTCGAGTGTCCTTTCTCCAAAGTTCTGTAACTGCTGATGCTGCTGTCGTTGCAGCCTTTGCCATTGCCATGGATATTGCCATTGCTATCTTCGCCTGTTTGCGTTTCATTAAAATCCATTAAAATGCTGCAAATCAAATTAAAAGTTTCCACTTTTTTTTGTTGCACGCTGCCAAGCAGTCGGCATCATTGTCAGTGTCGCCTTCATCAGTCTTAGCCTCAGAGAGGGTTTTATTTCGGGTTCGGTTCGGTTCAGTTCGAGCTCTGTTCAGGTTTAACTTCGGCTTCAGCTTCAGCTTCATTTGCATTCTCAACATTTTCTAATGACAATTACAACGTTTTCTCGCACTTTTCCAACGCTGGCCATTGGCTTTTCTTAAGTAGAAATTACTTTTTAATTTCTTTACTAATTTCTGGTATTTGTGTCTTGTAATTCAGCTTAAACTTCATAAATTGTAGTAATTGCAAATAACTTAGCTTGCCATTTGTTGCTGGTTATTTACTGCATGGAAAACAGATTTTGTTGTGACCCATTGACCTATTGGCATCCATGTGGCAGCGTGGCCCACAATGACTCATTTGTATGTGGCATATGCGGCTGCCTTATCGCCAAACATGTCACGCATAATAAACAGGCATCGATGCAAACGCTCTCAAGTTGCCTACGGCCAGATTGGTATGCAAACAGTAACAACATCAGTCCAGAATAGCCTGAATTTCACCATAATGTCATTTAGGGGGACGCAAAGATTTCAATTTCGTATCCGAATCTCAGCTTAGCTATAATATTTCTTAATGCATTGTTGATACTTCTGTCGACTTGTGCTCTTTTCAATGTCATCAGCTCTTCAACTCATCAGATAAGCACAAGTTGAGCAAAAGGATCGTTGATTTGCAGGTTCAATTCAAATTGTAGACAGGCATAAAATGTATATAGTCACTAATTCATATCAGCAGTATGAAGCAGAAGATTAAACGGGTTTCATCAATTGATAATTTTCTTAAATTTTTTATTGTGTATTTAAAAGAAACAAAAGATAAACTCGTTCGGTAAACTAAACAACTTCGCCCAGAGCAATACCCATTTAATGAAAGCAGTTTGTAAGCCAACAATTGAAAAGAATTACCTCAAACCCACAGAAGAACTCTAAATGAGCGACACATGTGCAAAATGTTTTTGGCAACAACGACTAACAAGGACTTCTGACAACACTCGAGGTCGGCTGGGGAGTCTGAAGCGTAGACAGCAAACGTAAACTCTTCAATAATTGAACGTGAAGTCATGAGGAAGCGATAAAATCAAATTGCTTCCTTAATGTGTGAAATTGATACAGGAAACAATTTTCCACATTGTTATGAGGCGCACATGGTGTAAGAGTCAGCTTTAGACTGAGCTCCAGTAACACCGGCATTCACATCGACATCACGACAACATCAACAACAACATCAACATCAGCATCAGCATCTGCTTCGGCATCGGCATCTCGGTCTCAGTATCGGCATCAAAATAGGAAATATGCATCACGACTAAAGGCAGCTCTCATTGCCGCCATTGGTATTGAGTATTTCGATTACAAACGTAAGCCGGAACGTTCGGCAATCGCGTGCACAACCAATTTCGAGTGATTTCGCGTAATGCCAAAGGGCAGCTACAGAGACATAGTCAGAATTAGCGGTTGGGGGCACTTCACGCCTGCTAACAAACTCCCAGTTAGGTTCAATATTATATTTCAAGCCCCGACACGACAGCTCGATACATGTTCCTAACCGAGCCTTGGCCCCAATGCGGTGCACGGTCCATCAGCGCATGCAAATATGCTTTTGAATTGGTTTACGGCCATTGAAGCGTGCACATTGGCATCGAGAAATAGAAAAGCCGGGGAGGCGGAGAGGCAGAGAGGGGGAGTCTGAATACGTCTACGACTATGACTACGGCTCGCTTTCAGTTTTTGGTTTTGGCTCCGGCTCCGGCTCCGGCTCCGGCTCCGGCTCGGACCTCGGGCTGTGTCTCAATGGCATGTGCGTTTGTTGTTTGCCAGGGGTCTTGACCAGCTTTTGCTAATGGCGTGGCTAACACGATTTGTGGCAGACCGCGAGTGGTTATGCGGCTGGCTCAATTCTCGGCCATCCTCGATTCACCTGCTGTTGCGCATGAAGAGCAAATGCAATGCCTGATCAAACATTCCGATTGGTTTGCTGCTGAGACGTATAGACGGTAGTTTCATTTACAAATGGAAATCTATGCCTGCACCTGGACTCTGGCTAATGTGCGTCAATTTCATGCGGCCTGTAAGCGCAGAATATTAACAATGCCCAACAACTACAATAAGAACAATGTGTACTACACAGGGTGCAGTTTATGTACCCCAAGAGAAAGAGAGCGAGATTGAGAGTCGTGAGTTGGAAGTTGGGAGCTGGGAGTCGCGAAAAGGGAGCTGACAACAAGGGAACGGGAGCTGAGCGACAAGCACCGTTGCGTCAATGGGAAGATGACGTTACGCGACAATTTTCCGCTTGAATTACGCTCCCAGTTCATGCTTCGTTTGCACAAGCCAAGAACGAAGCAAAAGAGATGGAGCAAGAGAGTGAGTGAGGGAGGGGAAGTGAGAGAGCGGGAAAAAAATAAATAAACGTTAGCAAATTTCCATTTTACAGCAAAGCCAGAAACGACATCGCTTCCACATCCACGTCCAAAACGGAGCACGCACCTGTGCGACAGTCCACAGTCGACAGACGACAGACGATACGACAATCTATGGTTGTTGTTGTTGCTGTTACCGTTGCGAGCTGTGAGCTGTGAGCTGCGTGCCGCGTGCTGCGTGCTGCGTCGACTTTTGCCCCTTGTACCTAGATGCAGTTGCCTTTGTCTCTTTATATTTCTTTTTTATACTAATTCTCTCCAGAGATAAGCCCTACGCAAATAATGATAAACTATAAAATCGCATGAAGTGGATAGGGTCTAGGGGACAAGAGACAAGGGACCATGGATAAGGAATAAGAGATCCAAGAAACGAAAGAGAAAGAGAAATAGCAACAGAGAGAGATAGAGAAATAAGGAGTCGTGGAAACAATATCTGGGAAATAAAAATGTGCAGAAATGCGGAAAATAATTCAACTAAACAATATACACGTATTTACATAAATGGATATAGCCCATGATATTCAATTACCATGCTAATGAACAATAAACTGAATGCTTTGCTCGAGTAACCAAACGCAATTGCAGGGGGAAAGGGAAAGGGACCCTTGGAGCGGAAACCTATAAAAAATGTAAATAGAAACATGGAAAGTTTTTCATTGCTTGTTTACAAGTTTACTTTAAAGAAAATGTCTTGTAATTGCAACTGTTCAATTACCTGGCCAATTTCCATATCAATGATCTGTTATTTGTCTGATCGATTGTTAATCGTGCTGTGCATTGGCTTTGCTTGTCTAAGTCATATGACCTCTGATCCTCTACCTAAATAGCCCAAAGCTGAGTGCTCAGTATGTTTACAAATGTGAGCATATAAAATGACTGCAAACATTTATAAATGTATTGAGACCATAAACATTTAGCAACGAGCAAGGGAAAACAAAAAGAAAAGCAGAAACAAAGGCAAAATCGAAATCTAATAAAATTTTTCATTTTTCTATGCGCAGTTAACTTTATGTGACATTTATGCGTGTGCAAAGTGTTAAGTGTGTACACACACAGACACACACAATCACACACATCGAAACAACATGCAAATGGGCAACATTTGCCGCTGCTGCTGCTTGCCACAAGACTTGATGCCCTTTTGGGGCATATAAATGGGGCGTCGTAGGCACACAGCAGTAAAATACTTATGAGTATGTTGTAAGTACGTAATATATATGCAGACACATACACATACCCACACACTAAAACAGAGAGAAATATATATATATATATATATATATATATATTTTATCTTTGGTAAACTTTTAAACTTTATTAAATCGCCAAAAAATGAAAGAAATGCAGACGAACTTCAGAGGCTTCTTGTTTTAGAATAGGACACCCGATCCTTGGGCCTGTTGAAAACCATTTTACCAGCAGCCGGGTGAGTATTATTTGGGGTAAAGAATATGGCCACAGCATTGCAGTGATGGGCGAGAGGAGGGGGTGCAGGAAATGCTTCGCTCTGTGTGTGAAAAAGTATTCGCAAACTTTCGTAATTTATGTCATACGAAGTGTTAACCGCATGATGGCTGCACGCCGGATTGGATTTACAATGCTAAAAACTCCGGCAAGCGAAACTTCACCGGCGTTGACTGCCATTCCCATTGCTTTTGCCGTTGCCGTAGTCGGTTGCCATTGCTGTAGTTGGTTGCCGTAGCCGTTGGTCGCACATAGATCCAACTTTTTTGCCTTTCAAAGTACTTTTTATTGGTGTTAAGTTAGTGGAGCAAAGGCTTTCGGTTTCTGGTCTGGTTAATTGTTTTTCGTTTTATGGTAAGTCAAAATATCAAATTTTAGCGGCTTCTTTTTCACTTTTCACCAATCTCTCAACTCTGAAGCCCCTCTCCACGGCTGAATGACTAATGAAAGTTATTTAAAATAAATAAATGTTCATTTGCAGTGCCTTTTCAGTGTTCATTTCGATGTATTTAACTTTTGCCGCATGGGAATGTTCATTTCTTTTTCATTTCTTTTTTCTTTTCCTCTTTTTCCCTACAATTCTTAAAAGTCATTCAGTGAGCCGGGGGCGGGGCTCTTACAAATTTGTATCTCATTTGCAATCGAGCATCTGTGATTAATTGCCTTTCAATTTTGAAATAATGTATACTTATGTTATATAGAAAAAAAAGGTCCAGCAAATGGCCCAAACATTCCCAAATTTATCTGACTGTATCTGTGCTCTTCTCGTATTTGTCTGGCAAAGTTTTGCCACGAAGCTTCTTGGCTGTAGTTCTAATTTTCTTAGCTGTTTTTTGTGTTAAAAAAAAGGGACTTGATGCCAAATTTAATTAGGCGCAAAGAGTAAAGTGTGAGTTTGGTTGCGCACAAGACAAACGAGCGGTCCACTTCGATTTGAAACATTGCCAGTGCTGAAAATGATTTCGGGGTCCATCTTTGAAAAGGGTTGCCGTCGACTTTTGCTCCTTTGCTGCTCCTCTGCTTTGTCGGCCCAAATAAAAATGCATAAGGCGTACATTAATCAAATGCTAAGCTAATTTCAACTGGCTTCAAAATGGCTGGCAAACAATTAAAGAACTGCAAAGTACATAACTCATACGTCATGTTGGCTCACGTGCCGAACAATTTGTGTTAATAAAGTCGCATGTGATGAAATGTGGCGTATGAATTGTTACTCTGCCACTAGCATGACGTTGACATATGCAACACGCCACATAGGTATTTCCAGTTTCTCCCCACCTCTCCACCTCTCCCATAGTGCACCCCATAACAACTGTATTAAATTGCCAGCAATTACGTTTTTATTGTGCTAAAATGCACCTGTGCATATTCCTGATGGCGCAATTTCGAACAAAAATAAACGACATCAGAAAGAACAACATTGCATGCGAATATGAACACTGTGTCGGCCGTCTATCTGGCTGTCTGAGCTACAAAACCAACAACTGTGGTAACTGTAGAATAACAGTTGTAGACTCACCTCGACATAGCTGACCATTTTGCTCTCCTGTCCCAAACAGTTTTCCCAGCTAAACAGGCGCACTCTGCCAAAGTATTATAAGCTCATAAGATTGCTTGTGTATGTGAATGTTTGTGTGTGTATGTGTGTGTGTGTATGTGTGTGTGTGTGTGTGTGTGTGTGTGTGTATTAATATGTATGTGTGTGGATGTTTGGCAGTGTCTGGAGGCAATATTAGCACAGGTAAATGTTGAAAATTAACATTGAACTTTGTTCAAATGGTTACCACAGAAAATCGAGTCGGGTAGAGTTTGGTCGACTACTTGCCGACGTGTGACAATGTTATTGCAATTTTCCGGGTCCTGCATCGTGTGCATCGGTGGTAAACTTAATGCCAAGCTAGATATACGAGGCACAGATAACCGATAACAATGGCAATGGCAACAACTGCAATAACAACAATAGCAACAGCATCCCTCCGTTAACCAGTTTCATGCATATTCCAACTGACCCCGGTATGCATCGTTGGTTGTGCAAACATAAGAGTAGGCATAGATCGGAATGAGCATCTCGGCAATGTCAGACATCGATGGCAATGTCAAGGAACTTAGGGGTATCTGCACAGTGAGAACTCTACAAAGTTTACTTTAAATTATAATAAAGTTAACAACCTAAATAATGTATTTACAGATGATACTGATCAAGAATATATATTCTTTACAAGGTCTGCATGTTACAAACATTTGCACAAAGCTACGTGGCAAAGCGTATAATAAAAATAACATAAATTAAATTTATAGTTGTGGTCCGTACTTCTTTTTGTATATATCAAAAGTTATATTTAAAGAACACTTCACTCAGTTAATGATTGATTTATTCTTTTATTGTTTCCATAACTAATTGTAATCTACATATGATTATGGCTAGCAAATTGATTAAGCTTAACCACTGTGCTTGGGCCGCCTCTCGATTGAGTTGGCGCTGTTTGAGACTAGAGATAGATAGAAGGCAGCAGAGGCAGCAGCTTGGTAATCAACAACAAGATGCAAATAGTCGCTCGATCTCATCAGACCAGTGCGATTCATTTCAAAATGTTCAAAGATTTTCTTTCTACTTTCTTTTCTGAATGTCTTCCTTATTCCTGGACCGATCATTATGAAAATTTCACATGTGTTTCAGAACAGTATTCTTTAAACACCTGTTAAATTAGAAATGTGTACGTTTAGAAATACATGCTGTTAACAGGGTATAAAGAGCTTTGATCGATTTGCGCGGGAAGACGGGGAGGTATCCAACATTTGAAACAAACTTGATCTGCGGACGTTATAGAGGAACCTTCATGGAGTCTCTAGCTCTTATAGTTGCTGAGATCGACGCGTTCATACAGACGGACAGACAGACAGACGGACATTTTTTGCACAAAGTTAATATATCCCTGAACAGGGTATAAAAATTACTTTTATTAAAATTAAGTAAATCAACACTAAATACAGGTGCCCTAACAGATGCATTAAATTAACTAATATATCAAAAATTGCATCAGATAAAACAGAAAGCAGGCTTAGCTGCAGATTATTATTGCTAGTAAGTATTACATTGTCTTTGGTTTCATAAAGGGTCGAACTCTGATTTAAATGAGAGAGTTTTTAGCCAGAAAAGTCAAGAAAATGCTTGAATTGTGATTTATTATAACAGAAGACATTGTTATTGGTCATTTGAACATAAAGCACAGATGGCAAAAGCAAGCAGTGTCAGGTAGCCAAGTTAACAACGACAACAGAGTGCAGTTTAATTAGCTCAAATATAAAATGAACTTAATTGGGGAGAAGGCACAGGAGGAGGGTCATTAAAGCGGGCTTTGGTCAGTCTGTAGTAACCTTACATTTTATATTTATTAACCTTTAGGTTCAGTTTCCTTTACCTCGTCTCGCCTAAGGTCGGAACATCACACAACAATAACTGTAATTTCACTTTATGACTGCAAATCACAACAGAAACATAAAGGCAGCAGAAGGACAACAAGAACGAACTGGGGCTTACCACGCACACACTGAGTTATGTGTGTGTATTGTGCACTGAAATGTCCTGCACGTTATGAGATGATCTCATTCCGAACACTCCCCTTCTTCGCCCGGCTACTGCTAGATTACGCACAATGCTGCGTATACGCAACCTTTTCTTATGGACAATTGATGTCTCTGTTCGCTGTGGCAGAAGCTCAGCTTGAGAATGCGAATGGGTATGAGGCCAGGGATGCTGTTCCAGTTAAGAAGTGGCCATTGCCAATGTTGTTGTTTGCCTGCCGGTCGACTGGTCTGGCTTGTTTCAAATGTTGTTGTTAAGTCCGGAACATGACATTAGCCATTAACTCGCTGCATGCACTCGCCTTTGGTTTACATTCGCAAATAAAACACACGCAGACCGAAAGGACAGCACAGTAACAGAAACAGAAACAGAATCAGAATCACTGTTGAAATAAAAATGTATAAAAAAGGACATTTGAATTGGACTTATGGGACCACAACAAGCGGGCGTAGCCGGCGCCCCATTCCCCACCAGCAATACACCCACACACATCCACACACACACACACACACAGAGGGAAACATTTTATTCGTATTATTACAACTCAAGCAGAGACTTTGGCAGGGTCTGCTTGCAGATACTACAGCCATAGCAACAACAGCAACAACAATATGTCCTTTTGTTGTACGAGTAACCAGCCAATGGGCAGTGGCTTTACAAGAAGGGGTTTGCATGACCATTGGACTGTCAGTCCCTCATCTAGTCTACAATGTGGACACTGATAGAGGATTACGTTCTAAGTTCTCAGTCAAATCGAGCTAGAAGATTTAAATGTCGTATACAAAGTGAAGTAAATTCCAATTTAAATAAGGAATTCCTTTACAAAGTGTTGAAATTATTTATTTAATTAATAATAATAAATTCATTCACTTTCAATAGAAAATGTTAATTAAAAGTATTTGATTTATAATAAAAACAGAGTTTACTTCAATGCTAAAAATTGTGATTTTCTTTAGCTGTGATCACAGACTTATAAGAGAGTCACAGTATCTGCAGCCGAGAATTGGTAACATACACATACACTCCGATGTATGTGTTCCTAAATGTAATAACGAGATTACAAATAAAAACGAGCTGCAGCAGTAACAACAAAGCATCCGAGTCCAAAGTGCGTGGGCTGGGCAGATGATTTCGAGAGGAGAATGGGGGATGGAAGGGATAGAAATGATGGAGGCAGGCACGCTTGGACATACATATAGACATACTCACTCACATGAACTGAGGAGCTGCGCTTGCCAAGATCCAAGACATCGTGTCGACTCTGCTGGAGTTGATTTCTTTTGCGTAAAGCTTAAACCAGGCAGAATGTCGATGCCACAACCGACACCGACACCGACGACGGTGCTGATGCCGATGCTGATGCCGATGCTGATGTTGAAGCTGATGCCAATTCCGGGGTTGGCTGCTTGTTTTATAACCTTTTCACTTTATTTCCCTGGGGGCAGATAAAAAATGAAGAAATCCTTATCACAGCGTGTCAAGGATTTGCTTGTGTCCATTCCGTAGGACAAGCGGCTCCATAATACGCTTATTTGTAACGCGTTGTGGGCGCGCCATTCCAGTGGGCGTGGCCTTCAGGGCATGGACGTGGGCAGGGGATGTGGGATAATAATGCGACTAGCAACAAAAAGAGCAACAAATAAAAAGTTAACGATGAGTTTGTTATGTTTATATGGCCAGCGAGCAAGCAAATGAAACAACACATGAAAGAGACAGACAGAGAGGAAAATGTGTAAATGCAGCGAGAGTAAAAGAGACACAGCACGGTCGTAGATCCGGCCAAGTCGACTCTCTGCTGGCCAAACGGCCAAACGGCCAAGCGACCAACAATCAACGCAAGTTTCATGACAAAACGTAAAACTGCGTAAATACATTTGATGTAACTGTTGGCCGAGGAATTGCCCTTTATGACCCGCAGTCCCCTACAGGAGGGGACAGGCAGGAGAGGTTGGCTTGTTTATTGTTGGAGCTGCTTTCCAGGCATTCCAATAAATAATTCAGAAAGTTGAGCAACTCGAGTCAACTCGAATGCTGACAGCAATCGCACATTTGGAAATACCATGTCCAGGAAACTCACATTTAAATTAATTTACTTTCACTCGCTCTTTTACTTGCACTTTCACTTGTTCAAATCAATGAGCAGCTGCCTAATTAAGCGCAAAATTTGCATAACTGACAAGGCAAACAGATAGAATATAGCTGAAAGGGCTGAGACTGAAGCCAAAATGAAACCAGAGCCAAGTTATGACATAGCCGGGGATAATCAGTGAAGGACAATGGACTAGGCAAACATCATCAAGCATAAAAGCTCTGACAACGTGACCGGCAGAGAGGCAATTTGCATGCAGGGAAAGTTTCAACCATGGCACGGTCGAGGGGAGAGTGGAGAATGGAGAGCGTTGGTTAAGGTGCGACAATTTCAAGTTGGAGTCGTAGTCCAGCTGGGTGTCGTGAAAGTTTGCTGTCTAAACTATGCCACAAAGTATGCTAAGTTATGCGTCTGAGTATGCAAGGCAATGTGTGTGTTCCTTTGTATACGTGTGTGAATGTGAGAGAATGTTTGTACTTGAGCATGTGTGACATTTCAAGCGCCGTTGACAGCTGACGCTGATGCTTGCGCTGACGTTGGCGTTGTCGTTGACGTTGGCGTTTCCGTCGTTGGCTCTGATTATGATGCGGCTGCAGACAATGAAGCCAATGGACGTCGACCAGCTGATAAAGATGTCCTTCCGGTTTTGCCCTGACGCCTAAAAGTATGCAGAGTGTGTAGTCCTTGGTTACTTTCGCTGGGCGGTAAACTTTCACCCTCGACCAGTCGCATCCACACGCACATACACATTCGTTAGACCTTAAACGGCACATCACGTAGACATCATTACACCATCAACTTCAGCATCAGCCGCTGTTGTTGCCGGTCGGCTAGGACTATAGCGGACAGTGGGCTAGGCACGCGTCCTGTCTGCCAACTGGTGTGAAATTTGTTGGCTTTGGCGCAGAATGTTGCAAATAAAAACATGACGCAGAGCGACACCGCCCAACACACGCCCACGCCCACTCCCTTGCCCCACTGCTGCAGAGTGCCTTTGATGTTGCTGAAGCTGTAGCCGAGGTTGGCACTGGGTCTGAAGCTAAGGCTGATGACTTCATTAGCGCGCACTATCAGTGCAAATGGGCAGCATCATCAGGCAAGGCAGCATCACATGAAGCATGTCCGCTCCCTGGTGTTGACCGCAAAAGTCGTTGGCCAAAAGCCATCACATTGGCCACTGGTCAGTGCATTAGATGCTGCTTTGGGGAGTTTATTAGCTGAAAGTCATTAGAGCGAAAGGTTTCACATTTAAATGAACTCAGGAGCTACAGGATTTAAATGCATATCTTTCGCCTGGCAATCGTAATCCACTTAGCAGCTAACAAGAATAAAGGATTGTGAGTTGTTGCAACGCAAATTGATTGACTCGCTTCAATGGCTTTGAATACTCGAACAGCCAACAAACAGTGATGAGCTGCAGGTCATCTGCTCCCACCCTGCACTATCCGTTTCTCTTGCCACAAGCACGTGCGTCTAATACGTCAAACATGCTTACGCCAATAAGTCGTCATCCTGCTGCACATCCAGCTTGTTGTATCCATGGCATTGCTGCCGAAATCTTATTGCCAGGCCTTGACTGCAACGAGACAGCCAACAGACAGGAAAACATTGCTCAGAATAGTAAGAGAGTGAGAGAGAGAGAGAGAGAGAGAGAGAGAGAGAGAGAAAAGAGAGACAGGAAGAGGCTGGCAAAGCTTGCAACATTGAAAGCAATTCCATTGATGTGGATGTGGCCTGAGGCAATGAGGCAATGAGACATTGAGGCAAGCAGGGGGACCATGCACCACTTTTCGATAACTCCTTTATGCAACTTTTTTATATGTATTTTGCAGGTACACAGAGTCCTTCCTCTTTCTTACGAACTTGTTGGGGTTTTTGGGCTGTTCTTTTTACAATTTTTTTGCAAAGTTTCGCTGAGAAATTGAACGTATTACGTACAAAGCATTGAGGCTCTTTCGATGATTTTATTTTTTGCGCATTTGCCGTTGCAGGATAATGAAGGATGTTGAAAAAGCTTTTGCCATTCGGTTTTCAGGCCTTGCTCTGGCTTTGGTTGTGGCTCTGGCTCTGGCTCTGGCTTTGGCCCTAGCTGCGTCTCTGGCTGTAGATGAGGATTTGTGATAGCGAATTAAGAGAAGAAATGTGGAAAAAATATAAAGTTGGAAAAGGTAACATCTGGTCCGCCAAAGCGCATTGCTATCGCAGATCTCTTACCGAACTTTGGACATTCGAGTATGTGAACGTTATGCCAGTATAAGCAGCAGTGATTGGGTTTGACAACCAACAAAGTCGAGTTAACTGTAACTGACTATAAAACACAAGATTAAACTTAAATTTATGATCAAATTCGAATTGATACTTAAAACTCTATAATTTTTATCTGACTCTGAGAACTTTAAGAACCACGAGAGAATCTATTTATCCCAACTATGTAAAGATTAGCCCCATCTCTATTCACTCAAGTGGGGCTTGACTGTGCCGTAGACCATGGCAATAGCTTTCAGTTCATGTTGCGGTTGTTGAAGTAATGCAATTTGCAAATGCTTCAATTCAGTTGCCTTTTAGTTCGCGAAGTCAAAAGAAGAATTTACTATGCACGAATATGTTGCCTAAAGTATGTGGCACATAATAGCTAAATAAATTGATGATATGCTGCAGCAATATACTGGATTACTGGCATTGGAACATAATATGATGTAATTCAATACCTCGCACAATAGCAGAAACCATGAAATAATGCATGTCTCAACAAAATAGAGTAAAAACATTTAAAAATGGTTATTAAGGGTAAACTTATAAAATAAGTTATTAAAAATACTTCAACTGAGTTTTTACCAATATAAATAAAATCCTGAGAGTTTGCAGAAACAATATTTTTATATCTTATAAGAGAATCAATATTTTCCTTGCAATACATGATAATAAAACCAATTATTTATCATTGTGTTAATATAATTATCTAATTGTTAATAATTCTCACTTTCGAGTGTGTGTTTCTGATTTTGTAGCTGTTGCAAATTTTAGAGCTTGGTGATAATGCAAATAGATTTCTAATTAATGTACAATGCACAAATTTCGAGCACATGTAACAATAAGGCATGCGGTTGAATTACCAGAGAAACGGGGCAGTTGCGGGCGTGAAAGGAACGTTAATTAATTCAATCGATGCCAAACATTATTAATTATTCATAATCAAATATGCAATTGCGGCATTTGGCGCAGCCTGATGACAGACTAAAACAGCGGGGAAATACATTGTTATGGGCAGGAACAACCGCTTGCCATAGTCACTTGGGATACATAAAATATGAATTCAATAATCGCCAAAATTTAAACCGTTCTTTAAATAATTGTTTAACACAGAAACACTGAAAGAACAGTCGATCTAACCACAACCGATCTAACCAATATCTAAGCCGAGCATCCGTTGGCAGTGGGCCAAATACATGTGACCAGCTGCTAAAAATGCCGAAATGAAAATGTCTGCAAATGCTTCACTGCATTCCCTAGATTCTGTTGCAATTTATGCAAATTGCTTTCAATTTGTCTGGTTTAGGGCACAATGTGATTCTCTGCAGCCGAACAGTGGCCGGCATCAAATTGCGCATACGACCGGTGAACCGGTGAATTGGCGAACGCATTGCTGCTATTTTAGCCACTCTATATGCATTTTGTTATTTTAAAAATGATTTTGAGTATGCGTAGTTGCCTCACATTTTCCTGGATATGATTATGGCATCATTGTGAAGGCAAATGATTTTGGCAAAGTGTTGATGACGATTAAGTCATATTCGAATTCATAAGGTTTGTAGTGTGAGTATTTGCTAATCATAAACATAATTTGAATCACCTTGTCGGTTGCATGTTGATTCCAATTTCCAAATATGCTAGCTATAAATTATATGCTCGCTGTGCAAAGGAAATTTGATTTTTCGTTGCATTTGAATTTTCCTTTTGGGAAATTTTAACCAAACGAAAATATTTGTCCCCAGAATTTTACGTAAAATGTCAACTAAATTTGAATACGCCTACAAAAGACAACTGGGATGATGGGCATTCAGGCAGTCAAAAGCCACACATACTCAAAAAAAATGTCTTCTCTGGCGAATTTGTATAAGAGTGTGTCTGGGTTTGTGTATGTGTATGTGTATGCCATTTCACGTTGGTTACAAGTCAAATTTCCGGCACACCTACTGACAAAGCACTTCCAGAGCTATGCTGCATTTGATAACATTCTGTTCATATGGCGACATCCGTATGAATGCAGACACCTATATACTTGTTCGTGTATATGTGGATATACTAATACATGCATGCAGCCCCACCTTTGCAATCGGGCTGCTTTAATAAAGCCTTCAACAGCAGACGAACTACAAAGATAACCATGTGTTAGCCCCACCGCCAGCTGTGGAATCCACTGTACTGCCCCACCATATGATTACAACAGTGGCCGCTGAGCTGACTTACACTGGCTGCAGAACGTAAGCACTGCCAGGGCACAGTGAACCTAAAGTGTACAAATCTAAACTAAAATGAAGCACAACAATGCTCGGCTAGAAGATACCCTTGTAACGTGCCCTTTATTGTTGAAAATACGTTTATATTTTCACAATTTTAGTAAAATTGTAAACACGATCTGCGATTGGTTAGAAGCAAATTACTTTAAATAGTTCGATAGATCTAATAAAACTGTGCTGAACTAAGCAAGCAACACGAATTGTTGATGTAGTTTATGCTTGATGTAAAACACAGTGCAAGTCACACCTACTGTGCACCCGCTGAGAATGTGTTGTTCTTTGACGAGTAGTGTCTTTAATATCCCAATGGTTGGCTGACAGCTCCAGCGACATGCAGAGGAAAGAAAGCACCCATAGAACACTAAACATTGAGGACTGAGCACTGAGCACTGAGCACTAAGCACTGAGCAATGATCCCACACCGATTCCACCCACTGCTTCAGTTGGCCAAACAAGTGAAGTCGCAATCATACACACGCTGGGACTCAGACATGGGCCACAAGCCTTTGTCAGAGCCCACAGAGATTTGCCAGTGGCAGCCCTTGGCATATTAACGAACTCACACATCGCATGGCAGCACATCTACAGATTCAGATACACAGATAGAGATACAAAGATATAGAGATACATGGAGATGGATAAAGCTAAATGGACGCGTCGTTGGTTGCCCCTCAATGATTAATAAAACCTCGAACAGGAATCTGCATATAGACATCAAAATTGTATGTGAACGTGTGAATGTGTGTGGGTGTGAATATGAGTGTGCATGTGAATGTGAGTATACGAGTAGATGAGTATGCAGCAGCTGCATTTATATTTTGTATCTCCAGCGGAGCTCGTCTGCCACTGTGCAGATGCCATTCAATTTTCCGACTCGCCCATAATTTATTGTTGTAGTCGTAGCGCTTCGTGCTGAGCAGCATATGACTAGCCTGTTATCAGGACGAGAGGACTTTCCTATTTTTTGTAGTATGATGTTCTATTGAAATATTTGCAAATTACTGAAGTGCCCATGCCCCACGTTAAGCCACCGTCTGTAGCGAATCTTGATGATCCTGCAACACAAAGCACAATTTCAGCTACAGAATCAGGTATTTCAAATGTCCTGCAAATGGCGCTGTGCCAGCCAGGCAGGCGGCTTTATTGTTTAGCTTATGGAGCTCTGGACCTCTGCAGCTGTCCGTGGACATAATTTATTATACTCGGTAGTTATTTTAAGGCGTTGCAGGATGAACATACCACACTCGACTACACACATGTACTGTACAAACACACTCACACATACACACACACACACACACACACACACACACACACACATACATATGAGAGTACATGACAACCATTTTTCCGTATTTTACAGTGAATTCTGTGCCATTCATTAAATAAAATAACTTTGGCCTGTCGTAATTGTCAAAGACAGTTTGATGCTTTTGTGAAATATTGCCAGTAAATTGTTTTGCTGTTGCCGTCCTGGATCACTTTGTCCCCTCCCCCTTTAGCAATCATGCAGATTTTGTAATACAAATTATTGAATGTTGTATCTTTATTGACAGTGTTGCAATTTGCTAAAGTCGACTACTTCATGCATATCAAATGGCCGGACCCATGATATATGACCCAAGTAAGTTTTTGCATGATTAATGATGCACAACCTGATTGTAGTTGGAGTTCGGAAACTTTTCCTAAAACTTCTATTCGAGACAAACGCTCTGAATTACTTAAATGGCAAGGTCAAAAATCGTAACAAACTCAATTAATATAAGCCTCAGCAAAACAATCACCACACAGCAACTCCCCATGCCGCATCAGCCACGTCAAATGAAACAGCCTACGTCATATAAATAACGCAGCTTTAAAACAAATCTTCGAGCTCAGAATGTCCTTGGTCAACCAGTCTGTTTGCATGCGGCGACAATGATGACGAGGTCGACTGCCAGGTCCGTCATTTCACTAATTAAGCAAATATTTGTTGGACGCTCTCAGGCGCTTGCCACTCCACTGGTCTCTCGCTAGTTATCTGAAATTTTGCACTCATAGAGCAGAGACCTAAGCTCTACCTCCCAAGGCCACCCAAGGTCTGCTAAGTCCCCTACTTTCACAGCACAACGCATAATAAAGACTAAGAATAATTCCATGTCAACACACTCATAAATAATGAACTGGCCAGAATGCTGGTCGACTATGCCTTTGTCATTACCATCGCTACGCACACATTTAAGAACTGAGACTCCTACACTGACTGCGTCTCAAACACAGGTACAGACAATGGCAAAGCCAGCAAAATATTTATCATTTGTAATAACAATTCGTGGCTATGGTTTTAAGCTCGCACCAGGGTTTCTCTGCCAACTACCACAGGCCAGTAATTAATGCTGTACAAATAAAATGTAAATGTATCATCCTATATTCATAATATTTACATTACAACCACTTTTTGTTCGCATTTGAAGCCACTTATAGTTTAAATTCCTCAACAAAATATGTATTCCTATTTCAATATTTATCATAAATACTGCAACAAATTTTAAAATATCTAAAATTCACTTGCATATTCTATATAAAAGTAAATGTAAAAAGTATTTTTGTAAATAATTAGTTAACAAAAAAATAATTACTCATATCGACAAATTCTAGTAC
This sequence comes from Drosophila funebris, assembly GCA_018901825.1. NCBI lineage: Eukaryota > Metazoa > Arthropoda > Insecta > Diptera > Drosophilidae > Drosophila > Drosophila funebris. The sequence continues at coordinate 25,191,897 of JAEIFK010000678.1, read as the reverse complement.
ACTTTTCGTTGAAATATTATTTCCAACTTACATGGAGGAACACTGAACTAAAATAGTCGTTTTGCAGGGTATTTGAAATTTGTGTAGCATTTTTATGGTCGCCATATTTATCAGTGCCACAAAATGAGCTACCGCGCTGCTGTTCGTCTGGCCCTCTACCTGGCGACTATTTGTCATATTTTAAATACAACAACAGTAGCAGCAGCAGCAGCAGCAACAGCAGCAACAACAACTGCAGAAAGTTTCGCCTGCAGAACAACAAAAGACAAGGCAATAATGCGTCACAGCATAAATTTTATTTATTTTATAAGCGCTTCAAGCACTTGGCGTTGTCCAGGCAAAGAGGTATTCAGAACCCTAGCTCGTCGTAGACTCAACCAGGCGACAAATAGTCAGTTTGATGGCAGGCAACATTGTAGTCTAATACCTAGGATGTGAACCCTGGCTACTACTTTGTAGTCGCATTCACTTCTCAAATAGGTTTTTAGTAGACCTCCGTGACATCGCAGCTCCAGCTACTATCCTTCGTTATGAATGGGAACTGGCCAACCCACGGATGCGACTTGCGACTGGCACTGTGTGTGATATCAGTGGCGGGGCTGCCACTTCATGTCGAGCTTTGAGTACAATTTGTGGGGGAAGGGGAACGGAGAGTAGTGGGAGTGGCACTGAACGGGATTTTGCATGGCAAGGACGCGCTTGTAAAAGTTGAAAGATTTGCATAAGTAATTTGACAAAATGTAGTTGACAGTAAAGTAGGTTGAAGTACCAGAAAGTCATACACACATAAAAATAATAGCGTCAAAATGAAATAGGGAGAAAAGCTGGCAGACATAAAGGAAATGTACGTTTGAAGCTAGAAAAATGCCATATGATGAAGCCATATTTCTTACTTATTATCCAACGCATGCACGCAGGGAATGGGAATAATAGTAATGAGAGTTTACTGTACCAAATTCTAAGCTACGTTCCTCTGTACACTTTCGTCACCCTTCACATTAAGCACGTCTTCGGATTTATAAAAAATTAATATGAACTGTTCTTTAAACGGTACATTTCACATATAAATGTGAGTAAAATAAGAAATGCTTCTTATTTGATACATATTGCTAAAAATCAATTTGTAAAAATTCCAATATGTTTGAACTTATCTTAAAACGTCTTTAAGACACTATGCCAATTACCAATAATTACTGAGAATATGGAAACAATACTTAGATTTAAAATGCTTTAATAACTACAGTTGTAATTAAAGCTACATTTATGTATCTGAGGTAATTAAAATATAAAATTTCAGATTATAGAGTACACAATAATCAGGCAGAAACACCTGAGGCAAACTGTGAACTGTAGTTTAATCACCTCATAACAATTAATTAGGGAGAAAATGGAATTGGAGATGTGAACGTGTGGCCCCAAGGCAACAAGGTACTTTAATTTGCCATGCGAAATGCCGTAGAATAATACAAATATTAGTTTTCCCAAGTTCTTCAACGAAATTAAACTTATTGATAGTCGGTAAATAAGCTAGCAGCTTATTTTGATCTGTTATATTTTTAGGGCTCAGATGGATGCGCTAAGTTACAAAAACCGCAGCTCCCTCAACAATGTCAGCAATCAAATTATCTTCCTCAAAATAACGCCAAAGAATACAACTCATAAAGCGCACATCAATTTAGCAAAACGGGGCCATGATATCAGCGTATAAATTTTATGCACTTCGACACCACAAAACGGTAATGATAATGCCGTGTCGCGACATAAAAAGTAAATCCTACATAACAAAAAAATCCCCTCCCGCCCTAGCTCTTTCTCTCTCTGTGTCTCTCTCCCTCTCTGTCTCTCTGTCTGTCTGTTCCTGCGGTTCATAAGAAGGTGGTAAAAAGGTGCGCAGCAAATGTAGCTAAACAAAAATGCGACAAGGCTCAAAAGCTCGCTAGAGAATGTAGCTATGCATTTTGACAATTGGCAGCCAAATGGTTGCAACTAAGCTTTTTATACCCTGTATCCACGAGATGAGTAAATAGGGGATCACACGCAGAGAGAAGCAACAGCAAAGCGGACAAACAATTATATCTTATACATTCCTCATAATATTTCATGTACAAAGCATCGATTGAATAAATTGATAGAATAAGCTTACTCACCACACGGTATCTGAAGGTCGAGCAAGCTTAATTTGAGCTTTCTTAGTTGCTTTGCCCAGCTGTTGTTGCCGCTTCCGTTGTCGCTTTGATGGGCATTAGTTTTATAAGGACGTCGCTTGTGGCGCTGGGTTGGGCTACAACAGCAACAACAACAACAACAATGACATAGATAGCAATACGGTGTGTAGTTGTCGTTGCAACGGCTGACTGGTTGGCTGACTGGGTGGCGCTTTATGTTGCCTCATTCGGAGCCACATTCGTTGCCAACGCTCGGCTCACGCGACACGTACGAGGTGCGTGCAAAGTTAAATTGTCAGCAGCAAAAGTTGAAACATTTTGGAACAATAAAATAAAATACAAGCAGCTGCCAAACGCACAACAAACAAAAAAAGAGACGCAAGCACAAAAAGGTAAATTGTGAGCCAAGAAATAATCGACATGTCTGTTAATTATTGTGAAAGTTTTGTGACACACACACGGCTACAAATTGTCATCCCTTCAGCAGTTCTTGCTCCTCTGCTACTGTTACAGCATCAGCTCCAGCTGCTACGTTGGCGTTTCTATTCCAGATGACAGCTTGTGGTGTTAGTGACAGGCGCCTGGGAGCCATCCCCTCTTCCATTGCTTGACTTGTTAGTGAGGCAACTGCAGCTGCCTCACATTGCCAGTAACTGTAACTGTAGCTGGAGCTGGAGCTGGAGCTGGAGCTGTATCTGTGACGATGAATGTGAATGTGAATGTGAATGTGAATGTAAATGTAAATGTATCTGTATCTATGTCCCATACGCACATAAAGTTATTCGCGCGAATGGGGAATGTGTTTCATGTCATAAAGACACGCACAAATCATGCTTAAACTTGGCCAGACTTTGTTCGGCATTTCGTCCTGTTTCTTGTGTCCTGCGATGTTGCTCGTTGCTTTTTGCTTAACTCGCAATTTATGGTTAATCGATGTTGTCTTTGAACGTGACCTATTTGCTTTATTTCGTCGCGCAGTGTCCTTTGTCGTCGTCCACACCACCGTCACCGTCACCGTCATCGTCACCGCCGCCGTCGCCGTTAACGTCGCCATCCTTGGCTCGCACTCAACATCCTGCTGACGTGTTAAATTGTCTTTTTTTTCACCCCCAATAAAGCAATAATTTATTTTTCATTCTCTGCCGTTCGTTATGTGTCCTCTTCTTCTCATTTTCTTTTTTCTGTCTATTTTATCCCTCGTTAACTCGTATTTTCTTTTGCATACGCGTGGTCACGTGGTGTATCCATATCATATAAGTAGTGTAACTTTATAATATATCTCGGGATTTTCTAAATCGATATGTGGACGACCTTGACTTTCGACGAGAGCTTTGTGGCATGCGCTTTGTAGAGCTTTTTTGAAGGATATTAGTTGCTGCAGTTGCAGCAGTTTGTCAGCCACATTTGTTGCAGACGCTCAGCAACAGCACATACAGTTTTCCAGTCATTGCATTATATTTTCTCTACAAACAACTAAGAAGTATGACGCATCAATTGGCACTAAAGTGCCACTAGGGTATTTTAATTAGAGCCATTGTGCCTTAATTATTACCGCTCTCCTGACAGAAGGTAACAATCTAATTGGGTCATCAGTCCCAGAACAGACAGTCGCCTACCTCGCACAATAATCAAAAGGCTTAAGCCAGACCGATTACTCGTTGAAAGCCAATAAGAACCTGATCTCATCGATTTTATTTACACTTTTTAGGTTAATTAAAAAATTATATATTTGCACTCTCTAAACGTAACGATATTTGTAATGTTAGCGCACCTGAACTGAACCTGTTCATCCGTAGAGTTGCGTGTTTGCATATACTAATCAATAGACAAGCAACAAAGCTTAGTCTTACGACACAAATTAGAGCTGGTTACATACATTCTCAGTCCCTTATACTTGGTTTATATCTGTTGTGTGTTCTATGTATGATACATGTCCTAAGTAAACTGGGAATTCTTGTCAATACAATATATGTTTAAATATTTATGCATATTTTTATGACAAGTTCCTCGTAGCAAGAGTTCCTCGATCTGCTTCCCAAAGAGATTTCCAATCGGAACTGACTCTTTGACAGTTGACGCTTTTTCTTATGATATACTGTGATATATTATTAGTTGCCGGGCAACGGATACTTTGAGGCTGTTTCCATCCACTCTGGAGTTAGCCACGTGCAAATGAAATTGTTGTTGTGATCTCGAGCATGAAAACTGAGGTGAACGGGCCATTATGCTTACTGCCGCTCGATAACTGCAGCACTAATGAACTAGTTGAGGTTCATGTCGTTCCAGTTCATTGAACAAAGTGCCTGCGCACTGAAAGGTGTCTGTGAGCTTATTATACGAAAATATATTTAGTAGTCAAGCTACAATTTGGCACTTTAATAAATAATATATTCCGATTACTCGAGTTTATGTGATGAGCTATTTCCATATACTGTGGAGAGAATATGATTATTCATCAGATATCATTTTCGTGAAAAGCTTTGTGTCATATGTAGAAGCAATTAAGATAGCGGAACAACAAATTTATAAGTATTATCCAAATAAGTCAACTAGGTGCACTGAGCCGTGAAATAATTGAAAGTTCATATTTGGTTATATGCAAAGAAAATGTGAACGATGTAAGAGAAATTCAACTGTTGCAATGTTTATTTCGATCTCTTTCCTCCATATATGATTAAGAACAGTCGCCAGACATCAGTTGATCAATTCTCAGTCACAGGAGCTTCTGGCTATAGCTGTCATAATAGACACAATTATTCAGGGTAGCTAAGCAAAGTAATAAACGAAGTTAAATGGCCCCGGGCAAATTGTCGGCTCATGAATATGCATAAAAGTAAAATCTAATTAATTTCGTTTGTTAATATTTCGCTTCTAAGCGAATAACACAATTTAAGAGTTTTACAAGTGCAAATACATAAGATGATTTAAAAACAAACGCTAATTTAGAAATGTGTACTTGGAGAATTACCGTCAAATAGTTTATTCGTCTTGCTAGAAAGAGAGGCAAGCAAATTTTGGTGTCTATAGCTTTTATAGTTTTATATATGCAGATCTAATTTGTATGTTATATATTGATATATATGAATGAATTCCTAGAAGAGTTTAGAAATTGTTTCTTAAATCGATCGAAGTAGTTTTGTTCTTTTTATTAGTTCTTATCCTGCATTCTAATTTTATTTTAATAGAAACTGTTCACATTTGCGTTCTCAGAATAATCTTAAAACCATAGAAATCCAAAATTTATATTATTATAGAGAACATCGCGAGTCTCTTGGGTTACATAAAATAAACTTTTGCAAAAATGAATAAGGTAAATGAAGTTGCGTTGACATTCTGACCTAACTGTTTCCATTTCTCTCCCTTTTCTCTCTTTCTTGGCCAGATGCATCGTGAGGACGAATTCTCGAAGGAAGCCGCGCTGAAGAACCTAGCGAAGCGTGAGCTGGCCAATGGACTCGAAAAGGATTCAATATACAAATTGCGCCTGCTTTGCTTCAGCCGTGGCGCCACTGGAATCTTGGGACTTGCGAGGTGAGTGAGTGCAGTCAACAACACAAATTTCAATTCCCAGGGATAGACTCAACCTAGGCCCGACTTCTGCTTGTTTGACTTCGGTTGAAAGCCGAATAATTCAGTTTGGATGTGCAACCGTCAGTGCCATGTTTGCATAATATGACTGAGGCATGTAGTACCAAAAAAACACTTGTCTGCCCGTCTATGTCTCTTTTTTTTATTATGGGTTTTGCTACATTTACATACGTGAACTCGTATGGCAGTATATTTATTAACAAATGTGCGGGTTGAGGATAGATACTAGCAACATGAACAGGACGAGATTGTTGGTCAGGCACACACTCATTCTGCGTGCTGGCTTTATTAAAGTGATGAAACCGTCGAGTGTTGCACAAGTGAATCTCGTTTCAAGAGGGAGCTACTGGCCAAACTGAAGGATACATTTTTATAACTTCAGTCGATTCCTGTTCATGATATTGATGATCATGTTGATGTTGATGATGATGATGATGATGTTGATGTCGATGACGATGATGCTTATGTGTTCAGGCCGAGCCTAGGCCCAGGCAAATATGTCGAGTGCATGTTGAACTAACATTTTGAAAAGCTTCTCCAAGTGTATGCCAAGCGGCAAAAACTAAGCACGGAGCAGGGAGCGATGGAAGCGGATGGCAAAAATCGCTGACTGAATGCAAACAAACATAATTGGATTTCTCTGGTTTCTGGTACCGCTTACCCTGACGCATCTACACCCATGAGCATAACCACTCTCACAAACAACTACAACAACTGCAACGCCCCTCCTTTTCCAAGACCCTCTCTTAGTTTTTATTTCAATTTCAGCTCATCTGTCCGGCTGGCAGAAATTCTGTTAACAATTTTCCATTTTGAATATATAGACATTTTGAACAAAATCGCAACCTCCAACAAATCCATATATGTCTGTATGAATCGCGGTGTGAGTATGTGCGTGTGTGTGTGTGTGTGTGCGTATTGACCATCTATGGGTTGATTTTTATTTGTATTTATGCAATTTGTTTGTTTGCCAGCTGGAAAATTCAATGCATTCAATGCATTGCCAACCGGATTGCGCGTACAGTCGTCACCCCTTGCTCTTCCCACATCTGACATCCCCTCTCTGCCATTCGCATTGTCTGCCTCTCTAACACATTCTTATTTGGTTTTTGCTTTTTGAGGCCATTAATAGAAACATATTTTGTTTAGATTTGAATATTCGTTCCCAAAACAGGGAATGATCAGTTTCATCAAGCCAATATTTATGGTTCACAATGTCATCGGAAACGGAAAGATAAATTTCAATGAATCGAATTGATTGATTATCGATTTTATTTTAAATAAAAGGCTTTACCTATTTAAAGGGTATATCCAATTTGATCAAACCCCATTAGTATTTGATCTTAGTTATACAACTTTTGTTTACCTTTTTCCGTTTCAGAGCATTTCGCTTGATGGACGATGATGGCAACAAGTCCCTTAGTGTGGAAGAGTTCAAAAAAGGCATCATTGAAATGGGACTCGATGTTAACGAAGCGGATATTGAGGACATGTTCAAACGGTATACTATATAAGACATCGCAAATAAAAAAAAAAAAACAGAAATAACTCACCAGTAATTAATACGATTATATACAGTTTCGATACCGATGAAAATGGCACCATTAATATAACAGAATTTTTAGTCAAACTTCGTGTAAGTATTACTTAAATTCAAATTGAATTATTTGTTTACTTTCAAATGATTTCAATAATAATTCAGCCACCCATGAGCGCTTCCCGTCTGGACATTATAGACAAGGCCTTCAATAAACTGGACAAAAATGGCGATGGGCAAGTCACCGTTGCCGATTTAAAGCATGCCTACTCGGTTGGCAATAATCCGAAGTATCGGAGTGGCGAACTGACCGAGTCGGACATTATGCTCACTTTCATGAAGAACTTTGAAGCTGGTGCCCCCAACCCAGATGGAATAGTATCTAAAGAAGAGTTTATTAACTATTATGCGACAATCAGCGCATCGATTGATAATGATGCCTATTTTGATCTTGTCATGCGTCGTGCATATAAACTCTAAATGAATTATGCTTTGCCTGTTCGAAAATTTTATCAAATCCGAGCAAACGCCTATTACTGCGAATATCTAAAAATTGAAATAGTCATTTTCGGCAAAGTCTACTACAACAATTACTATAATCCTGAAATTTATGTTGTCTATCAAATGTATTACTAAATACCTACATCCATTATTTTTTTTAATTTTCTAAAGCCTTCCTATTTGTTTTCGAAAATAAATATTATTTATTATTCCTGAACTTAGAATGTTCCTGAATTTACCGATATTTGAATTCAATTTAATCAGGCTAAATATGCCCTAGATGATTTTGCTTTACGTTTCTTTCCTATAAATGTTTCCTATAAATATAGAGCTTTAGGACAGCGCCGAACCAGTGGAAACTCATCTGCTGAGAAGTTGAGCTGTGTGCTCGTTATTTAAATATTAAGTCGTACATGATCACTGTCAAAGCTTCTTATTTCAGCTATTTAATAAACTATATAAATATTATCTATAAAAGAAGAGTGTGTTGCTTAAATGGCGGAGAAACAATCCTCGGCCCCAAATTTCCCCACATAAATATTTATATACATATTTCCAAAAAGCATCATGAATTTTCTTTGAAACTCGATTTTAACTGTGATTCACTTCGAGTACTTTCCGAATAAGCCAAATAAACAGACAAGTACTTGATATACTAAATTTTTATTTATTGATAAGTTTATCTATTTATTTTGTGTAATAAACATTTAATTTAATTGAGCTAAATACAGATTTGATGAACACACAACATTTTTTTATACAATATTAGGCATGTTAAATGTGAATATTTTCAGAGGCCTTGCTCTGTTCCTGTTGTGTAGTTAATTCCCCCTGTTCAGTATAGTTTTCCCAAAATAATGCGCAATAATAATTTATTAAATTAAAGCCGCGAACTAATTAGCATAAAACTAATTAGATTACTTGTACATGTGCGCCACAAAGCGCAGTTCGCTATATAAAAACAATGAGAGAGACAGGAAGAAAAACAGTGTATGTAACAGAGATATATATATAAATATATATATATATGTAGAGAGAGAGAGAGAGGGAGAAAGAGAAGGAGATAGATAGAAAGACATTTAAACATTTGTGGCGTATGCGCAATCGTATGTTGTTGCCGCCTTTAATAAAAGCCATGTTTTGCCAAAAAGTCAAACGACACCAATACTCACACACACACACACAAACACAGAGACAGGCATATACACCACACCACATACTGGCTAACAAATAAGCCTGATTAGTTGGTGTTTTTTTTGTGGTGATTAGGCTGACACTGTGCAATGATATCATCGACGCCTCTGCCTTCGGAATCATATCCAATCCCAGCCCAATGTGATGGCCTTCCTTAGACTGAACAAGGTTAATACCCCGCTAATTAGTAGCTTATAAGTAGAGCGGCAATTGCCAAACTCTAATTACATTCATTTCGCATCACTGATAACAATGTGATGTCGGCAACTGTTGATAAAGCATCGAATCGGGCTTTTGTTGGCTGGCAAAACAAACAAGAGGATAACAGCTCAAGCAATAGGGTAAGCAAATTACGAGTAATACACGACTAATATCTGAATGTCTCACACTTGTAGCAAATGATTATGCAGCAAAGTTTTAGTATGCCGAATAGACAATGTTAAAAGTTTGCCCAAGTAATTAAATCACTTCGATCTTTGCTAATTACAAGCAAAGCACATACACCAGTTAACTATGTATATGTACAACACATGGCTAAGGGCCCTGTCTACGCTTGTGTCTGTGTGCTGCTCGTTAGATATGCTGCCTCACTTCGGCAGCATCCTCATCAGGACAATAGGCAACAATAACAAGAAGGTTGACAAGTTACCTGCCAAATTAATGCAAACATGAAACGTGCGGCAACGAGAATATTAATTAACTAACATACACATACATATACGAGACGAGTACGTTCAGACAGCGCAGAGTGCAACTGCCTCCCCCTTCTGTATCCTACCTATCCTCTTGCCCATTCCGGGCCAGCATTGTTGGCAGTTAGCACTTGCCATTGTCAGTTTTTGGTGAGAAAGCGAGGGTACATGTGCAGTGGCATTGGCGGCAACATATTGTGCGTTCCAGATCTTCTGGCAATCCACTGCAAGGCTCTTTAGCTCTTCGGCGTGCAACAGTGCGTATGAGCAATTTGCTGCTGTCAGGCAGTATATGATTAATGAATGTTTCATTAGCGCATCTCACATTATAGTTTGACCTGGGCACAGAACTCCAAACACAGCGTTGTTTTACTCCTATTTGCATTTCAGCAGGTTGCCGAACGTGATCACAATATTATCTCTTCATCAGTCCTTGCAGGACATGCAAACATTTTTCTGGTACAAAAAGAGCCCGAATGCGAGATTCTCATGTGTATGGCAGTTTCCTCACCTATTCCGGATACCCGAACATTCCCCCCAAGGTGGCTGCTTTTTGTACGGCGCGTGTTGTTGTCGCTATGGGCACATGTGCGAGTATGGGTAGGATTCTCAGAGGCCAAGAATCGAGCTCACGTAGTTGACAGCTCAATGGGGAGAAAGAGGAAGCGAAGGAAAGGAGAGAAATAAACAGAGAGATAGAGAGTGCTTGGGGGCCGGCTTGATAGCGCGAGGGGGTAACAGCGAAACCTAACGAGTTACAATGATTTTCGTGCTAATTAAAATGGTTTTTGCATAGAGTTTACCGCATTAGTATTTCGTTTAGCAGTTGTGCAAACACCTTGGCAGTGTTTGGGCGTACGGAGGACCCTGTGGAATGTTTGTCCTAGGCTGCTAGCTGTCTATGTGTGTGTATGTGTACCGCATAAATTACGCATACGCAGCGTAACCAGCATTAGCAGCACCACCGCTCTACTGAAACGAAAAACGTTAGTTAAAAAGTGTATTTTTCAACTGACGCAGCTGTGCCTAATGAACTTCCTTTGTGGCTTGCCACACTCCCACGACCCATGACTCAGAAGAGAGAAGAGAGAAGAGAAAAGAGAAGAGAGTAGTCACCGCAACCATAACCGTATCCAAACCAGTCACTTCTATCTTTTTGTGGGCAGCAACTGTGAGTACTGTTGTCAGTGCCTTGACTTAATTAGATGTTTGATATTTTGGCAGCTGAACAGACTGAAACTGAGCTCGTTAGTGGCTTTCCATTGCAAACTGCAACAAAACGAATATTAGTTAAGCCTGGTGGAATCTAAGCATTGCATTTATATATAGCATTAATAATAAAGACGTACTAATATATTTAGTCAGCTCTGGGAATTTAAAACTTTTAGTGGTTTGAGATCAAATCAAAATCAAAGTAGTTTCATTGAATTTAAATTTCATTTGATAAACTAAATATTTAACAAAGAAGCATACAATAGATGAGATGTAAATAACACTAATACGATTATTCAAGTTTGGAAAACAAATTAATATTTTATTAATTGCTGAAGAATTAATTTCATATATTATTAAGTACTCAAAGCTAAACATATGTGTTTCCACTCTCCAGTAAGCAGAGCAATTATCAATTTTTTGGCGCCCAAACAACGACGAATGAGGGAGCTGGAAATAGACACTGTCTATGTGTTTATTACGTATGATTCTAAAATGTGATAGTCGTAAAATTCAATACCAATAAAAGCTGAGAAACACAAATACATATAAGCAATTCATGCACGTGTTGTTAACTTTCACACATGTTCGATACGAAAGTTATTTTAAACCTATAAAAAGCAACTACAAAATGCATGTAAGTATTTTGATACTTTTTGAACAATACGTTTTCTTATTGGTTAGATCTAACATGCCATGGTAGCTCACACAGATATACACTCATAGTTTGATATATATAGGAGCTGAAATAAAGGCAACTCAAATGCTGGACACGTGTAAAAGTTCACTTTTAAACACTTGTACACGCGTTGTACTTTTGTTTTTTTTTTTTTTTTTTTTTTGTTTTGTTTTATGAATCAGAGTAAAAGTCCTTGTCCATGTGTAGTTCGACACAAATCCCCAAAGCGCTGCAAAACTTTTAGTTTCACATCAGCCACGTTTACTGTCAATAAAACTTTGCTTGAGATGGCAAAATGAAAACAGCATAGATAGAAAAGCAAAAAAAAATATATACATAGAGTATGCAAAAAAAGCGAACGTATAAAACATGCAAATGCAATGAAATTACAAGTTACGTATACGCCGCATGTTGCAGCAGCAATGGCAGCAACAGCGACAGCAGAACAGAAGCCATCGTGAAGCGGCCGCTCACAAAAGGATTATGCAAAATTATGCAAAAATTGTGGGATGAAAAATCCACGCACATTAAATTCAAGTGCTTTCTATAAAGTCAAATCGTGACTTTTGTGCTAATGATGAGCATAAGCTGCTGCACAGAATATCGTCAACCATCATTGAGGTCGATCGTTTGTACAAAAAGAAAACCATTTAAGTGTTTTCGTTACTTGACAAATTGACTTGCAAATCATTTTGTCATTTCAGTGTTTCGTTGCGGAGCTTGTCATGAAATTTACTGCAATTACGGGTACTTCAAATTTTCAGCTTTTAAAATGATTACTCTGCAAGCCTATTGCTGATTTGTCAACAATCGAGATGGTATGTTTCTGTGTAAGTGCATGTAACGCAAGTGAGTGTGTGTTTGTGTATTTGTGTGTGTGTGTGTGTGTCTGTGTGTGTCTGTGTGAGCGGATGCCACACTAAAAGCGCACTCAGATCAAAGACAACTAACGGAAATAGTCCAAAAAGTGCAACAAAGCCGTTCAGTACGTGCCACGACCCAACAAAATGGCGGCACAGGCGAATCATAAGCAGCAATGGCCGACAATGACCAAAGAGCGCGACGGGGGCATGACAAAACCGCAGCCAGACGGCGGTCGTTCGGTCTGACGGTCTGACTACAGCGACTGAGCACAGAGGTTGAGCATCATTTATACTGAATGGATTTGGATTTGGATTTTGGATTTGCGCACGAGATAATGTGCAGCACAGAGTCTTGCCCGGGGGTCTAGATTCAAGTCTGAATCGTTGCATGTGAGTGAGCTGCTTGCTTAGGGTTGAGGTTGGGGCTGAGTCGGGTTGGTCCGGGATGGGCTGGGATGGGAGGACCCGGCGTGAGAGCTAAACAGCTCCAATGCAACGGAAATAGTTTTGTGTGAGATTTATTACCACTCTGGAGAGTCATAAAACGGAAATTGTACACAAAATCCTTTCGGATGCTCGTTTAAGTTGCAGCTTACCCCCGCTAGCCCTCATCCATTTAACTCACTTACTCTCTCTCGCTCTCTCTCGCTCTCTCTCGCTCTCTCTCGCTCTCTCTCGCTCTCTCTCGCTCTCTCTCGCTCTCTCTCGCTCTCTCTCGCTCTCTCTCGATCTCTCTCTCCCTTTCTCGCACTCAGTATCTTTCGTTCTTTCCCACTTCAAATGTTTAGATTTTTATGGCTTGTGTCATTTCTGTTTACTCTGCGTTGCTGTTTGCTTGCCCTTGTCCCAATGTTTATGTAAGTCATCGGTTCGTTTACGACGCCCAGCGCCTCATCCCTTGCTCCTCCAATGCCAACGCCAACATGGCATATCCTATTTTGAAATTATATTTTTGGCCATTTTCTGAAAACTGTCTCATGTTTGCCTGCTTACTAAAAACTCTTCGCTTCGCAGTTTCAGTTTATTTATATTATTTTTCACATTGCGAAAATGGATTTTCCATTGCATGAGTCAGGCCGAAACCGCCCTCGATTCCTAATACCCCATCCGCCCGATCATGGCTTACCGATTGCCGCTAATAGTGCACTTTCATTGAACCATGGCATTTATTTTATGCAATATAAAATACAAAATATGCGTTCAAAAGTTTATTCACCATTTGTCGAGAACATAAAGTTGTCTGCCCTACTAATTAAGCAAGTGATTGAAATTGAATTTGTAACTCATATCGATTCTTTGACAGATCTAAAGATAATATTAATTGCGACAAAATTTACATTTGCGCATCACTCATTCATTCATTTAGTCAGTCAGTCAGACAATTTTTCGGTTCAATTCGAAGTTCATTTTGCGATGACAGTTTATTAACATTTTGCAAGCAATGCAAAAGTTGAAACCGAAAAGAAAAAATGTTATTTTCATTTCAATTCCAAATCAGTTTGCCGAGTAATTTGGCTGGAAACCAAAATCTAACTGGCTTCTTGTCTGAGAGTATTAAAGTCATTGCCTTTTCTGATGGCAATCCCAAGATATCGGTTGACTCGTAGTGGAGGGGCCAAGTAAAACGATTTTGTATACCCATTATCATATATTTGTCGGTGTACCGCAATGGAACTCACTTTAGCCCAGACAACTCATAGTAAATTACGCTGTTGTGCTATCTTCCTTAAATGGCAAGACTATGCAGGACTGTACACTAACTCCGCTTTCTCCACTTGCCCCATTTAGTAGTAACGTGCCTTTCCCTGGTCATTTCCATTTCCGTAGCTGACAAATTCTTGGCTACAGATTTTATGCTTATTTGATATAAAAGACAACGACGCAACTCCAGGGATGAATGAATCTACTGGTAAGTAGAACTATAAAATATTGTAAATAAATTCTTCAATTGTTTTGCGCTTTTCTTATGAATTATTTTCAAATTAATTAAATTTGCAGTTCTTAACTGTTTTTGATGGTTTCATCAGAATTTCTGAATAATGTAAATCTGTAATTGTTTGTCAGTTAAAATTGTTTCTTTTAATAGACAAAGCTCAACTCAGCTCACCTCAGTTGAGTTAGGAACTTCAGATAACCAGACAAGATAATGTGGTTGCAGCCTAAGCCACCACTTGCAACTATTGTTCTCAAGTGTGTGTCGGTGACTGTGGCAAAGGAAAATTATATTCTTGATGGCCAAGACAGCCGTCAGCTCAAGGAAAAGCAGCAAAAGGCAGGCAGCAAGAAAACAATTTTCATTTCAGGCATTTGCTTTTAGAGTAAACACTTTTTGAAATGTGGCAAGGCGCTTTTTACTTTATCACTGCAATGGCAACGTCAAAGCAAATGATGAAGCATACACATTTCCCATTCCATATCCTTGCCTTCTCCATTTGGTTAAGTCGTCTGAGATATGGATTTCTGGGGACTATGTCCTTTAAGTGCGACGGCAATTAACTGCCGGCAAGCTAAGCCGAAAGAGGCTGACTTTAAGGCTTAAGCATTTGAATTAATTGATCGCCTAACCGTATCATCATATCACATTTCAGCCAATTACACAAGCGTTTAAATTTTTCAGAGAACGATCCAAACTAAATATTCATTTTGACTCATTTGCGACCATCTAATTTTAATAGGGTCAATTGCAATAATATCATTAGGAAAATTAAACACGAGTTAGTTGTAGTCACAGCATCGTACAGTGCCTTACCGTGTCGAGGCAGGACGCCCAACCAAGTCAAGCGTATTATGCCTAATTGGGCCCTGCCAGCGTCAAACACCGGGCACTAGGCACCAGGCACCAGAATCGAGCCAGGGACCCACTCAGAGCCCTATCTGGCACCCAGCTGTAGCTGTAGCTGAAGTTGAAGCTGTCGCCATCGTCAGCGTCTTTGCCATGCCGCTTTGCACGTTTTGTCTACGCGAGTAATTAACTTTAATTGCGGCCATTAAAATAAATTGGCAGATACCTTTAAATATTGTTATTGTTGTATACTTAGAGGCGCAACGGACGTGGCGCCAACAGAAGAGGCTCACAGTGTTCATATCGAGTGGGGGCGGACGAATGGAAATGGCGTGTTCTGTTATATCAGGTTATGTGGCTGAGAAGCATTTACTTGCAACGAGAAAAAAATATTATAATGCGCTCACATCTTAATAGCCTTTGCAAAATGCAATTCTTAAGAGCTTCCTACTTTTAAGTTATACTTTTATATATCGGTTTGAATAGATCCCTAAATTGTGACTTCATAACAGCTGCAAGAAATGGAATCTTTGGCACCTTTTAGGTAGTTTTTCTATAATTTAATTTAGTCGACCACATTGGGGAAAATAATTTTAAGAGAATCTGAAATTGGTTGTGTCTCAAGTACTACTCTATGCATATACTACTACAGTCTTTATTTTTATTTTTTGCTGGAATGCCAAATATTTTGCAGTATTCCTTTGAGCGCGACACGGCGTCGCAATCCCTTTTTTTTTTGCTTTTCCGCTTCTCTCACTTGTATTTCCATGTTCAGTTTCCTTTCTCTTGTTTCTTTTTTGTGCAATTTTGCTGTCATGCCTACAACGGAAAGCTGAGCCGTAGGCAAATTGAAAGAACAAAACTTCTTTAATTTTACTGAAACGAAGTCTCCGCGCACAGACAGTTAAAACTAAAATGTTTGGCTTACGGCAATAAATGTCCAACTAACTTTCAGCGTAGTTACTTTTTTTCAATTAGAAAAATTCCAGTAAATATTGTCGTAGCACGACACTGAAGCCCGAAAATCAGCTGGATAAATTTGTTGACAGTTGCAATGCGGCAAGAAAGTGTTGCAAGCTAACTGAAACTGCGTAAGAATGATAATCTTTATAGAAAAGTCAATCTGGGATATTAAAATAATACAATCTCTAAGCGGAATTGAGTCGTAGAACTTGTTTGTTTGGGCAAAGAGAAGAGTGAATGCCAGAATTTATCTCGGACCCTCAGATTGATAATAAACATATACTACACTTACATAGTTACCATCTAGCAGGCAACGCACGCACGTACTTACAATAAGGGTTGCTGCACGTTGGCAAACTTCCGTTTCCGCTTTTAGTTTTCGTGTCCGCTCTTGAAGCATTCGAAAGGCAAGTGAATGCCGCAGGCGCTAACTTGATATTTACTTTGTTGCTCTGCCACGCTGTTTACCTATATCATCCCCATTCTCAATATCGCATCATTTATATATGTACATCCAGCGAGCACAAAACCAAAGTCCTGGCAATGGTCTCCCAAAAGTTTATCTGCACACTTCCGCCTCCGTCTATCAAACTTGTGGCTCGTCGCCGACGCTTGACCAGCAAACTACTCGCCATCGCTCTGAAAATGTTTTCGTTGATGAAAAAACTTTGCTTGCCTTCAACACTTCTCAACTTCTATGTAGTTTGTCTGCGTTGCCACTCATTCTCTTACTTTTTTTCCCCCGGTCTATTTATCTACATATCTGTCGAGGGAGTGTCCAGCCAAGCGTCGACCAGAGCTCATTTTATCATTTGGTGTTAATTGTTTTCGTTTGCATCACAAAACATCTATCGAAAGGGCATTAATGGATAGTCAGGCTTGGCTTTGAATTGCTCAGAACACTCAACCTATTACGCCGTATGATACGCCGCTTTCCTTGCGGCATATCCTCGTTGTGGCGCCACCAATAAACTGAAGATGAACTTCCGTTGCCTGGCAACTGCCATACTCTATCTCAACTCTGCTTTTGTGCGACTCGCAAATGCTCTTAATCACTTCTAAAGTAAGGGAGCAAGACGCATTTGGTCCTGCACCCAAGTTCTGCCTCTGAGACAAAGAGCCGTATGCATGTTTGTTTGTGTAGCGTTAGAAATTGAGAGAGACACTAATTGCTTTTCTTTGCAACCAACTCTTTTTCTTTTCTAATTACTATATACATGACTATGACTGCCTGTGTGTGTGTGCGTGTGTGTGTGTGTGTGTCTGTATGTGAGTCTCTGTGTGTATGTATGAGGCAGACTCTTGGCGACTGGCGACACACATTTGGCTAAGTAGGAAAATGATAGTTTGAATGCTCTTCAGACAACGCTGTCGACAAAAGGACGATAAGGTCGACCAAAAGGACGCATTTAAAGCACATAATTCGGTTTTGATTATGTTTTGGTCTAAGCTGTCGTTGTCGTTGCCTTTGCCTTTGCCATTGCTTCCGCATTTCTAAAGTTAGCAACTTCATTATGGCTAAAACCCAAATGTGTTGATATTGCGGCTGAAGTGGTCTCCAGCTCCTTTTCCCGCTCATCGGGACTAAATGAGTAGATTTCAATGGTTTAAGCATTTCATGTGTGTACACAAGTGCGCAAATACCAGCATGTGATTATTTGAGAACTTAGCCATATTTGATAGGGCCAAAGAGTTTCATTCCTTGCATTCTTTAAGCCAAATGCTAATATACTCTTAAATGTGAATAGTGTAACTTTATTTAAACTCTACTTTTCAGAATTAATAAGTTCATTTATATGTTATTATTATTATATTATTTATATTTATATTAATACTCATATATGTATGCTTATGTTTCATATACTTCTTTCCTACCAGCCTCAGCCGTTACCTTTTCTTTTGCTATTCTAATATTTTCTTTGTATACCACAATATGTTTGTTATATTCCTAGGCCAAGCAATTATCAGCAAAGACGTCGAACTCTGAGAGCTTGCCACATAATTTAAGCTTTTTATGCAAAGGTTTTTACTATAAAATTTGTTCGTTTTGGACATACTTAAATAGGGACATACCAAATCGCACTGAAATCAGTTAGAATAATAATAAAAATAAAATTAAACAAATTCAAAAAGGGTTAGGTTCGCGAGTTGCCACAAAATTTGGCAAAAATGTAACTAAAGCTAAAGTTACACATCAACTTGAAAGGGAGGGAAGAGGAGGCGAAAGCATGCGATATGTCCCTAAGCTGACGCAATGATGCTTGGGGAATGCCACAGAATGCCGTCAAATGGGGAAGGGAGAAGCGAAAAGGGTGGGCGGTTATAATCAGCGGCAAGCGAGACTTTAAATATTTTATGCTGCTCAAATTGGCGGCCAAAAGAAGACCGAAAAATACTACAAAACTTGTGGGACGCATGGCAATATGGCAATAGCTGCTGTGGCTGTCATGGCTGCCAAGAGGGATCCTTCCCACGCCCAGGACCAGTGTCAGGACAACAGCGGTGACCGAGCTGGATGGCTGGATGGCTGGGTGCCTGGCTGGCAACTTGAGCCACTTTGATTTTTGCTCAAGCGTAATTACAAGTTAAATGAGGCCAACAACGCGGCGAACGTTGGCAACGTCAGGATACAGCGTCCGCCAAAAACAGTGTCATCATGCGGAAGGATACTGGGCTGCGGCTGCGACTGGCAATGAAACGGAAGGAAGGAACGGCGACCAGACCAACAGACGGACGGACGGACGGACGCAAAGCGTGCGCATGGATGATGTACTGGCGGCTATTGCAGGCGTTGTGACCATGGTCAGGACCAGGACGAGGTCTGGGTGCAGACATTGCAACTGAAGCAAAGCACTAGTAATGAATGAGCTGGCCCAATAGCTCGTCTGTGTCTTGCCTGCTTCTGCTCTGGCCTGTTCTGCTCTGCCCTGAGTGAGAATGAAAAATTGCGACGCGGACGTGGACGTCGACATGGACATAGACGTGAACGTCGTGGTCGTGGTCTTGGTCCTGATTGTGGTCCTCGTCGCGGTCTCAGGCTTGTTTGGGCTTGGTAGCCAGGCCGCGTAGTGACATTGTTTGCTCTTCTGCAACATGGCGGATGGATGGAACGGAGCAGATTGCATAAAAAGCGACAGAATTTCAAACAAAACAAGAAATAACGAAGCATGCAACAAAAATTGCGAAAACAAACCGCATTAGTGAGCAGAGTATCAAGAGGAGGGGTGCATGATGAAGCGGGAATGTGGGTGTTGCGGAGTAGGGCTATTTCCCAATGATTGAATGT
Organism: Drosophila funebris; assembly: GCA_018901825.1. Lineage (NCBI taxonomy): Eukaryota > Metazoa > Arthropoda > Insecta > Diptera > Drosophilidae > Drosophila > Drosophila funebris. The sequence goes on along the minus strand of JAEIFK010000678.1, from coordinate 25,172,435 downwards.
AACGAAACAGCAACAATGACGACAAGCAAGCTGATGATGATAGGATGCACGATGAGGAGCCAAAACAGGCAACAGCAACTGCAGCTGGAGCGATGAAAACATTGTCAAAAGGCGCCGAGTTGAAGCTGAAGCCGAATCTGAAGCTGGACATAGACACGGAGAGCACTGCACAGGAAAAGCATCTGCTGTTTGCTTAAGCTCGAGCTTCATCCCCGCCCCGCATCATCTGGTGAGAGGGGATCAACAGCGTCACTGAGAAAGTTCATTTTGCAGTAATTAACAAATTGTAAAGCGCACGCGGGGCAAGGGCAAACTACAGAGTCCACCAAGCTGTCAGCTGAACTCAGTTCAGTTCAGTTCAGTTGAGTTCAGTTCAGTTGTCTGATAGCCAGTACAGTTGTGTCCAAGTTTGTTTGAGCGCAAGGAATTATAGATGCTGATTCCTGGCCTCTCCTCCCAGGTCCAGTGCACGCCCAAGACTGAATCCGGCCGCTTTTAGCTCGATGATAGTCAGTTTGCAAAAGTTCTTTTGATTATTAATATTTTATTCCCTTACAGTTTGGCACAGGATCTGTTTGTGAGTTGTCGTTGGCATCATCCTCCCCTATTGTCAGTGGCAGCACTTGTCCGTAGATTACAAAAGCGGAAACTGCCAAACAAAATGCAACTGATGATTGTACTAGTAGTTAATGAAATTTTACAAGCAACCAACATAAATGATGATTATTCCATGATTTCAGAGTACAATTGAGAAGCACGAAATCAGCTTAAGAACGATAAAAATAGACTTGACCTGGATGTAGGGCAAGTAATCCTTAGTAGACTGATCAAATCTATTAACATATTAATGAGTTGCAAGAGAGAAGGTAATTATTTCAACATAATTAAAATGCGTAAATTGTAAATCAGTTGGCATATTTACAATGTTCGACTAATTGCTTATCTACAGTATATTATACATACTTGCCAACTTTGATATTTTTGCCAGCAGCTCGAATTTGTCAACTTAGCGCAAGTCATGTCAAAGTGTCAACTACTTTTTGCCACCTCAAGAGCCACATAATTAAGCGACAAGCTGCAAGTGCGATGCTGTCGCCAAATGCCAAAAATTATCATGCAAAAAAGAGGCTACGAAATTTTAAATGACAGACGCTGTCAGCTTTACATGTTCACACCCTCTCGTGCTCTCTGTGCTTAACACACACAGATACTAGCTTGTGGCAGACACATATTGGGGCACGCTCATGTGCAGCATATAACATGTGACATCGGCTGCGACAATGCCGCAAAAGCCATGTCAACAAAAGCTGCAACAGCAACACCAGCAACAGCAACACCAGCAGCAGCAGTGACAACTACTGAAGATGCCTTTGCACAGATTCTGGCGGCTGGCAGTCAAAATTGGTGCTGGCTTGAATTTGATAGATACCACAGTGAAGCACGGGGGCATGGGGCACAGACAGGCACTCATTTGCCACTGGACGGTTGCTCATATGCGGCCTACACAGTGTCTAGTTAGCTGCTTAGCAGCAATCCCTGCAATGTCTACAACAGAAGTTGAGGCAGCAACAGGAACATGAGTAGAAGGAACAGCTCTTTACCAATGTCTGACACTGACAGTAAGTTCATTTGCAACATGGCTATAATTTTATGTGGATTTCAAATGCGTCAGTGCCAGTGCAAAGGTGTGTAGGAGTATTAAGCTTGAGGTTGTGTGTTAATGCGGTTCTCTTACCGTCCGTATTGCATTACCTCTTTCGGACCCGCAACACGAGTCTCTACGAAGCTCATAATAAAGCCCACAAGCCACAAAATTGTAACTGACACTGAAAGCCTGAGTATCACTAGAATTGATTGTGGTCAAGCTCGCACTTGATTTGCACTGGTAAATCCAGTCGAGGCCAGGTAAATTAACATGAACAATTATTGACCAATAATACAATGCATTATTAAAAACCAAACTAATAAAGTATTTTGATTATAATATAATTATTTGAATATGCGATATATTAACTTTGTGTAAGTAATTAACATGTGTTTAAAGAATACTATATTAAAATTTTTTTTTTTTTTTTTTTTTTTTTTTTTTTGGGGGGGGGGAAAATGCCTTCTGCATCTCACATTACCGTCGCAATGTGGTATGTGGGGCTCGCACCCACTAAAAACCCCTCCTCATCAGGCCTATCTCCACTTCGGGAAAGCTTTCGCATTACTTCGAAGTGGGGCCTATTTCGCGCTAAGCGCTCTCATCGTTTGTCTGCGTCCAGACTGCCCGGACTATGTTCTCTCATCTAAGTCCTTTTTCTTTAGGCGGAGGATATCGCCTATGAAGCGCGCGATATGTCGCCAGTTCTCCTCGTTGGTGAGCATTATTGTTATAATGTTGTCCGGCGTGATGTCCCCTACTTCTTGTAGTAGTCGGTGTCGTCGTTCGG